>CM053626.1:19415462-19464465 GCA_028646595.1 Phalanger gymnotis | reverse complement strand
ATATATATATTACATGCCATTTAATTACATTAAAGAAAAAAATTGGTAAATTTAAATTCACTAGTATATATGCTGCTTTAATTTCCTTATTGTTTCGGGGAGTTTGGGTCACAATTAATTGAAATAAATCAAATTCTCTCAGTCAGTGCACAAACATTTGTTCTGCATATCCTACATGGAGGCATTGTAATTGTCTCTTAGGTTAGAAAGCCAAAAATCAAACTGTCCCTGTTCTCATCCTGAAGGAACTTATAATGGATCATATTGAATCACCATAAGCTGAGGTTGAGTATCAAAAATATAGAACAGAGGAACATGCTTCACGGCTCTGCTTTCCTTTCAAGTATTGTTCTCTGGACAGATCTAGTAGAAAGAAGAATGAATGTCTTTCTCAAGTTCATATCATTCCAACACTGTTATTAATGTTTCAAGGCAGTTGCTTCTTTCTAATGGAAGCCTGGATAATTGGCCATTTTTTGCAGTAGTATGCCATATTACCATGATTCATCTTAAACAAGGACTGAGATTCTTTTCGTCTACAATATCAGAATGCAATTTCTATTTTATTTCTACGATCAACATGAAGACCATGTTATGTTGTTTCTGCACAATGTATATACATATCAAGTGTGCATTCATTTTTCATGTCTGTTGTGTGTGTGTCTGTCTGTGTCTATGTGTGTCTCTGCATAGGAATGTGTGCATAATAAGTACAAAAAAGTTGACAGAAAAAAGATCATCCTTTGGTCATTTATCCTATTTTCACCCACCATGATAAAAATTATAGATTTTTTTTGGTCCTTATAAACCAACTTCAGTATCCATAAAAGAAAATCCTGCCTTTCCTGTAGTATTAATTTAAAATCCACTGGTAAAATGGTGCTTAGAGACCATTATATACAGATTCTAAGAGCCCACTAGGTTCATATAAAGAGAGAAGTTTGGTTGCCTGATGAGGCTGGAGAGTTGCAGGTTGTTTCCATTCGAGCAAGCACGATATCTGATACTGTGAATGAAATGAAGATTTGTCATTGTTTTTAGAAATATTCAATATCTTTTTGCCCTTTAGTTTAAAAGTAGAGATATGTAGGAAGGTGAACAGCCAAGTATGGGGAAGCACACCACTAAGCTATATTTTTTTTTTGTTTGGTAATTATTTTTGGCCGATGATGTTATTTAAGAGATAAATCTTCATTTCTTGAGATTCTATTACTAAACTGAAGCATGTGATCAATTAACAATATTTCAAGCCTCAAGAATTGCACAGGGCAAAGAATTTTGGATTTGGAGTAGGAGACCCTGGGCAAATCTCAGCTTTCTTATTTACTATACAGGTGTGATCTTGAGCAAATTATTTCATCTCTTGGGATTAAGGGTCTTTCAAAAGATGTAAAAAGAAGTAATCGGACACAATTGCTTCGAAGATTCTTTCCACCTCTAAACCTAGGATCCAATGCCTCATCTACTCCCCTTATATGCAGTCAAAATTTTCAAAAGATGCTAGATCCTTTCATTTTGATAAAATATAATGTAAGAACATGAACAAGGAGAATGACCTCATGCTCTAAACTAATAATCCATTCTCTTCTTTTCCTTTTCTCCATTTTTGCAAATGTCAGTAAATTGATGGATACATTGATGGGCATAGCCTATTCACCAGTGGAGTTTGCAAACCATGCCCGTCCTCCAAATTCACTTAATTCTGTTTTACTAGTTTCTATCTATATCCTCATATAATTCCTACACAAAAGTATCTATCATCCTAATGTGCTGCCATCCTTCCTATTGATGTTGTATGGATACCAGCAGAGTACTTGAGATGTCCATCAGCAATTTATCCTCTCCATCAGGTGATGGGATTTTTTTTTTGCGTGTGTCTCATCATACCTTGGACCAGTGAAAACTCATTTTGAACAATGTATGAATATTTCAATCTGAGCAATTTAAATGGATTCCACAATTACTTGACATATTTATTTATACTATTTTCTTCTCTTTTGTTATTTGGATATTCAGCTCTTTTATTCTCAAAACATGTTAACTACCTGAGTGCCATATTGCTTTCTTTTATTAATGATCCTTTCATTCCTTTCTTCTTCTGTTTCTTGAGGGATTTTCATTTTTGACATTTAATTGAGGATAGTTAATTTATTCTTTTTCTATTTTTTTAAGTTAAACATCCTCTTCATTGATTTGTACTTTCTTTTCTATTGATGGCGTGTTTAGAGATATAGACATCTCCTTAAGTACTGCTTCGACTGCGTCCAAAAAATTGTTGAATCCTATCTCATCATCCTCCTTAAGGAAATTGTTGATTGTTTCTGTGAATTGTTCTTTGACCTACTTATTCTTTGCAATTAAATTATTTAGTTTCCAATGGAAAAAAATCTATCTTTACAAGGCTGTTTCTTTAATGTAATTTTATTGCATCAAAGTCTAAAAAGGGTGTATTTAAAATTTCTGCTCTTTCCCTAATGCATGGTCGATGTGTGTAAAGATGCCACGTACAAGTCAGAAAAAGCTATATTCCTTTCTATTCTCATTCTATTTTCTACTTTTCTACAGAGATCAATCATATCCAATTTTTTCAAGACCTTGTTCATCTCCATAACTTATTTCTTCTTTATTTTATGATTAGATTAAACTAGATCAGAGAGAGTAAATTTGAGGTCCCCCAGTAATATGTGGGGAAATATATATGTTTCATCTTTTAATTCATTTTAACTTTTCCTTTGAGAATTTTGATACAATACCAATTAGTGAATATATGTCTAGTATTGATATTACTTCATTGTCTGCAATTCATTTCAAGAAACATGAAGTTTCCCTGCTTATCTCTTTTATTTATGTATATTTTTATTTCTGCTTTGTCTGAGATCATGATTGCTACCTATGATTTTTTTTTACTTTAGTTAAAACAAAATAAATTCTACATTTGTGTCTCTTGTTTCGAGTGTGTTTCTTAAACAAAATGTATTGTTGGATTCTAGTTTCCAATCCATTTTGCTATCTATTTTTGGTTTATAGCTCAGGTCATCACATTCAAATTCACAGTTTTAATGACTAGCTATGCATTTTTCTCCATCCTATTTTCTTTCATTCATATTTTACACTTTTTATCTTACTCCTCCTTTAAAGTCTGTTTTGTTTCTGACTACAGCCTTCTTTTATCCATTTTTCCTTTTATCTCCACTACCCATATATATCCTCTCCTACTTCTCTATCAGGTAAGAGATTTTTATTACCTATCATGTGTGCATGAGTGTGTGTGTGTGTATGTGTGTGTGTATATTCTCCCTTTGAAACAGTTTAGATGCAAGTGAAATGCAAGCCCATGTCATCACCCCTCCCCAATTTCCCCTTCAATGTAGAAGCTTTTCCTTGTGTACCTGTTTTATATGAGATAATTTTTTCCATTCATCCTCTCTCCCTTCTCCCAAGGAATGCCTCTTTCTTGCCTGTATTTTTTTTATTTTTTTACATAATTTCAACATAACCAATTCACTTCTGCACCCTTTTTTTATGTTGAATCCTTCTAACTGCTCAAATTATGATAAAGTTCTTAGAAGATACATGTATCATCTTCCCATATGTAAAGGTATACAGTTTAACCGTATTTACTCCCTTATGATTTTTCTTTCATGTTTACATTTCTTAGCTTTTCCTGAGTCTTGCATTTGAAAGTCAAATTTTCTCTTCAACTTTGGTGATTTTCATGAGGAATGATTGAAAGTCCTCTTTTTCATTAAAAATTCATTCTATCCTCAAGGTTTATACCCCATTTTGCTTGGTAGGTTGGGGTTGGTTGTAACCACACATCTTTTTCCTTTCTGAAATATCATATTCCAAGCCCTTGGCTTTTTAATGTGGTAGTTACTAAATTTTGTATGATCCTACCCATGACTCCATAGTATTTGAATGATTTCTTTCTTGCTGACTGAACTATTTTCTATTTGACCTGAGTGCTCTGGAATTTGGCTATAATATTTCTTGAAGATTTCATGATGGGATCTCTTTCAGATGATCAGTGGATTCTTTCAATTTCTATTTTGCCCTCTAGTTATCAAGGCAGTTTTCTTTGATAATTTTTTGAAAGATGATGTCTAGTCTTTTTTTTTATTTTAATTTAATTTTATCGTGGCTTTCAGGTAGTCCAATAATTCTTATATTATCTCTCCTAGATCCATTTTTCCAAGTCAGTTGTTCTACCAATAAAACATTTCACATTTTCTTCTCTTTGTTTACTTTTTTGATTTTGTTTTATCCTCTTAATGTCTCATAGAGTCATTAGTTTTCCACTCATTCAGTTCTAATATTTAAGGAATAATTTTATTCAGTGAGCTTTTCTACTTCCTTTTGCATCTGGCCAATTCTATTTGTAAGGTGTTATTTTCCTCAGCAATTTTTTTATATCTTTTCCATGCTATTTATTCTTTTTTTCATGATTCTCTTGTATTTCTCTCATTTTTTTCTGAATTTTTTTTCTATACCTCAATTTTTTAAAATCCTTTTTTTAAGCTCTTCCAAGAATTCTTTTTGCACCACAGACCAAAATGCCTTTTACATCGAGGCTTCACATGTAGCTATTTTGACACTATTGTCTTCTTTTAAATTTATTCCTTAATCTTCCCAATCATAATAATTTTCTATAGTTAAGCTCTTTTATTCCCTTTGTTTTTTTTTTAATCATTTTTTTTCTGCCTCTTTTACAGTTTGATGTTTTTATGTGAGAGTTGGGCTCTAGTCTTGCACTGTTCCAAGCTTTTTGTGCTTGGGCTCTAAGTCTTTCTAACTTTCAGTGGGCTTCAGGGCTTATCTACTTGCTTTCTCTGGAGGGTAGATTTCCCTTTCTGGATTGTAGTGGGGCATAGGGACTCCTTGTTGCTTTTTCCTGGATGGGGAATTTAGCTGTGGCCTCCTCCAGGTGAAGGGCCTTGCTTCTAGGTTTCTCTGGAAATAGTCCTTCTGGTGGCTGGCCCTGGAGGGGGGATCTTGTTGCTGGTCTGCCCCAGGGGATGGGCCCTGCTGCTGTAGGCATGCCCCAGGGAAGGACTTTACTACTGGTCAGCAATGGGGTCAAGGCCTGGCTGATAGCTTCAGCTGGGGAGAATGGGGCTTCTTTTGTTGCGTAGACTGCTCACTTGCATGGGGTCTGCTGGTTTGCATGCGAGTGAGGCCTCACGGATGGATTGCCTCAGTCTTGAATCCTTCCTGCAGGCCTTCTACTGTGAGGCTGCCTGCTGCTGCTCTTGGACCTTGCTCCTCTCCCATTCAAGTGAGGCAGACCTTTCTTGCCATACTGGTTCACTGTTTCCTTGCTCCTAGAGAAATTCTGAGTAAGTTTTCTAGTTGTTTGGAGGGGAATCTGAGAGAGTTTCAAAGGGTTCTTTCCTCATTCCACCATCTTGGCACTGGAACTGATAAATGTAATATCTTTTGATCATCGCTTTGATTTAGAAGACACAGATTGATTCAATGAGGTTTCTTCTTTGACACTTCTTCTCAGCTAGAGATTCTACTAGAATAGTTTTGGGCAACATCATTTTGCCAAATTCTTCTCTGCTGTAGGAACTTGACATTCATAGCACTCATGTGCTCTGTGCTACTCAGCTGATGATTTATGGATTTATTCCTGTATGGCTTTTTTATGACTGCCACTATACTACCTCAGAGTTTATTTGTCACTAGACACCTAGATGTAATCTAGGCTTTTTTTATTGATATAACCAAAATCTCATAAACTGAAATTCTGTCATTCAGCCAAGTCAACTGATTCAACTTCCGAATTGAAATCTATTCTCTTGCAAAGGAATTCATAGGCAATGAAATGACAACTGCCCAATACTACTCAGCTGCTACTGTTAACATTTGCCTGAGCAGGAAAAAAATATCATGTGTCTAACTGAAAGAAGGCATAACTAACACATGACCTGAAAGCTATATTTTACTCCAAGATGACCTATTGTTTTGTTTTTAAAACTAGATTATTTTTCTGCCTGTCCATGTATGCTGACCATCTCAAATCTTGTCTGTATCTTTGTTTGGAAAACAGCTTACATATGCCACCTTCTGAATTAAATTTAGAGACAAAATGATATTTTCAAGAATGTAAAGGAATGACATGGAGAAGAATGATGACACTTGCTTCTTCTTGATCTTAGAGAATTTTAGAGAACAAAAGTAGGAGCAAAGCATGGATAATGCAAGGAAGCAAATTTAGTCCTGGATGTCCAGGGAAAAGAAAAGAAAATATTCCATAACAATTAAAGTTGTCCCAAAGTAGAATAGACTACCTTGATGTCATAGTGACTTCCCATTCATTAAGAGGTTTTAAAACCAAGGGTCAATGGCTACTCCTAGAAAATCTTGTGAATGACTTTCTTTTTCAGATATAGGTTGAAGTAGGTGGCCTTTGAGCTCCATTATAATTCTGAGATTCTAAGAATCACTCATTAAATTTTTATTATTTTTTTCTACCAGCCTCATTTTATAATATTCTCAGTGCTATATGATCCAGGAATATTGGCATTATCTTTGTTTCTCACACATAGCCCTTGATCTCCTGTCTCTTTACCTTTGAACTGGTCTTCCCATGTGCCTAGAATATGCTCCTTCCTCACCTGCCTCATAATGTCTCTTTTCCTTCAAGACAGAGCTCAAATACCCTCACTAACATAAATGCTTTCCTTATCCTGGCAACTTCTACTGTATCTCACCAACTATAATGTACTTAATCTAATGAAAGAACTCCCTTAATGTGTTTTACCAACTTTAAAGTGCTAGATAAATGCTAGTTAATCTTATTTCTTAAAAGTCTTGTATTCATTTGTATTTATTATCTCATTTTCTATTATACCACCCACTGGGCCCACATATGAAACAGCAAAGCAATATAAGGGAGAGAGAAGAGATGGCAATGGCCAGTTCAGTCAAACCACTGCTACTACCTCACATACAACACCACTTCTTTGTCTTATGGAGAGGACCTTGAGTCCAAGAACCTTGAATAAAACAGGGTTCTCCACACCAACATTTCTTTTCCTAGCTTGACCCCCACAGCCATAATCTAGAAGGGAAATCCCTGTGGACCAACTATCCTTACTACTACCAACACCAGCCACTGTCCATTTCTCATTGATGATAGATTGACAGCAGATACAAGTGTCAGGTAGAGCAGATCATTCCTACCTCCAATGCCTGGCATAGCTTCCAGCTCAGAATCCATAGCCATCTCCAAGGGAAACAACACATGTTAAGATAAGATGTGTTAATTTCTTCTACAATATCTGGGGTTCCCATCCCCTAAGTAATCACATCTACTCTAGTCATTACAAAGAAAGTTCTCACCACCAAAGTCCTTGGGTTTGGCAAATTTTCTGATCAGAAACAAGTGTGGTGTATCAAGGAAATACCATTCAAGAAAATATATTGCCATCTACTTTGCCACCATACCATAAAGATCATCAACATTTTCATCTGATGTGAACCTGTGAAACACTTATATATGCCTTTTATCTGAGAAATGCATGTTCCTCAAGGGCAGGGATCCCCCGTTTCTATCCCTATCCACAGAGATGAATCACAGTGTTCTGCCATGGTAAGCACTGGACAATTTTTAATTCGTGGCTTTCTATATACTTCCCTAACTACTACTTTACCATGGCCCCCACTCCCCCATATAAAGTCTTTGAATAGGGTTTGCTCCATTCTTCATATTTGTATTTCCAGGACCTTGACTATATTTGGTGCTTGCTAAATGCTTGCTGATTGACAAAGTGCTTTGTCAACACTGGGATATATCCCATCTCAGAATAGCCAAATTCTTTAGCAGCTTGTTCAAGGTGGTAGGTTTATGAGCTCTTTACCAAAGCTCAATCACACGATGAGCTTTTGTCTGTCACTGCACCAAGTCACACTGACAAAAACCTTAAGAACTTTAAAAAAATGTAGGTTCTCTGAAACTTTCAAAACTGTAATGTCAAATAACTTCAATTGTTTTTTCTCTTGTGATACTCAATCTAGTGATTGCTGGTTTCTTTAATGGGGCTTACCTCATTAAATTCAACCCAGCAACATAATATTAATAATAATTTGCACTTCACCCAAGGACATAAGAATGATTTGCAATATTAATTAAGCCTTAAAGCATTCCCATGGGATAAGTAAATACATTACTATTCATTGCCCCAAACCAGGCTAATTAAGACTCTTTGGCTTAGTTAAAGAAAGGCTCAGTACCTTACAGGAATGTGTCTCTAGACACTGATCCCCTGAATGTCAGTCTTTCTTAAAATTAGAGAATATTTTTCCCTGTTTGCACATGGGGCCACACTCAGAGACTCCATTATTTTAAAATTTTTAAACACACCTATTTATTATTCTCTTAATGTATTTTCAAAGCATCACACTAACTAGAGCATGTAGAAATACCACTTTCTTCTCTCTCCAGTTTATCTATACACAACATTCCAAATGGTATCTTTCAAGTACATATCTGACCATGTCATTCTACTTCTCAAGAAGCCTCAGTGACTCCATAGTTCCTTTATGATAAGTACAAACATCTATGCTTTACATGTTTGTATTAGCATTTAAAGCACTTTGCACTTGGGTTCCAACCTAGCACACATTACTGACCCATATTCATTCTTCATTCAGCTCAAACAGTCCTACTTGCCTTTCTATTTCCTACTTTGGTATATTTGGATAACCTGTTCCCCTTCCCTGGATTATTCTCTCTCCTCATTGACTTCTCATAGGTTCCTTGGCTTCTGCCAAATCAGAGAACAGGTGACACTTCCAAATTTCATAATTGTTCCTTTCTTCCCCCAACTTCTACCAGCAAATTACATTGTAATTTCTGAGCACATGTTTTGTATTTCCTTATCTGTGTACAAGTTAACCCTCCCAACAAAACCCCCAAAATAAAGTCAAATTCTTGAAGGCAAGGGCTGCTTAATGGTTATTTAGGGATCCTTAGAACCTACTATAATAGTGCCAGATACACAGTAGACACCCAGCACAGCCTAATTGAACTGACCTGAAGTTTAAGAAACAGGGCAATTTAACATTCTTTCTGATTCTTCAGTAAATGATTTGCCCAGGTCTTCAGAACTCTGCCAAAGCCAAATGTGTTTCTTTCTGGAGAATCCAATAACAAGATGTTAGACACTTCAAAGAGCCCCACAGCCCCCTAATTACACACAGATTAATGAAGATATGTCTAAAATAATTTTCAGTTCTGGCCTGTTTTCAGGGCAGTACATTATATTCCTTTTTTAATTGGATCTGTTTCAAGTATCTCCCTATACCAATCCATCCTTTGCACTTACCAAAATAATTTTCTAAAAGCACAGGTCTTACCAGGTTTCCTGCTACCCTCCATTCTGTAAACTGTGTCCAACAAATGTAACAGTTGATGCTTGCCTTTTAAAACAGTTCATGTGTGACCTAACACCTTCCTATGCTTTTAAGCTTTGAACAAATTATTCCTCTGCATATACTCTATGGCTTACCCAAATTGACCTACTTGCTATTCCTTAGAAATTATGTTCTATTTCTTATCTCTATGTCTTGGCTTTTTCTTCCCCAATATTCTTCCTTGAACCCTCTTACTCTTAGAGTCCTTGGTTTTATTTAAGATGGGCTCAAATCTTATCCCTTTTAAAAGGGCTTTTCTGCATTGCAATTTTCCATTTACTCTGAATTTTTATGTATTGATTTTTATGTATGCTGTTTCTCTCATTAGATTGAAAGCCCACTGAAAGCAGGGACTGTTTTTGGTTTTAGTTTTTATCAACAGCTTACAATGCCTAGAACTAAATGTTAAGTATTTAAAATATACTTATTAGTTGAGTATTTACTCTCATATGTGTTTTTATCTTTGAACCAATCTGGTTCCATCTACATTTTTAAGGCTTGGGCTACATTAATACCCTCACATACATTTTACATTCTAGAGAAGCACAATTTCCTGATCTTACTGTTCTCCATACTTGACAATCTATGTCACATCCCCATCACAAGAATATATTTTATAATTATATCTGGCTCTTAAATTCTCCAGCTTCTCCAATTCTACAGCCTCCATGAGCGCAGTTGTGATTCTCCCTTCCCAGGGTCATTCTATTTCTCTTCCCCATTAAGTAACTTACTGTTTACTCTGCATGAATTTTGTGTTTTATTCTCATTGGATGTGATGTGTCCTACCATTAGAGATCAAGATCTTTGATGAAGACTGTTGGATTTTCATCTCCATGTCTGGAATGATCTTTGTATAACCCTAGAACGGTGCCAGGCACATTGTAGGTTTAACAAAATGCTTGTTGTTTTTGTTGTCATTATTACTCTATTAGATTATGAGCTCCTTGAGGACAGTTTCTCATTGGTTACTTCAAATTTGGATCTCCCCAAAGTCCTAGAAGAGTTCAGAGTATATTTTATAAGCTCCTTGAAGGCAGTCTTTTGCCTCTTTTTGTATCCCCCACAATTGGCGAATACATGTTTATTTATTGTTTGATTAATATTTAACCAACATATTACTATTAAAATTAAGTATTAAATGTAATGAACGATGACTTTAAGCAAAAAGTAAAGCTGAAAAGGACCGGAGAAAATATCAAGTCCAAGTTTTAGAGAGTCATTATGTTTTAGGGGAGGAAACTACAATTAAGAAAGGAGAAAGGACTTATTCAAGGCCACACATCTCAACAGCTCATTACATTACAGAGCCAGGATTTGAACCTCACTCCCAGTGACTACAGATGTAGTATTCTTTCCTCCTTCAATCTTTTGGCCTATGTGGAAACAAAACATGGGCATCATTTGTAAAACTGGAATTTGACCAAATGAAGAGTCTGAATCTACATGTGTATGTGTGTGTGAATATGTGTGTATAATTTCCTTGGAAGTAGTTATATGGGAATATATCATATAGACTATTTAGATACAATAATCTAGGGATATATATATATGTATATATATATATATATATACATAGAGAGAGATAATATATCACATTATACATGTATTGTATTGTATATAATTCATTGGAAGTTTATATTGAAATGTTTAATAATATAATATTCTAAGGAATATCATATATATAATATAAATATCTTGGATAGTGTATGCGTGTATACAGGTATGCGTTTATATTTGTGTGTATTTCCACATAATGTGGTGCAGTGGATAGAGTGTTGGACCTGGAATCAGGAAGACTCATCTTCCTGAGTTCAAATCTGACCTCAGACATTTACTAGCTGTGGGACCCTAGGCTCCTCACCTGTCCCCATTTGCTTCAGTTTCCTCATCCCTAAAACAAGCTGGAGAAGGAAATGGCAAACCACTCCATTATCTTCGCCAAAACACCCCAACTAGCATCACAAAATGTCAGACACAATTGAAAGAACTAAACAATATGATAACTTCTAATGAAAACATACATGCAAACATACAAATGACTTGGAATCTATTGTTTTTGAAATACATATGCATATATACATCTATACATGTACATGTAGATATGTGTATGTGCACACACATGTATATATACGTGTATGTGTATATGCATAGGCATATAGATATATGTATATAGGTGCATGTGTGTATGTGCATATATGTGTATGGGTGTACATGCATATATTTATACATACAGTCATATGCCATACACGTATGTGACATATGACATGCATCGTCTGAGTATTTGTGTGTATGTGCGTATATATGTATATGTGCGTATATACATATATACATGTGTTGAGTTTCCAGTTTAGTTGTTTATATTGAGATAGTCAGCTATGCCTTCGTAAAGTATTCTTTTTCACTATGCACTTAGTGATCATCAGCATTCATAAACACTTCAATATGCAATGCGCAGTTTTCTTATTTTCTCACTCTCTCTTGCTAAGTAAATAATGTCTTACTATTTCCCACCACACCCTAAATAAACCAAAATCAGAGTTCTGATCATTTAGCAACAGGCTTTTATTCCCATCAAAATTTTCCACTTTATAAAGTTATAGGTTAATGTTAACAATAATTCATATGACATGTAATCTATGATTGTATTTTAAAGTTAGTAATGGACATTTAAAAAAGTAAATCACCCTAAATGTTGATGCCATTGTCAGGAGTAATCATCAAGTAACTCATAGATCAAAGACAAATATTACAGCTTTTGAGGAAAGGTGAATCTAGGGATTGAATTAAGGCACCATCCTGGAAGACTTTTTTTTAGTAGAGTTTGCTTTACTTTTTCTTAGAATATCACATTTCAGAACTGAGTATAACATGGGTTACAAATTTGAAACCAGATGAAAGAATGTCTGGGAACTGATATTTTCAAACTCTCTTCTCCTTTCAGAGTTTTATATTCAGCACATATGACCAGGTGCTCTGGGATTCAGATAATCTGGAACTTCAGTCTAGGTTTCATGATCATGCTCTCTTCTATCTCATGATTCATGAAGAGTTGGCTTCTCAAATGATCATTTTTCTGATCTTTGTGGCTCAGTGTGAAACTTAGAGAGTATTTTGCTTGCATAACAATCTTAAATAGCAGTAAAAATCAATAATATCCAAATTCCTCTTAGCCCAAACTGTTGCTGAACTTGAATGTCACTCATATTTATTTTTAAAAACCCACAGAAAAAAGGTATCATTTAGGATTTTAAAATTTACTTTTCAATTCCATTTTTCCTTCACCATCTATGAAAATTTTATAAGGAGATAGATAATCACTTTTCAAAAACCAGTTATGTAATGATATCTATCATTCTCTATATTATACTTATATCAATTTGTAAGTATAGTCATATTCCAAGATTCTGCAATGTGCTCAGTAAGATTAAAGTAAAAAACTGAAAACCCATACCCCAGGTGCCTCTGCCAGAAAAAGCCGTGCAACCAAAACCATTCTGAGCTCTGATAGCCAATGATTAATACAGAGTTGTTTTCTGTGTAAACATTTCTTTCTATGTCTTAAGTCCCATATTCTTTCATAGTAGAAACAAAGTTAAAGGAACTGACTGCTATCTAGTTCAATCAGCAACATAAAACAAAATTCCCATCTATAAAAACCTTGGAAGATCATTATCTAGACTTACCTTGAATGTATTCTGTAACAAGGATCCACTACCTTTGAGACAACCTAGTCTTTTTTTTTTTTTAAATAGAACAACTTATTAGAAAGTTGAGCATTTCTAATTCTTTCAACTAATTCTCACATGACATCAATTCATATTAATTTCAGTACCGGGCATTTGCAACTTTACATATCTCAAAAATAGTTACCTTTTGTTTATATATTTTTGTTTGTTTGTACAGAATGCTACATCTGTATGTATCATTTTGTTCCTGGACAGTTGAGACTCATTTTCAATGCCAGGAAATATTGATGAAGTATCTACTTTGTATATAATACAATGGTAAATACTATGGTTGGTATACCCAATACCTCCCAAAATTTTGGGGGTTAAACATGGTAATACCTTAATATTTGACAGCTGACTTCCTGTTTGGGAGTAAGGAATAAGAAAATATTAGAATTAACATGAAGTTTTAAACACTGAGAAATATATTCAATGGACGGAAATAGAGAAGTACAAAAATGAAACAGGTTATAGAGAAAGGCGTTGTGTATTGTCTTGATAAGTATGTTTTAGCTGCTAATAGTACATCTAGGTGTAAGAAAAATTGTATGAGAAGTCACTGATGAATATCTAAGAAACACGTCAAGAGTGGGGATAAATATTTGGGTGTCATCTCCATGGAGATGGTAATCAAAATGACCTAATATGTCAGGAAAGAAAAAACTTGGAGATTACTCAGGGCCTTTCTCTGTTGGTGTTGTTGTGGTTGTTGTTCCTTTAACATCTTTTTATAGGTTGACATACGTAAGCAATTTATCTTTCCCTACTCTTTATATTTAAATCTTCCATTTGCTCTCATTCTGAGTACCCTTAAAAACCACACATGTTTTGAACACTGCAGCATATGGCAGACAACTTGCTTAGCCATGTAATAATCAGTCTTGCATTCATTTTCCATTTGTCTTCAATTCAGTGTGATTGTTTTATTCCATCTATGTAGTTAGGTCAGGTCCCTAGAGGACACCCAAGTGGAAGGTGAAGGCAATGATGTGAATACTTCATTCAGAACCCTAAGTATGCAGATATTTCAAGAAGTAGTTTTAGGCTTGGTTTCCACATAATGTATCTGGATTATCATCCCTGATTCTCAAAATAGCTATATTATTTGAAATTTAGATTTGGAGGTACACTAGTTAGCAAAGGAAATCACTGCATAACATTAGACAAAACAAAAAATTAAAAGTTCCATATATGGGAGGAGGGAGGAGGGGGAAATTCATACAAGCAGGTAATTTTAAAATAGAATATTTGTTGTTTTTGCTATTTGCTATTGGTCCCTCAGGATTGTGCACTGCTGTGTTTAAATCTGATTTTTTCTGTATTTGGATACTTTGAAGAGGATTTGGACACCTAATTATATTATTTATTTTCATAGCAGTAAATGTTTGGGAAGTAGAATTTAAGGTGATGTGGAAGTGGGTTTATAGTAGCAATGGGCATAGGCCACACACTTGAGAAAAGTGGAAATGAAAATTGTATGTTGATAGCACAGAAGGCTGATGGTGTCGAGAGCTCCTTTTTACTGAATAAGACTGTGCGGAATAAAAGCTTGAATATTGTCAATGAACCGATGCTGATGGTAGTCAGGGTCCACAAATGAAGGAGATGAACAGATCTCTCTCTCTCTCTCTCTCTCTCTCTCTCTCTCTCTCTCTCTCTCTCTCTCTATATATATATATATATATATATATATATATATATATATATATATGTCTATTGTTTCTTTATTAAGTAAAGTATCTTTAAAATACCATTAACAATATGTTAACCAGTGTCATTTCTTTCCCGTGACATATTTTTTTCAAAGCTACAGACTCAAAAGTCTATATGAATCCTGTTATAGGAAAACAAGTATAGGTAAATTCCTTTTTTTCCCTTTGGGTCCAACTGTGTAAAAGCATTTACTAAGTATCTACTATTCCACACACATTATGCCAGGTTCTAGGAATATAAATTAAAAATAACCTGCCTATAAGGAATTTAGATGTAGATAGTGATACCTGCATTTCTTCTCATACTGGGCATTTAAAAATATTTATTTTGTTTTTAACTTAATAAATAAAACAAACATTTCAAAACCAGTAGAATAGGAAAAAAGATTATTATACATGAAACTGCAAATCTATTATGTACCAGTTACTATTCCTTTTACATGTAAAATAAAGTCAGCATGTAAGTTTCTCTTTTGCTCCCCTCTCCATCTAACCTAGAGATGTCTATCATTAGACACAAATATGTATGAGTGTTTCTGTGTACGCACATAGGTACACACATGTATACACACACATATATATTCATGCGTATACGTGTGTATGCATACATACAGACGTGTATATATTTGTGTACATACATACGTGCCATACTATACATACTTCAATTTATCAATTCTTTCTCTGGATGCAGATAGTGTATTCCTTCAAATGTTCTTTGTCTTCAATTTGGTTATTTATAATAGACAAAATACTTTGTCACTCAAGTTTGTTCTTAAAACAATATTGTCACTGTATATATTGTTCTCTTGGTTCTGCTCGTTTCACTCTTCAATATTTCATGCAAGTCTGTTCACGTTTTTCTAAGATCATTGAGCTCATCATTTCTTATAGCATAATAGTATTACATCACAGTCATATACCACAACTTGTTCAGCCACTCCTCAATTGACAGGCATCCCTGCAGTTTCCAGTTCTTTGTCACCACAAAGGGAACTACTATAAATATTTGAAAACATATAGGTTTTTTTTTCCTTTTTCCCTAATTATCTTGGGAAAGAGAACAAGTAGTAGTATTGCTTGGTCCAAGGCAGCTTAATAACACTTTGGATATAATTCTATATTGCTCTCAAAAATGGTTAGAAAAGTTCACCATTCCACCCATAGTGAGTTAGTTTCCCTATTTTTACACATCCACTCCCAAATTTGTTACTTTCCCTTGCAATCATTTTAGCCACTCTGATACATATCAAATAATATCTAAAGGTTTTAATTTTCATTTCTCTAATCAACAATGAATTACAACACTTTTTTCATATGACTAAAATTGTTTTATTTCTTCATTTGAAAATTGCCTGTTCATATGCTTTGAACATTTATGAATTGAAGAATGACTTATATTCTTATTCATTTGACAAAATTCTTTATAGATTTGAGACATGAGACTTTCATCTTATAATCTATTAAACATTTTCATGAATTTTCTGATTTCCTTCTGATACTGGCTACACTTGTTTTATTTGTACAAAAAGCTTTTTTTGTTAATCTAATGTAGTTGAAATTACCCATTTTACAACTTACACTGCTATCATATTTATTAATAAATTGCTCAGCCTTCCATAAGTCAGATATTTAATATATTCCATGTTATTCAAATTTTCTTATAATGTTTTCTTTATATATAAGTTATGTATCCATTTTGATCTCATCTTAGTCAATGGTGTAAGATTTTGACCGATGCCCAATTTCTTCCAAACTACTTTTCAGTTTTCCCAAAAAAAATGTTCCCAAATAATGAATTCTTATCTCCCAAACTTAAATCTTTATGCTTGACAAATACAAGGTTACTATATTTGTTTGCTGCTGTAAATTGTATGTCTACCTTTGTTTTTCTTAACTAGTACCAGATAGTTTCAACAATTACAATATACTAACCAATGTCGTTTCTTTTTTCACATCATATAATGTTTTATTTTCAGATCTATAGACTAAAATCTATATGCATCTTGTTATAAAAAAACAAGTATAGATTCTTGGTAAACATCATAAGATATTGATTATGCACAATTATATCTATCTCTGTTTATGTTATATACATATGTACATATATAGATATACATACACATAAACACATATATACATATAAATATATTTATATACACATATAAATACATACATAAGTATACATACATGCACACATACAGAGAGAGAGAGAGAGAGAAAGAGAGAGAAAGAGAGAGAGAGAGAGAGAGAGAGAGAGAGAGAGAGAGAGAGAGAAGTGGCACAGTGGATAGAGTGCCAGGAAGATATTAGTTAAAATACACCTTCTGAAACTACCTATATGACCCTGGAAAATCACTTAGCCTTGTTTGCCTCAGTTTCTTCATCTGTAAAACAATGTGGAGAAGCAAATGCCAAGAAAAACCCAAAATGGAATCACAAAGAGTCAGGCACAAGTAAAACTACTTAATAACAACAGCATCCAAAATAACATCTCTATATCTATATTACTAGTTTAAGCCTCTTAAGGAAAAATGATCATACACTATCCCTCATTTTTCAAAGATAACGATATAAAACAAAGCTCACAATTATATGAAGTTTGATTTGGCTTCACCTATGGTACTGTGAAGTTCTAAAGTGTTTATGAAGTAGGTACCATTGTACAGATGAGAAGCTTGAGGCACAGAGTTGTTGATTGAATTTCATAGGTTACTTGGGGTGGAAGGTCAGGTTTCTAATGTTTTCCCAATCAACAAAATTTTGATAGCTGCCTATTTTATACCAGACTCTTTTCTAAGTTCAGGCTATAGAAAGACAAAAGCAAAGGAATTTAAATTTTATGGGAGGATATATGGTGACATGTAAGCACTAATACATGTGTATGTAGACTTATGCACATGTTTATAAAGCTATATAGGTCAATTGATACATATGTTTATATATCTACATATATGTAACACATACATGTGTGTTACATTGTATATGTAAAATCAGTAGAAGATAATTTTATGAGATATGTACTCATATCTAGGGCAAGCAAGAAACCAAATCACCAGACCATATTTGATGGTATGTGGAATGAACTAAAAAGAAAACTGGAGATTCAAGAGGTAGATATTAGGAGAGAGGGAACACTAGGCAGGCATTACAGAATGTGCAGAGGGATATATGGAGAAAATAAAATGTGCGAATGTTATGATCATTTTTCTCCCAGTCCATCATGCCTCTCTGGAATGTTTCAACACTGGATTTATCAGTGTTGGAATGGAAAACAGTATTAAGATGCAATAGAAATGGGACTAGATTAAATGAGAGACCCGGGGTTCAAATTCTGCTCTTCTATTTGCTTACTTGAGTGAGTGACCTAATCTCTCTGGTCCCCAGTATCATTAGCTATGAAATCATAAGGTTGGACTATATGAACTTTAAATTTTCTTCCAGCTCCAAATCGAATAGTTCATATTTGTTAACATATCAAGTAGGAAATTAACAAAATATTGATTAAACGCCTACTTTGTCTAAGCCACACACACTCATAACAGCAAGGGTTTCAAAATTATAGGGCATTTAATTTATTTGCAAAGAGATATGAAATAGTGTCATCTTGTTGCCACTTTGTCTTAGAGACTGGGTGGAAGGAAGGGGGAATTTGATCCAGAAACATCCCTATAAAATAAAGTCATGTCTTTTGTCTTTACTGTCTCTTTCTTCTCCTGCTTCTGAGGATGAATGTGATTGCAACAGCAATGTCAGAACTAGGCATTCAGCCCTGCAATTGTGTGTGGACATAACTAAGAAATGGAAGAGTATATATACTATTATTGCTGCTAAAAATTCTTCACCAGCAGGAACAAGAGATACATATTCCTTCTGTAGCTCCATGTTCTATACCTCATCTCCATCAGAAAACTCCTTCCCCCCATCACTGAGTTATGAAACTCACACAAGGCTTCAGATTCACTACGATCTCCCTTTGGTGGGTTTGTGATGTTAAATTAGTCTCTGCCATAGATATTAGTGAAATCAAATGTTTCTTAGGAGTGATAATAATTGAACCAAATAAGTGTACTTATTTAAATGGGGTTAGGAAGAAATTTAGGGTTTGGTTTTAATATGATCCTCCAAGTAATTCTTCCTCACCTCCAAAACCCCTTTTTTAGCTTTTCAATACCCAGATCACTCTTTTGTGTATGTTCTCAAACTCACAAGTTTCAGAAGTCAGATCATGTGAAGGTGAAATTAAGTAATCTTTTACTCTCCTCCTTAGCATATTGGTTTCTCGTGTATGGAATATACAAGATCCTCACCTCTCATTCTTATGGAATTTCTAGCTTCATTCAAGATTCAACTCAGAGACTCTCACCTATGTGAATCCATTCTTGGTTTCCCAACTTGTTAAATATTGTCTTCCAACCCAGAGAATCCTGTATATATTTCTCTGCTCACATTTCATATTATTCCAGTGGAATATAATATCCTCAAGAAAAGACTGTTTTTCATTTTACCTTTGTATCACTAGGACCCAGAACAGTATCTCCACCAAAGGAAGAATGTATGAAATGTTTCTTGAATCGGATTGGAGACAACTATTCCAATTCTTTCTCTTTGCACTTATAAGGATATCCAAAACAAACCCAAGCTATTATTCATTCATTATTATGTTTAAGTGGGTTTGAGTCTTCTGACTGTGGGTAATTATGAAGGAGATTGTACACCCTTATTGTCTTTTATATTTGCCTCATTTTACCTTCCAAAAATCAAATCATACCAAGTGTCACTTTTCTTTAGGGAATGACACTGCACTAGGTGATGGATTGGCTCATTTCAAGAAAATTAGACAAATGAATTATTTTGCATCATATGGACAAAATAACTGAAGTATATACTGAATTTTTCCGTTTACAACTAGATGTTGTCAGGCCCTATGGACAAAGTCATAGCTTCTTGGAACCTGAATTGTTAGCCAGACTTGATTTTGTTTTTTGGAATTGGGTAGATATTCTAATGGCCAGAATAACAACATTTCTGGGTACCTCAGGGCCTTGTTTTGAGGTTTATTGCTAAAATGTCACTTATAAGCCTTAAAGTCAAGCAAAGAACAGATCTCTTATACAATTTGGGAAATAGGTATTGTGTTTTAGCTCTAGGCTAGCATTATATATGCTGTCTTTAGCATAAGTAAACAAAAAGCACCACCTACAACAAAAAAGTATACAGAAAATATTCTTAATTATTTAAGGTTGAACAACATGGTTAAATAATTTGGCATGTTCTCAATTATATATACTTCTATTATCTATACCTTTATTATCTCCACTGTTTAATGTATGAGGTCAATCTTGTTTTTATGCTTCTGCTGTTGTTATTTTAGAAGTAACATATTGTAGGAAAAATAAACTGCTTTTGTAGTAGATCATGGCCTTAAAACCTGGCCCTGTGTGACCTGAGGCGGTCCTTTTATTTCGATGGCATTCATTTTTTCTAATCTACAAAAAGGTACTCAGTTTCTGATAACTCTCATCTGTGGTCTAGTTCATGAGCATAATAATAATTACTATTTATAAAATGCTTTAAAGTTCCCAAACTCTGTACATATCACAACAACCTGGGAGGTAGGCACTATTTTAATCCCCAATTTACAGATGAGGAAAATAAGGCAGGCACAATCAAGTAATTTTCTGAAGATCACATAACAAGTAAATGTCTGAAACCAGAATTAACCCTAGGTACTCCTGATTATAGACCCAGTGCTATAACCACTTCACCACTTCCTCCAAATGCAGCCTCTATGAGCAGATGGAGCAAAAATTCTCCCATTTATCTATCACTTTGAGGTTTTCAAAAGATTTTGTATACATATATTTATCTCTGTGGATGTTGCTACAACCCCGAGTAGAATGAAAGACTCTTTCTGTTTTCCCTCCTTCCCGATCACAATGGAACTACTTCATAAATGTTTACCAGGTCTGTTGACAATTCAAATTATACCTATATTTCAAAATAAAATTCAAACTTCTTTATTATTTGGTGTTCATTAACCAGTCCAAGCAATTAATATTTATAGCAACTGAATGCTACTGAAGTAACTGAAATTGATCAATAAGAGATTGAGGAAATATATTGTCGTTAGCCTATAGCTCTACCCAAGGTAATGGAGAACACCTGAATATGGTAAATATCAACTCAAAAATATACTATTAATTCTCTGGCCATCTAATAAAAATAGGATTTGACCACAGTATTACCAAAAACTTTGAATTGAACATGTATCTTCATTCTAAATTACATTCTGGCTAATCATTTAAAGCTTTGCTTCAGCCAATCTATTCAATTTAGAGTAAGATTTTTATTTGTTTTTATTTTTAAGGGTTTGGCATTAGTCATGTGACAAAAACGGCTGTTTCCCTGGTTTTTGTTACACATACTCTCTCCACGGTCATATTCCATTTGAGCTAGTAACAACACATCACAATATCCTATGGAGAATATGCATACACATTCCAGAAAAATATAAATAGATCTTTTATAATGTGAATTTATTACATTGTTAGCATCTGACTTTTCTTTAAGATTATATCTCATAATATATTCCATATCATAAAATAAAATGATAGAAAGGATGATATAATGAAGACGACAGTTTCCTAGACAACGCCAAAATGCCATTAAGCTCTTTGGCATGACTCACAGTTTTAATACTTGGTTTACTTGAAAGAGAGGAACTCTCAGGGATGCACATGAGTTATTGTTTTGCTATGGTACAAATTTTGGATCAAGTGCACTTGAAATGTAGATTATTGTTTTAGAAATGAGCAATTTCATGTGTAGGTAAATCTAAATTTAGGGTTTGTCTAGTAAATTGGTATTTTGATGGGGAAATCATATCATTCATTCACGTGAGGTTAGTTCAAAAGAAAATCTACACTGTGTATATTTGCATATTTATGTCATTATAAAAATAATAGCTCAAATAATAGCATTTAAATAGCACTTTAAAGTTAGCAAAGCACCTTACATTTCTCATCTTACTACTCAATAAAACTCTGAAAAGTAGGTGCTATCATTATCCCCATTGAATAGAAAAGGAAACTGGGGCATTGTCAGGGTAAGAAACTAACAAAAGTTCACACAACAGATAAGTATTTGAGGTAGGATTCAAACATAGGGCTCCCTAACTGCAAGTTTAGTGCTCTGTGCATTCTATAACCTAGCTGTTTCTTTAATTATTTACACACACACACATGCACACAAACATACATGTATATGGGTACATAGGTGCGTGTGTATATGTGTTTGTGGTTCCTATACATCTTTCATTTTCAAGAGAGACAATGATATCACAAGGTGATATCTTGACTTTTGTGTGAACTGGATTTAAGTGAAATACTTGCATGACATCATCAACCTCCTTCCCTCTTCCAGAGTCATCAAAGTGCAGTGGCAAGACAAAATACAGGATAACTGGCAATGGCTGAGAATTTAATTGTTAACCTCACTTTCTTTGATGTCTGACCAAGCTCTGAGCGATCCATAGTATCTGCTTTAGCCACCTTCATGACCATTGGAACAAATTTTTCTCATCCTCCCATTTCACTGGGGGAAATCTTTATATGCTTTGGGTAGACATCCCCCTCACTCACCAAAGAGCTTGAGGTTTGTCAGTTACCCTCAACTTTGTTTATCCCATCTGCAAAGACAGACTGACCGGATGTGGTTACAGCATATGCTTCAGCTTCTTTGAGCCACAGATGACAGTTGGGTGAAAGTTGGACACCAAAGGTGGATGAGCAGTTCTCATACCACAGGTGTTAGTTATCATGAACACCACATAGACCCATGTGTATATGTACATGCTAAAGCATTTAAATTTCATAATTAAAGCTCACAGTTTACCAGTTTGTGTTTTATAGCCCAATTCTCCAAAAATATACAAAAAAACTTAGCAAGAATTTAGTCACAGTGGGACTGAAATTTGCTTTTTTGCACCATTAAGGTGTCATTTAGTGAATTATTGATAAGTTATAGTGAAGAAGAAGTAAGTGGTTTGTTGTTGTCATTGAATTGTTTTTTGATAGTATCCAACTCTTCATGGCCCTATTTGAGGTTTTCTTAGCAAACTGGAGTAATTTACCATTTCCTTCTCTAGCTCATATTTTAAGTGAGGAAACTGAGGCAAACACAGTTAAGGGACTTGCCCAGGATTATACAGTTAGTAAGTATCTGAGGCTAGATTTGAACTCAGGAAGATGAGTTTTACTGATTCCAGGCCCATCACTCTATCTACTATGCTACCTAGTTTCCTTATTTTTCAACTTTGAATTTTACGAGAAAAGTTCTAAATCCTTTGAAAATCAAGCCAAATTAGATATGAGGAATGGCAATCCAGCTAGCATCCTTTGCACTATTTCTCACAAAAGCTTCCTGAACAAGATTGTCATGATCCATACTCATCCATTAAATGCTATTTTGTATGTATGTGTATATATATATATATATATATATATATATATATATATGTATGGAAAAGAAACGTTATATGGTGGGAAGTCATATGAAGATTGGATATGAAAATCATCTCTGCTAAATTCCCCTTCCTTATCTGTGAGTTTATCTTTTGAAAATAAAGAGTAGGAATTTTAGAAAAAACAAGGAATGGTCACCTATTTCCTAAATGAAGGAAATGTAGAGGTATAGAATGTATTAGAGGCAGTCCATAGATTTACCTTTATAATTCTGGTACAAATCTCACCTTTTAGTATTAAGAGCTGAAAGAGACAGTAGATATAACCTAATCTGATTTCATTGTTTAAAAAAGATTAGAATATTGAGGTTTAAAAAGGAGGAGCTCATATAAATCACAGAATCATTAATTTTTGATAGTGAGGGACCTCGCAGGACCTCACAACCCAAATCTTTCATTTTATTTAGAAAAAAAATGAGGTCTAAAATACAGAAGTAGTAAGTGAGAGAGATATGACTTAGACCCTTACCCTCCAGTTTCATGTATGAAATTTTTCCACTCTCGCAGAATAATTACAAAATATTAAGATAATAACATGCAAAATCATTGTCTGCCTACAAAGCGAGTGCTGTTTCCTCCAAGATAGCACTGGTCAGTTTCTTTCAAGAAAATTATTTTGTACTTGTTAGATACAAAATACGATGAAGCATTCAAAGGTAACAATAGAAATTCCTAATTCAAATACATTTTCAACTGATATATAGTTGACAAAGCAAGTATGTGAATAATTATAATTTGCTAGAATGCGATGTCAATTAAATAAACATTTAAATTAAGTTCTATAGAAGCTTGGAGGACTCCTAGACTAACAGAATCCAAGTCTGAGAAGGGAGGGACCTCACAAGATCAACTCGTTTACTCTCCAGGCCAAGAAAACATGCCTGTATTATTAAAAACAACTGAGTTTCAAAGAGTTTATCACTTCTGGCTGAGTTGATCAGGGAGGTTCTAATTGAAATTGAATTCGAGCTGGGCTGCCCATCCTTCCTTCAAACACATAGTTAGCCCCCTGAAGCCAGTTATACAATGTCTACTCATGCTCTTGTAAGCAGCTCCTCATTGTCCTCCATGTGGTGATGTCACATCAGTGATGAGCTCTGGAAATGTGGGGTTTTTTATATTTTATTTTGTGTTTGAAGAACAGACAAGTGTACATCCTGAGCACAGGGTAGATATCCCCAGTCCTTAAGAGTCTTTTACAGTCTCTGGGAAGGTGTAAGCATTGTTCTTTCACTCGTTTTCTTCATGCTGTTGAGGAGACTCTCAAAATAGTCAATGTGACATAGTCTTATACATTCCCACATGTTTAGAAAAATCACAAATATTCCCCAAAGCAAATTTCTATAGTTTGATTGAAAAAAGGATTTTTCACAAAGATTGTTATTTGCTTAGTATTCAACGATTGCCTGGTTTGATGCTCAAATGGCCTTTCTCCAAAAGCAAAAAAGAGAGGAAAAAATGCAAGAAAATCAGATTCTTGTAACAGAAGGATTTACGGTCCAAAGTGATCTGTCAAGAATACATGGAGCTCTTCCTGAAGGTATTTAGGCACTGGCACACAGCCATAGCAATTTGATTGATGCCTAGAAAATATTCTGTGTATTGCAATCTGAGGTATTAACCCTTTTCCTTTTCTGTTTTCAGCCTCCTTCTATTCTAGACTCACACTTCCAGAACAGGATAAATCATTCAGCATCTCAAGAAAAAAAAAGACAATGAAGCCTCCTATCTCAAGAAAGCTGAGTCCTTATTCCAGTTCCAAAGAGTGTTTAGTACTCTCCACAAAGGAATTAAAGGATTAGGATGGACTAGGCATTACTGGCTTATGGAAAACCATTCCTGAAGAAAATTATTTCAGATATTATCTCTGCATAAGCCCATTCAAAGTTTCATTATCAGTTTGCCCAAATGTTACAACTTTCACACATGGAGAACCTGGCAACTTTGTTTCGGGGAGAATTATCATGACTATACAGCATGTGTAGACATTCTGTTACTAATTATGGTTTGGTTAGCCAGAACTGTTTTACTTTACTTTAGCTCGATTTGTTTGTGCTGGATTTGATTTGAGTTCAAAATTATTCCCTCCTTTCTAATTCTCCCTCCTCCTCAAAAAGGCAGGCAATTTGATATTGATCATACATGTGAAGTCATGCAAAATACATTTCCATGTTGCAAAAGAAAACACACAAAATTAAAAAAAATGTAGTTGTAAAAGCTGCACCGAGAGTTTATAAGTTCTCTCTCTGGAAGTAGATAGCATTTTCATCATGGGTGCTTTGGAAATTGTGTTGGATCATTTTCTTGATCAGAGTAACTAAGTTTTTTCATGGTTTATAATCCTTACAATATTGGTTTTGGGTACAATATTCTCTCGATTTAGCTCAATTCAATTTGTGTAAGTTTATATGTCTCCCAAATTTTCTGAAATCATTCTGCTCATCATTTCTTTAAGCAAAATAACATCCCATCACAATCATATATCACAACTTGTTTAGCCATTCCTCAATAGATTTTTTTTGTTTAAATGATGGAAAAACATGGCTACTTCAAAGACAAATAGTGAAGTTTGTCTGAAGCTTAGAAAACTCAATCCCAAACTGTAGAAATTTTTGAATGCCAGACTTAGTAATTTAGACATTATTTCAAAGTCAATGAAAAGGGAAATAAAATATTTTGAGGATGTAAGTGGGGCAGATGCTGTAATGAGATATATCTAAGGTTTGCATTCATCATTTAGAAATATAGCCAAGTAGAATGTGTTGAACATATTTTTCCATCTTCAGAATAAGGAATATCTTACGTATTTGTGTATATTAATATACTTCTATTCAGCAGGTAAGTGATCATAGAATCCCAGAATCTCACAATTAGAAAGAACTTCAGATGGGTGTTTGTATCCCAAATTCTTACCACAGATCCTGCGACCTGACTTGATAGTCATTGACTTAGTGGTCAACTCCATCCAATCCAACATATAATAGACAAAAGGACCTAGAATGTCTGTGTCTTGATATAAGGGATTCCATTTTAGACTAATTAAGCACTTTTCCTCCTCCACATACTTTGTTCTTGAATTCCTTCAGCCAATCATAGATAATGATCAAGTGACTGTTCCTTCCTTTTCCCAGCATCAAAGAAAGACTATAGTCTTCTCTCTCTTGGAAAGAAATAAACAACCTTATTCTGCTTACATGTTCATTTGGCACCAGTTTGCAATCCAGTCCAGCTACTCTTCATTTCTCTTTTTATTTTATGTTATGCATGTTGGTAAGAAAATCCTTGCAACCAGAGTCAAACTTTCTGTCAGACTTCACTAGGAATGGTGCTTCTCCCAGACATAATTGGTAATAACATTAAAGTTTCATTATTTAACAAGAACACTAATCCTGGCCAGTTGTACAGTTGTTTTCTGGTTTCGGTACTGTTTTACTTTTATTATGACACACCTATCACTGAAGAAGAATTCCCTTGATATAACATCCAATAAGTGGCCATCAAGACTTTGCTTCATCTCCAGGGAAGAAAAGCCTTATCTGTCTTGATGCCCTACACTCTACTCTTACATATGTTTCCCTTAAATTAATTGAAAATTTTTCCACTAGTAAATTCCCAGTCCAGCTATTTCAAGGCAAGCTGAATAGTTTCACTCTCTTCTCTGTGATAGTTCTTCAAATAATTGAAGAATGATATCTTCCTCTACCTACCTATTCTCAATCTCCTGTCTATTCCATATACTTTATTCAGAATTGGAAGGAACCTCAAAGGTCATGAAGCCCAAACATGTCATTTTACAATGGAGGAAACTGATGTTGAGACATAAAATAACTGTTTGGATATAAATACCTAGGAAGTGCCTGATGCAGTCCACTACTCTGTCCATTAGGCCACTGGTAATACAACTCCCACTGATCTTAGTATGTCATCATCTCAAGGACTTTCACCATGGTTTTTGTGCTCTTTTGAACAAAGTCCAGCTGACCTCTGTCCACAGAAAATGTAGGGCCCATAACTGAACACATTGCTTTTAGCCTGGAAGAATATAGTAATGCTGCTCTCAGCTCACTCCTCCTAGGCTCTATGCCTCCCTTAATGATACTTAACAATGCACTGGGATTGGTAGCTGCCATATCACAATGTTGAATTGTACTGAGCTTTTAATACACTAAAGCCTTCAGATTTTCCCCAGATAAACTGTCCAGTCATATCTCTCTCATTTCTATTTGTCAAATCAATTTATTGAATTTAGCCCCAGGACTTGGTGTTTATTCTGATAATTTCATCTTATTCAATTTTGCCCATGTCCTGGAAGGACAAGATCTTTTTTTTTTCTTTTTTGAGTGCTGACACTGCCCTCCAGTATGTTAACTATCCCCATCACTTTGAGTTCATTTGCAAATTTTGACAAGCATGCTATCTATGTTTTTTTTTATCAAAGACAATGACAAAATGTTAAACAACATAACATCAAACACAGATGCCCAAGGCCCTCTAGCATAGACTTTGTTCCTAGTCAACACCAGACAGTTAATCATTTCTCTTTGAGTCTGGCCATTCAAAATGTTCTGAATCTTGACAAATGTTCAATGCTCTAGCTCACACCTCTCCATAACTTCCAAAAATTAACATGGCATTTTCCTTCAATTACTCAGATTGGCATATATAACTGGTGAGATAATTTTATAGAACTTTCTCAGGTGTTGAGAGGTTAAATGAATTGTGTACAATCATGCAGAAGTCTGTCTCAGAGGCGGGGCTGGAATACAGCTTGTTATGACTCTAAGAATTATCCTCTCTCATATAGAATAAGAGAGCTGGGCAGAGTAAAGAGATAGTATAATGCCAGGATATGATGCTTATCTAGGGGAAAGAGAATGGGGAAATTCACATTTCTTTTTAAAATTAGTAAAAGGAAATGGTAGAATAGACAGGACCTGTGTGTCATGTTCTGTTATTATATGGGGGAGGTATATACAAGTGTGCATTTCAAATACATGAAATTATGTATGCAGCAGTATATGTGTAAGGGCTAGGGATTAATACCCATAAAATATATTATGCTCTTTATAGATAAATAAAAATATATTAAGGACTCAATAAAAATAAGAATTATAACTGAATATAACTAAATTAAATAAGCCATATAAAAAGAAATATGTTTAGAATACAGATGAAAAACACAAAACAAAGTTATATGTTATCTAAAGCAAGCATACAATGCACAAAGACATGTACAGACTTTAAACTATAACTGGAATTAAAATTTAGTGGATTTCAGGTAGGACTAGAAAATCAATAGCTATAAGCTTGGTAAAAGGATAAGCAAATTTAAATAAGAATTCTTAAAATAGATAAACAGAGAGCTATATTGTACTTTAACATTAGCAAACTGCACAAGGCATATTGTATAAGCACCATTAGTAATAGTGAAATATTAATCATTAATGTGTACATCTAATAACATGAATACACATTTAGAGGAAAAGATAACAAAATCTGTCAAATAAGAAAATCCAATAATAAACTAAAACTCAACAAAAAGATAAAAAAAAACAACATAGAATAGACATCAATAAGGTAATCAAAGACTCTATTTGATAGATATTTGGAAAGAACTAAATAAAATGATAGATAATTATTTTCCACTCACACAATTATAAGACATTTACCACAATTGATTGTGATCTAAGGCACAAACAACTTGTAAATAATAATAATAAAACTATAAAAACTTAATTTATAGACTTCAATGAAATAAAAAGTAACAGTTTATATGGAGTATGTGACTCAATTTACAGGTTTAGGTAGTGATTAAAAATAATTGCTAAACCATGCTTAGGTCAATGAACAAAGTATAAGAGTGATAATATTATGTTTAGGTTAATAATGACATCCTAAAATACTACAAAGGTTATGAGAAGTAGTGAAAGGTATGGACAGAAGTAAGTTTCTGTCCCTGGATATATGCATATCCATAAGAGAAAAAGGAAAAGCTAGTTGAGTTGCTTATAATGAAAAGAACATAATCAATCAGAAATTAATGCAGCAAAACAAAGCACATAAGGGAATCATTAGAATTAAGGGTGAAATTTCCCCAAGGTTTCAGAATAAAAAGACCTATTGAATAAATAATGTTGTTTTAAAAGCCAATTAAATTGTAAACATTTAGCAAATAGGAAAAGAATTACATACAGAGGTCATGAAGAATGAATAATAATGAAGAAAACCATTAGATAAAATGTTATATACTTTTATGCAATATTGAGGATATAAAATAAATTGAAAAGTATTTATAAAAATTTATACGCACAAGAAAGGAAATAGATACATATCAATAAAAACCAGGAAAATTTAATAATTTACTACTAAATGAATGCAAAAAGACAAAAAAAGTGCATGAATGGATCAATAAACTAGTGACTCCTGTCAATTAACAATCGCTAAATTATGTAATTATTTTCAAAAGCAGAGAAAAACAGCAATCTGCCTAGCTTTCCCCATAAAATTTACGATCTTAATCTCCAAATGTGGTAGATATAAGACAGAGATAGATATAAATATGCACAATTATTTAATTGAATATTAAAAGAAAGTTGCTACATATAAAAGAGGGATAAGATGAACAAGTAAATCAATTAGTACCATATAATTCATAAATCCAATAAAAACATCTTATTTTTCAAATACATGCCAAAGAAAACCTTTAGGGAAATATTATTTTATGTTAAACATTCTAAAACGCTTAGTAAAGGAAACATGTTCTAATGTAGACAAGTATTTATTTTAATACAGGGACCAGTGTTATGTGGACATAGTGACCTAAGTAGCATTTTCATTCAAGGGTAAAACAAAATTAGCCACTCATTGTTTCTCTTGACATGATTCTAGAAATTCTAGTGATATAACTAGGGCACAAGAAACAGAAACTAAAAAGTTAAACTTTATCACAAATGAGGTCAAATATTGTGTGATAAATTAAATAGTGATATAGATTATCTTTCAGAACAATCAATGTATCTATATATCAGTAACAACATGAAATATTGGGATAGAGATAAATAATGTTTAACATCTATACATTTATCAATGTTTGGAAATATATCCATCCATTCTTATAGAGCCTTATAATTATAAAATTATAACATGTTCTGAGGTAATGACCATAAATCCCAATCATTCTGACTAATTGCATCCCGAGAGAGTGGCAATTACATCCACTCAGCATTCTATGGTTTGCCCTGAGCATTTGGGGGTTGTCTTTTCTAGTGCTATTATTAACAATCACACACTAATTTGCTTCCCCTTCATGATTATCAATTGATAGCATTTAGTCAGCCAGACTTAAGTTTCTTTTAGAAAGGTAGATTGATGGAAATGGCTTAGTAATATTAGTTAATACAAAACATCCATTAAAAAATATGTAATACATTCCCTTACCAGTACTTACAGTATGTACTCATACAGAAGGTATACATTTTGTATATTCATAGAGTTTAAGCCAAAGTGTGACAGAAGGGTAACTCTCAGCTCAAAGGTGATCACATTTCTTTTCTCAACTTTCCGGGATATTCAAGAAGTTCTCTTTAGTTATGGCACAGTTTTGTATTAGGCTCTTGATGCATCCATGATATGCTTCCAGTTTCTCCTTGATTCTAGATTCACAGCCATCAACCCTTTGAGGGATGCTGCTTGGAATCTGATGGTAACATGGGGTATCATATGAACCTCCAAAGTTCACCAGCTTCTCCATTCATTGTAGGGGGGAGAGAAACTTGTTGGGGATTAAACGTTCTTTTTTAAAGTGTTCTCTACTACCCTTTCTTCCTTCCCTAAGAGACTAGTTTTCACGGGTGTTAGCTGAAGGCCTCTCTCTGTCTCTAATTATACATTCTTCTACCACCATTGCCCTTGTTTGCCACTATGTCCCTTACAGAGGACCCATTCAGCACACTGGAAAACTTTTCGCTGGTATTTTAACATCCAATTGGCACCAGGACAACACTAAGGTGTTTCTCTTTCATTCTAATTCATTTTCTGGTGCTTAATTTGATAAGAAATTTTATGCCATTTTTTTTTGTTGTAATAATCATTAGAAATATGCTGCAACCTACCATGTCCAATATAGTCCTCTACATTATTCCCCGAGTCATCTAAAAATTTGAATCTTTGTAATTATTGCTGTTCTATGAATTTTAGAAATATAAAATTACTAAAAGGAATACTGGCATTAAAAAGATGGATTTTATGTAATTGAGAAAGCACTGTATAACTTCTGTAATAAAACCCAGCACAATTTCTTTCTTTTTCTCTATTTTCCCTTTTTTCCTCTTTCTTTATATACATTCCTTTTTTTCCATTTATAATATTGATCTATTTTAGTTAAATTCCTTTAATTATTATGACTCTCATAAGAAAAACACACAAGGTATCATTACAATTTGTGAATTCATCACAACTGTCATTTACAAACAAAAACATCTAGAAATGCCTATTACTTATTAAAGATCCCCTTCTATTTGGACTCAGCCTAAGATTTACTTCATAATGTTGGTGGATACCTTAGAGTGAAATATAGTGAGGGGAAAAAAAGCTATCTTTGTGGAGCATCCATGAATCTCACTGTATCTCACATGATCTTTCTATAAGCCTAAGGAGTACCTTGCTGGAGGGGAGATTTTAGAGCTGAAATGTGCATTACAGATTCATATGCTTTTTAATACATAAACAAGGAATTAAGACAGTAGGATCATATACATATATATTATATTTTTCACTCTGTTCTGTGACCGTGAAGATGTTTGGTTTTATTTTCTGTAGATTTGTTAAAGATTGGCAATTTATTATATTTCTAACAAGTATATCTTTGACATTGCCCAGATACAAGAAAATTGGAAAAGCACAACACAAAAAAAAAATTAAATCAGATTCACTTTGGGAGAAAATATATTAATTGGAATTAATTTAAATGAATAAAACAGTGGACTCAGAATTTATTTTTATTAACATTATATTAAAAAGTCTTTTGTCCATATTTAGAAATATGGATATATATCTGTACATGTATGAACATGTAAAGTTGAAATGTGTAACTGATGAAAGTTTGAATTGTTATTAGCTAAGCCCTAAACTAAGTCCTTGTGCCATGATTATGAACTTCAAAAGAACATTCATTTCTTTGATTTATCTGGGGTTTTGCTGAAATATCATGGTCAGTAAGCAAATAAATAATTACCTGAATGAATAAATATATGCATATATGAATATCTATGTATGTATGTGCATATGTATGTACGAGCAAACTATTTAAAACATTCCTAAGAACTTATAGACTAAGTCAAAAGCTGATTTGTCTACCTATACTCTCAACAGCTAAAACCCTAATTAAATTGTCTTTTTTTGTCATAATGTTTTACACTGTATTTTATTCTATGATGCTGAATATTATTTATCTTTGAGTTAACCAAAGTGCTCAAATAACCAGAACATTCCATTTTTCCAACAATCCTGGACTATTGAAATGATTTCCTAATTGGTCTCCCTGTCTTGGGTTTCTCTCAAATATAATCCACCTTCTAAACACACTCCAAAGTAGTCACTCCCTACTTAACAAGCTCTACTGTCTCCCTATTCCATCCAGGATAAAGCAGGAACTCATCAGTTCTATCATCCTTCAGAATTTGATTTGTCTCTGTGACTTTGCATAAGTTGCCCTTCATGCTTCATGCAGTGATGTACTGTCTCTTTGTTTCCACCTCACTGAATCTCTTACTTCCTTCAAAGTACAGTTCATATAGAAGACTTCTAACAAAGTTTCTCTGATTCTTTCTACTGCAAGTTTCCTCCCTTTCTAACTTATATTCTTCTACCTAATATTTAGTTTGTATTTTTTCCATATATACTTATAAATGCACATGCTGTCTACCCCAATGGAATACAAAAATTTTCTCTTTCTATGTCATTGTATGGTTCCATAAACAGTTTCATACACATGTGCATATCTAATATTACTCGCTATTCAGTTGATTGTTTCTGAGTTAAGAGGATCTTGCATTTACTCTATTTCTATTTTATCAATTTCTCCATTAAGGCAAACTAATAACAACTGTCATTGATATTGCATTTTAAAGTTTGCAATGTAATTTGCATATATTACAACAATTCAGCCTCAGGACAACCCTGAGAGATAGGGACTCTAAGTATCATTACCCGTTTTGGAGACGAGTTACCTAAGGCTTGAAAAAACCTTGGAAAGATCAAGTGACTTGGCTATGGTCACAGAGTTTAGAAGTATCAGTGATCATACTTAAATCCCAGTCTTTCTGATACCAATTCAACTTGTAATAATACCCTAACTCTCTGATAAAGTGAGGTCTAAATAAAATTATAGAAGTGTTTTCCATTTTGTTCATTTAAAATGTCTTATCAATGCCTGTTTCTTTGCATTACATTCATTGTCTTATACTCCCTTCCCCATTCACCTGCCCAAAGAGTCCTACGTCCCTTGTTACAAAGACTTTAAAAGAAATAGTGAAAACAACCAAACACATTGACCATGTCTTGCAAGAAATCCCACAACCTTAGTTCTTCCCCTCTGAAGTAAAACAAGTGAGATACCTTTTATGATCCATGCTCCTGCTACATTCACTTGGGGCCACAATTGTATGTTATCAGTATAAAAACCAAAAAGTTGGCTTCTGTCTGAGGCTCTCATTCCTGGAGAAATGTTGATGTGGAGACTCCTGCCAGCCACTCTAAGAGCCTCCCAGCTCATCATCCCAGATGTTGATGCTTTCCTGTTAACTATGAATTGTGACTTTGTCTGTTTATATTGTGTATATTTGTAATTTGATTGCACTTGCTCTGAAGTTTGGATTGCTTGCTTTTCCTCCTGAACTAAGTGAGTTTATGTGTATATGTTTTATTAAAGTAAGATAGTTAACCCCATAACATTGCTTTCCTTAGTAAATAGATCAAAAGAACCTGTGCTGGTGCGTTCTTGTTGTTGGGCTTGTATTGGTCCTTCACCCCCACAGCAGCTGACAGCCAATTTGTTGCTACAAATGAGCATCTACTTTATTCATAATCCTTCAAAATAAAGCTCTAGAACAAATAATTTGATGGGTGTGGAACTGGGTATGCTCTGTTTTACATACTTTTACATACGCCAATGACTGGCGGTGGAATTTTGGGGTCAGAGTGTAGGGACAATTTAGTCACTCCGTTTAGCACAATTCTGAACTATTTTCCAGAATCAATGCATCATTCCACAAATCTTCCAATAATGAATTTTTGATCCTATCTTCCCACAGCTCCTCCAAAGATAAATATTTCCTATGTGTATAATAGCACAGTAAACTTAGCTCTGGGTGAGGAATCAAGTGATAGGAATGCCAACATGCAGCATCACCATATACTTAATTATTATAGAAATAAGAAAACTAAAGATGAGGCATTTTGTCTCATTGACTGGAAAGGATATGTTACTTCAAAAATTGTTAAAAATCTTTCTAAATTGTGACCTTTATTATTTTAATATTTCAATTTATTTAACATAATTGAATTTTCACTTAATAATTGAATCTCATACAGTATCCTAGAAATAAATGTCATGGAAGCAATCATCAGACAGGTCAGGATTAATAGACATTGGAAGTCTACATCGAAGTGATAGCCAAAACCAGGAGAGTGAATGAAATTGTCTCCAACACAGGAGCCAATTTAAAGAGAAGTGCAGAGTCTTGATGGCACAGACTCTATGGACTCAGAGTCAAGAAGGAAACTCATGTTCACTTCTGACATTTACAAGTTCTGTGACTATGGGCAACTCATTTGGATCTCACTTAGTCTTGGTGCTCTAAACTTTAAAATAAGGACAGAAAAATCTGTAGTACTCCACTGGGAGGAGACTCCATTAAGATAATGTATAGAAGTTATCTTATAAATTTTAGACTATATAAATACCATTTGTTGTTAATGCCCATTTCAGTTATATGGTAAGAGAAGAAAATTAGTAAAGAAATAAAAAGAAGAATTGTAGAATTCTAGAATCAATAGCAGGAGACCATGAGGTCTTTGAAACTAAGGCAGAAGAGAAGAGAAAGAATAAGGGGTTAGTCAACAAACTGGAATTCTATGAAGTCATCAAGATGTGTGAGGACTAAGAAAAGACTGATGTATTTGGCAATATCGAAATTATTGAAAACTTCTGAGATTGTAGTTTCTACACAGTGAATAGGAATATGTGAGTGTTTATGTATGTATGTATGTATGTATGTATGTATGTATGTATGTATGTAATTGTGAAGTAGGGGAATGGCATGTGGAATAAACCACTTTCCCATGAACTATGGCAGTAAAAGACTATTAAAACATCATGTCACCTAACTGTATAAAATAAGAGTTTAAGATTGGGGGACAACTAAGTATGTTCGTAAGTTCATTGTAAAAAGACAACTGAAAGTAAGAAATAAGAGATATGAGAAAAATATGATCTGTAGAGCATATCCAGGATGAGAGTACAGGTAGAAAAAGGTTGGAGAAATTAACTTCAGCAATAAATAACACCATCTCTACCTCTGAAATAGAAGGAAAAGAAGAGACTTTGGGACAACACTGCACCATAACAGCAACATTGTGTAATTGTCAACTTTGATGGACTTAGGTCTCCTCAGCAAAGCTATGAGCTACAACAAATCCAAAAAGACTCATGATGGAAAATATCCACATCCAGAGAAAGAACTATGTAGTCTGAATGCAGATTGAAGCACACTATTTCTTCTCTTTGTGTATGTGTGTGTGTGTGTGTGCATGTGTGTGTGTGCTTGTCTCCCTTGTGGTTTTCCCTTTTGTTCTGATTCTTCTTTCAGAACATGACTAATACAGAAGTGTTTAATATGATTGTACATATATCGTCCATATTAGTTTGCATGCTATCTTAGGGAGGAGTGCAGGGAGGGAGGGAGAAAAAAAATAGAGCTCAAAGTCTTGTAAAACTGAATGTTGAAAATTGTTTTTACATGTAATTAGAAAATATAAAATATTAAGTGGAAAAATGAAGAGAACTTGGGCAAATGAAATAACCTCTTTATGCCTCAATTTCTTCTTCTCTAAAATATGGCTAATAATAGAACCTATCCCACAGGATTGTTGTTAAAAATGAAATAAATTTACTATATGTAAATTGCTTTGAAAACCTTAGTGTTATGTAAGTGCAAGCCATTAGTCCGATTGTTATTATTTAACTGCTTGTGATCTCACTTTCCTAATACGTAAAATTAATTTGTTGAACCAGTTCGCATCTGAGGCCCTTCTAATTCTAAATCTAGATGTTCTGATGTTTCTTTATGCTGTGATTATTAAATCTGTTGATTTCTCTATTATCTTTCCAAACTGCCACCTTTTCTCCTTCAGTATTTTTGGCCAGCATAATATTTTATACATGATTCCTCCACTGCATTCTCCTTCCTATGAAAGGCGAGATGTCATAAACTTTGTAGTGTTTTATTTGCTTAGTTTCACTTAAATCACCTGACCTTGTCCTGCATTCTGACTCAGATTAATGACACAGTCACAGTGCTACAAAAAGAGCCTGAGCCCAGGCCCCTGATGTGTGACCTTTCTAAATTTCAAGAATCAAGGATTCCTGGATTACTGTATTTCTCAGAACTGAAGATGACAAAATACTCAAGGGTAGCTGTGACTCTGTAACCAATACTCTTTAACACTACTTTTTGTCAATGTTATACATATTATATATATAATTATATTTTATTTATTATTTTTTAGTCTTCAACATTAATTTCCACAAGATTTTGAGTTAGAAATTTTCTCCCCATTTCTACCCTTCCCCCCAGCCCAGGATGGCATATATTCTAGTTGTCCCTTTCCCCAGTCTGCCCTCCCCTCCATCACCAAACTCCCCCCCCCCACCTTATCTCCTTCTCCTTACTTCCCTGCAGGACAAAATAGATTTCTATGACCCATTGCCTGTACATCCCATTTCCCAGTTGCATGTAAAAACAACTTTTTTGAATATTTGTTTTTAGAACTCTAAGTTCCAAATTCTCTCACTTCTTCCCTCCCCATCAACCCTCCTTGATAGTGTAAACAATTCAGCATGGGCCACATATGTATCATTATGCCAAACACCTCCATAATATTCATGTTATGAAAGACTAACTATATTTTATCCATTCTATCCTGTCCCCCTTTACTCAATTTTGTCCTTTGACCCTTTCCCTTTTCAAAAGTGTTTGCTCTTGACTATCTGTTCCCACAATCTGTCCTCCCTTCTATTACACCCCACTCTTATTCTGTTCCCCCATGTATTTCTGTAGGGTAAGATACACAATTAAGTTTGTTATTCCATACTCAAGTCAAATTTGATGAGAGGAAGATTCACTCATTCCCCCTCACCAGCCACCTCTTAACTTCCATCATAACGGCTTTTTCTTGCCACATTTATGTGAGATAATTTACCCCATTCTATCTCTCCCTTTCTCCTCCCAACATAATCCTCTCTCATAATTTAATTTAATTTAATTTTTTATATATTATCCCTTCATATTCAACTCAACCTGTGCCTTCTGTATATATATATGTGTGTGTGTGTGTGTGTGGGTGTGTGTGTGTGAGTGTGTGTGTGTGTGGGTGTATGTATATTCCATTCAACTACCTTAATACTGAGAAAGGTCTTTTGAATTAAAAATATCATCTTTCCATGTAGAAATGTAAACAAAATTGTTCAACTTTACTAAGTTCCTTGTGATTTCTCTTTCCTGTTTACCTTTTCATGCTTCTCTTGATTCTTGTTTTGAAAGACAAATTTTGTATTCAGGTCTGGTATTTCCATTGAGATAGCTTGAAAATCCTCTATTTTTTTGAAAGTCCATATTTTGTCTTGGAGCATGATATTCAGTTTTGCTGGGTAGGTGATTTTTGGTTTTAATCCTAGCTCCTTGGAACTCCAGAATATAATATTCCAAGCCCTTCAATCCCTCAAAGTAGAAGTTGCTAGATCTTGTGTTTTTCTGATTGTGTTTCTACAATACTGGATTTTTTTTTTCTTTCTGGCCACTTGCCATATTTTATCCCTCACCTGGAAACTCTGGAATTTGGCTACAATATTCCTAGGAGTGTTTTTTGGGATCCTTTTCAAGAAGTGATCAATGTATTCTATCAATTTCTATTTTCCCCTCTGGTTCTAGAATATCAGGGCAGTTTTCCTTGAAAATTTCTTGAAAGATGATGTCTAAGCTCTTTTTTATTATGATTTTCAGGTAATCCAATAATTTTTAAATATTCTTTCCTGGATCCCTTCTCTAGGTCAATGGTTTTTCCATTGAGATATTTCACATTATCGAACATTTTTTTCATTCTTTTGGTTCTGTTTTATAATTTCTTGATTTCTCATGAAGTCACTAGCTTCTACTTGCTCCCATCTAATTTTTAACATGGTACTTTCTTCAGTGGTCTTTTGGACCTCCTTTTCCTTTTGGCTAATCCTCCCTTTTAACTTATTCTTCTCCTCATTGGCTTTTGGAGCTCTTTTGCTGTTTGACTTAGTCTATTTTATTAAGGTTTTAGTTTCTTAAGTATTTGGGGGGTCTCTTTTAGCAAGTCATTGACTTGTTTTTCATGATTTTATAGCATCATTCTCATTTATCTTCCCAATTTTTCCTCTACTTGTTTTACTTGATTTTCCAAATCCATTTTGATCTCTTCCACGGCCTGAGAACAATTCATATTTTTGGCAGGCTTTTGATGTAGGATCTTTAACTTTGTTGACTTCTTCTGGATGTATGTTTTGATCTTTGCCACCAAAAAAGATTCTATAGTCTCAGTCTGAGTCATTTTACAGTGTTTGCTCATTTTCCTAGCCAACGACTTGATTTTTGAGCTTTTGGTCACAGTATGACTGCTTTCAGAGTGGAGACTGCTTTGTCCCAAGCTTCAGGGGTTTTGTATTGTTGTTTTCAGAGCTACTTCTATTCTGAGGTGGTATGATGATCCTCTCCTGGCCTGTGTTCTGGTCTGTGAGTGCAAGCACTCCCTTCTGCTGTGTAACTACCAGGAGGACTCCCTCTCCACAGTCACCACAAGCTTTGCCACACCAGCTCCTCCTTCCCAATGAACTGCCAACCAGGACTGCAACCCAGATCCAAGAAGGGCAAAGCAAGACAACCTTGTCTCTGCACCAACAAAGCAGTGCCTGCACTCTAGCTCTGATCCATCATTTGATTCCTCCCACTGCATGATTCATAGAGCTAGAAGCAGCCTGAGCTTCAGGCTGCTGCTGCAATGCCACCTCTGCCACTCCCAGGGCTGGGGTCAGACCACACAATTCTCTCACCTAGATCTAACAGTTTTCCCACTGAACTGCTCTGTTGTCTTTGGTGTTTGTGGTTTGAGAAGTCTGGTAACTGCTACATCTCAGTGATTCAGAGCCCAAAGACCTGCCCTGCCCAAATCCCAGCCTGGTGTCTTCAGGGGTGGCCCAAGCTGGGCTGAGCTCTGCTCCCAGCACAGGCAATAGACTCTTCCCAGTGACCATCCAGGCTATCTTGGGCTGGAGACTTGTTTCCCTCTGTTACTTCAAGGATTCTGTAGCTCTAGAATTTGTTCAGAGTCATTTTATACAGGTGTTTGCAGCAGTTTGAGGGAGAGCTTAAATGAGTACACATTTTTGAGCTGCAATCTTGGCTCCATGACCCGATTTTTCATGTATAATTATAAATGTGCATGTTGGTTGCCCATTAGAAAACAAACTACCTGAAGGCTGGGATAATATCATTTTCACATTTTCATATTCAGAGCTTAAAATAGTTCCTAATACATAGTAGGCACTTAAGCAATGCTTCTCCATTGGCTGAATCATGAAGTTATACTTAATATTTATTCACAAAAGAAATCCATTTAGTTTCTACAGGAAATAGCATGAATTCCTAGTCATTGTCATATCTATAGGATCTAGTGAGTATCGCTTTTTTCTGATTAAGTGATTCATGAAATAGAGAATAGATCAAATATATGAAGTTTACACAAGCATTGGCAAAATCTCTTTTAGGTAGTCATGAGATACTATAATGGATACAACATTAAATTTAAAGATAAGATGACCTGGATTCAAATTGTAATTGACCTACACATGATCTGGAGCAATTTTCTTGATCCTCAGGCATCTAACGTGACATATCATGTTTGCCTTTCAAGGTTTTGAAGAACTTTCATGTGGAAGAGGGATTAATGTTGTTTTAGCACAGAGCAGAAAATAGTCATAGGTGTAATATTCAAATCCAAAATCTTAGTATGAGGTAAGAAAAAACATCCTTATAGATTTGTGGTTGTTGAGACATTCAGGCATGTCCAACTCTTTCTGACCCCATGGGCTATAGCATAGGAGGGCCTTCTATCCTTCATCATCTCTCAACATCTGTCCAAATTCATGTTTGTTGTTTACATGACACTACCCATTTTATCCACTGCATTTGATTCTACTTTTGTCTTTAATCTTTTCCAACATCAAGGTCTTTTCCATTGAGTCCTGTCTTCTTATTATATGAACAAATATTTAAGCTTCAGCTTCAGCTTCAGTATCTGACATTCCAGGAAATAGCCCAAAGCAGTTTCTTTAAGTAGTGACCAAATTGATACCCTTGCTGTCCAAGGGACTTAAAAGTCTTCTCCAGCAGAGTAATTAAAAAGATTTGATTCTGCAGTGCTTAGCTTTCTTTGTAGTTCAGTCTTTACAACCACACATTGCTACTGCAAAGAGTGTAGCTTTGATTACGTGGACTTTTCTCAGCAAGGTGATATTTCTGTGTTTTAGTATGCTTTCCATCCAAAAAGCAAGTGTTTTGTTGTTGTTGTTGCTGTTTTTATTTTTTTGTTTGTTTTAGTTTTGTGGCTGCAGTCATTATCTACAATGATCATTGAGCACAAGAATATAAAATCTGATACCGCTTCAATTTTGTCTTCCTCTATTTTCCAGGAAGTAATGGGACCAATTGCCAAAATCTTAGTACTTTGTTTTAAATTGTTAATCCCGGAACTTTTAACTACATAAAATGGGTTCCCTTGTGTAGTTGTGGGGTCCTCTTCCTTCAAATATAGCATAAATGATCACTTATTGGTTTAGTTTTAGGAAATAAAAAAATTCCTGTTCAGGTGTAGGTTGGAATGGGAGTTAGAGCTAATGCTCTGTCCTGGGCCCTCTTCTCTCATTTTCCTGTACTGTCCTGAAGAGTTCATGAATTTACAAGGAATTATTTGAGATGGCTGCATAGATGACACTCAGGTTTACTTATATGTAACAGTATACTTTATTTTTTTTCCACATGTTATTATTTAATATTTTTAGTTTTCAATATTGATTTCCACAAGATTTTGAATTTTTCTCCCCATTTCTACCCACCCCCCATTCCAAGATGGCATAAATACTGATTGCCCTGTTCCCCATTCAGCCCTTTCTTCTGTCACCCCGCTGCCCCCCATCCACTTTCCACTTACTTTCTTGCAGGGATGCCCCATTCCCTATATATCTTGTTTCCAAGTTACATGCTAAAACAACTTTTTTTGAGCATATGCTCTTAAAACTTTGAGTTCCAAATTCTCTCCCCTCTTCCCTTCCCACGCACTCTCCTTAAGAAATCAAGCAATTCAACATAGGCCACACATGTATTGTTATGCAAAACACTTCCACAATAATCATATTGTGAAAGACTAACTATATTTCCCTCCATCCTATCCCATCCCAATTCATTCAGTTTTCTCCCTTGACCCTGTCCCTTTTCAAATGTGTGTACTTTGATTACCTCTTCCTCCTGCATGCCTTCCCTTCTATCATCTCCCCTTTTTATCCCCTTCACCCTACTTTCCTATGGGGTAAGATACCCAATTGAGTGTGTATGTTATTCTTTCCTCAAGTAAAGTCTCCTGAGAGCAAGATTCATTCATTCCCCTTTACCTGCTCTCTTACCTCTTCCTTTCCAACAGAATTGCTTTTTCTTGCTAAGTTTATGTGAGATAATTTTACCCCATTCTATCTCTCTCTTTCTCCCTGTCTCAATATACTCCTCTCTCAGTCTTCCATTTTATTTTATTTTTTAGATATCATCCCTTCATATTCAACTCACCCTGTGCCCTCTGTATATATACATATATATTCCCTTCAACTACGCTAATATTGAGAAAGGTCTCATGAATTACACACATCATCTTTCCATGTAGGAATATAGACAAAACAATTCAACTTTAATAAGTCTATTATGATTTCTCTTTCCTGTTTACCTTTTCATGCTTCTCTTGATTCTTGTATTTGAAATACAGATTTTCTATTCAGCTCTAGTTTTTTTTTTATTGAGAAAGCTTAAAAGTCCTTTATTTTATTGAAAAATCTATATTTTGCCTCAGAGCATTAGGCTCAGTTTTGCTTGGTAGGTGATTCTTGGTTTTACTTCTAGCCACTTTGACCTCCAGAATATCATATTCCAAGCCCTTTGATCCCTTAATTTAGAAGCTGCTAGATCTTGTGTTATCCTGATTGTGTTTCCACAATACTAAAATTGTTTCTTTCTGGCTGCTTGCAGTATTTTCTCCTTAAACTGTTTACTCTGGAATTTGGCTACAATATTCCTTGGAGTTTTCTTTTTGAGATTTTTTTTTTCAGGAAGCCATTGGTGGATTCTTTCTATTTCTATTTTACCCTCTGGTTCCAGAATATCAAGGCAATTTTCCTTGATAACCTCTTGAAAGATGATGTTTAGGATCTTTTCTTCATCATGAATTTCAGGTGGTCCAATATTTTTTAAATTATCTCTCCTAGATCTATTCTCCAGGTCAGTGGTTTTTCCAATGAGATATTTCACATTGTCTTCCATTTTTTTCATTCCATTGTATCTGTTTTATAATTTCTTGATTTCTCATAGAGTCACTATCTTCTACTTGCTCCAATCTAATTTTTAACATGGTATTTTCTTCAGTGGTCTTTTGGACCTCCTTTTCCATTTGGCTAATTCTGCCTTTGAAGGCATTCTTCTCCTCATTTACTTTTGGAGGTCTTTTGCCATTTGGGTTAGTCTATTTTTAAGGTGTTATTTTCTTCAGTATTTTTTCGGTCTCCTTTAGCAAGTTGTTGACTTGTTTTTCATGATTTTATTGCATCACTCCCATTTCTCTTGATAATTTTTCCTCTACTTCTCTTGATTTTCCAAATCCTTTTGAACTCTTCCATGGCCTGAGACCAATTCATATTTTTCTTGGAGGCTTTTGATGTAGGCTCTTTGACTTTGTTGACTTCTTCTGGCTGTACGTTTTGATCTTCTTTTTCACCAAAAAAAAAATTCTATAGTATGAGTCTAAATCTGAGTCTGTTTTCCCCGCCTGGCCATGTTCCCAGCCAACTACTGGAGCCGTGAGCTTTTTATCAGAGTATGACTGCTTATAGAGTAGAGAATACTTTGTCCCAAGTTTTAGGAGCTGTGCTGTTTTCAGAGCTACTTCTACTCAACCAGTACCACAAGTTCTATCAAAGCAGCACTCCTCCTCCCCCAAGAACTGCCAACCAGATCTATAACCCATATCCAAGCAGTGCAAAGCAAGAGAACCCTGCCTCTGTGCCAGCAAAGCAATCCCTTGTGTCGGTAAGGCAAAATGGGCTCCTTAGCACTTGAGGTGTTTGGCTTTTGTTTACTTTGAGTGAAAGTGCTTTCAGCTGTTAAGTGCTAAGCCCCAGGCCCAAAGCCCTATCAGATGTGAAACCTGTGTAGGTGTAGATTAATGACTTAAGAGCGGCCAACTTGAGAACCAATGGTCTCTGGTGGTTGAGGCAGGGCTTGAGGATGCCAGAGGCTTGGCTGCGAGGAGAGGCGAGCTAAGAGACATCTACAGCTGAAGCTGAAAAAAGCCAAAGCAGGAGCTGCGGAAGCAGAGCCGACCTGTGTGAACCCAGGAGTGCGAGCAAGGACTTGAGGCCAGTAAATATGAATTGGTTAAATACCATCTTGTTTTTCTGTGGCCTCCTGGTTACTCTTATGAGGTGAGCTTATTAGGCCTGGAGTCTTTTGGTCAAGATGTCGGAATGGGGTGGCTGGTTCGCGAATCTGCTGCTGTGGGGCCTAAATAAATGTTTTGATGCTTTCTACTTAGAGAATCCCTCATACTTTGTGGTTTCAAACCATTCAAATATATATATGATTATATTTTAGATCATAAATTCGGCCTTCCTACTACATCCCTGCACTCCTGCTCTGATCTGCAGCTTGATTCCTCCCACCATATGAGCCTGGGGTTGGAAGCAATCACAGCCTGAGCTCTGTAAGCAGCTGCAGGAGCTTCCTATTGAGGCTGCCACTATACTGCACCACCTCTGCCACTCAAGGGCTGGGGCTGGACCCCTCTTACCCCGATCCAGCAATTTTCCCACTAACCTGTTCCATGATCTTTGGCGTTTGTGGATTGAGATGTCTGGTAACTGCCACAGTTCAGTGATTCAGGGCCCTAAGGCCTTCTCTGCCAATCCTCAGTCTGGTTGGTCCTGGCTTGGCCCACCCTGGGCTATGCTCTGCTCCCAGCATCATGAGATAGACCCTTACCACTGACCATCCAGGCTCTCCTGGCTTGGTGACCTGCTTATCTCTGCTATTTTATGGGTTCCACAGCTCTAGAACGTGTTCAGAGCTATTTTATAGGTGTTTGGAGGGATTTGGGGGAGAGCTTAAGTGAGTCTCTGCTTTCTAACCACTATTTGGGCTCTGCCTCATTACTGTATACTTTCCTCTAAGCATCAGTCACATATCTCAAATTATCTCTTGAACATATTGGGCTTGGACCTAGATAACTGCAGATATTTCAAACTCACTATCTAAAATAGTACTTATTACTTTTCATCTACTCCCTTCCAAACTTCACTATCTCTCCTGAGCCCACAATTACATTCAAGTCATTCAAGTATTTAATCCCAATGTTATCCCTGAATTTCTACTCTATGCCATATCAAATTGCTGCCTACATGTTGTCATTTCTGCCTTCATATATCTTTCATGTAATATCCCCTTCTGTCCACTCACATAACCATCACTTTGCTTTTTGCTCTTACCACTCTTCTTCAGGATGATTGCATTAGCTTCCCACTGGTTCTTCCTGCATCAAGGCTCTTTCTACTCCAATTCATAATCCAGATACTTACCAAACTGATTTTTATAAAACACAGCTCTGCCCCAGTCATTTCCATGTATAAAATCTCAAATGGTTCCACAATACCTGCGGGATCTTGTATCAAATCCTTTGTTTGGAATTGGTTTGTTTTGTAAAGCCTCACTTTCAACTATCATACTATGGTTGGCAATCTTGTTTTCTTACTGTTCCTGATATAGTCCTCCATATGCTTTGTCCTTGACTTGACACTAGTTCCCCAAACCTAGAATCTACTACCTCCTCAGTTTAATCTCTTCTATTTCCTAGCATCTTTCAAAGCTCAGGAAAAATTCTAAAAGCTACCTGAAACATTTCATATTCCTCCTAAATGTATTGCCTTCTCCTCAAAATTATGTTCTATTTTTTGTGTGTATGTATGTGCACACATGTATATATACATATACACACAAATATATCCAATATGTGTACATGTGAATATACATATACAAACCTACATATATACATAACACACACATGTTATGACCCTTGTTAGACTGGAACTTCATGCAGTAAAGATTTAGTCTTATTTGTCTTTGTATCCTAGGTGCCTAACAAAGTATCTTAATTGATTAATTAATTGATTGATTAATGATTGTTTATTCATTGATTGACAAACTAAATGTCCTTCCATATGTTCTACTACTCTGAGATTCTGTGATTTGAAGAAAGGAAAACTAGGCGATATATTGCTACTGGCTTTGGGAAAACTAATATCAAATCCTCATGATTGAATCAGTCTTCACAAATAGAGCATGTTTTTTCTTTTCCTTTATTTTTTTTTACTTCCTGGAGAATTGCAAAGATTATTATCATTTACAGGACAAATCCCCAACCAAAACTACTTGGCAGAGTTGGGTCATTCAGAGTGAGGAACTCAGAAAACACCTGACATTGTAATTTGGTGACAGCTGCCAATCTAAGCAAAAAAATGAGAATTTCTCTTCAGCATCCAAAGAACAGGCATGTGCACTGCTGTGATGTAATCTGGACATTTATGACTTTCATATTTTATATAAATAACATTCATATCATTATGTTATGTCAGCATCTACAGTAGATTACAGCCCCCTTTTCATAGCTATTGACTTCACTGTGAAATGTATTATCTTCCATCTCATGCTAGAATTATTTTGCCTGATTTGTAGTGAAAGCAGAAAAAAACTGATCTCTTGGCTAGTTTCTCACATTTTCATACCTCTAAAGCTGTATCTTGTACCCCTAAAAGCTATTTAATTCACAGAGCAAAATTGTGTAGGCAAATTGCCAGAAATGCTTAGAATCATCTAGGGTGTTTTTTAAGCTTCAAAAATAGTAAAATATTAAAATTAGGAATTGTGAGTGATACTTCTTCCAGGTGCACCAAATCACATAAACACAAAATTTTTACCAAGATAATATGCAATTCTCATTGATATTATATCTTTAGAAATATTGTTGGGGGAGAAGAGCAGGACTGCGATATATTATTGTGATGCAAAAAGAGTAAGAAGACATTTGGACTTGGATGTTCCTTCTGATACTTACCATCTGAGTGACTTTGGGTGATTCAAAATTCATCTTATTCAGTTTCTGTGCTGGCTAGGCATTTAACATTATTTTGAAATGAATGGATTGTGTGATCATCATCCTAGAGATCCATATGGCATTATGGAATTCTAGATCTTGTCCTAAAATGGATTGCTTGGTGTGTAATCTATTGTTTGATTCAATTGAGGAGTCTAGGAATTACTCTCACCAAGTTCATACCTTTGATGAACTAATTCAACAAGTATTCCTAGGAATTTTTCACATGTAATTTATACCTTTGGTTAATCTATTGACCTTATTCCCCAGTCAAGGTTCTGGGGCAGAGAATAACTTTTGTTCACAGAAAATGAGTTTGAGGAATGTTAGATGATCCTCTTCTACTAGTATGTATTAAGTGTTTAACAAACATTGATTTATTGGCTCAAAGATAGATAAATACCTATTTGGAGCATAAATCTGGGACTCATTCAAGTGTCAAAGTGAAACTCAAGGAGGGGAAGGTTGTTCATATTACTACAGATCATAGGATTAGAGATTGAGAGCTAGAAAAGTAATTTAGAGGCCATGCAATTCAGAGTGCTGATTTTATAGATGAGAATACAAGAATCCCAGGATTTTAAGTGATGACCAGAGTCACACAAGAATGTCTACAACAGTTGGAATTTGAAGCCAGGTCCTGCACATCCAGAGTCAGATTTCTTGATAGTCTAGCATTTACTTCTACTTCAGCCAAAGGAATCATAAAGAGACTTCCTGTAATAAGTTGCGCATGCAATAGATACAGGAAATCAAAGGCTAGCAGTGAAAATAGGTAGCATTTATATAATACTTTGAATTTTGCAAAGAGATTTACATAGGTTATCTTATTTAACTCCTACATCAACCAAATGAATTAGGTAATATTATATATTATATCCCTTTCCAGAGATGAGAATCCGAAGCAGACGCACATAAGGTGGCTTTCCCAAAGTCAGGCAGCTGGTATCTAAAATGCATTTGACCTCAGATCTTATACACTCTTAGTCTAACATTCTCTATCCTTCTTTATATAGAAAGAAAAAAGGTTATAAGGAATAGTGTGAGAAAGTGAATGGAGGCAGATATAAAGGTACACAAGAAGTCATTTTTGTTGGAGGTTGAAGTACAGAGTGAGGAGTTGTATGAGTTAAATCTGGGGTCACCTCCTCATCAAAATGAATCAGAGGGGTCAGATTTTCATTGCTTCCCAAGCTCATTAGCCAGTCAAAACTCATGTGAGTGATTAAGATAATAACATGTGATGTGTCACATAGGATCAGTTTCAAAAAAGTTGAATATATAATGCAGTAATTTAATGTACCTAAAAGCATCACTAAAAATAAGTAACTTGCATTCTATGCAGTGCAGTAACCTGTCTTGAAACACTTAAAAGCACTCAATAAATATTCTCCTTGTACCACATGGCATATGAATTAACAAATAGTTTCTTTTTTTATTTCTCAGAAATGGAAAATTTGACAATATCAAAATTTATATACAGAAATGGTCAAACTTCCGTAAGCAGTTCCTTTAGAGAAAGTGTTTTTCTTTTCTGTGGTCCGTTGTCTAAATTACCAGTAGCTAATATCACTCCAAATGTATTCTTTTCTTTGCATCCCAAATAATTTCAGAATTTAAATTATATTTGAGTTCCCAGGTGTCATGATAACAAGTAAAGCAAGCTGATTTTTTTAAAGCTTATTCAAAGTTATTAATTGTTTAGAGGGGAAAATATCCCGATCATTCTACTGAATTAAAATGATTTGTGATTGAATTCAAGCATACAAGGGTTGTGTGTGTGTTTTATTTGGTTTTTTTTGAGATTTTTTTTTTATTTTTAGTTTACAACACTCAGTTCTACATATTTTTGAGTTCTAGATTTT
>CM053626.1:19403536-19414962 GCA_028646595.1 Phalanger gymnotis | reverse complement strand
GAGGAAAAATTGGCAAGAGAAATGAGAGTGATGCAAGAAAATCATGAAAGACAACTCAATGACTTGCTAAAGGAGACCCCCAAAAATACTGAAGAAAATAACACCTTAAAAATAGACTAACCCAAATAGCAAAAGAGCTCCAAAAAGCCAATGAAGAGAAGAATGCCTTAAAAGGCAGAATTATCCAAATGTACAAAAAAAGGTCCAAAAGACCACTGAAGAAAATGCCACCATAAAAATTAGATTGGAGCAAGTGGAAACTAGTGACTTTATGAGAAATCAAGAAATTATAAAACAGAACCAAAAGAACAAAAAGATGGAAGACAATGTAAAATATTTCATTGGAAAAACTATTGACCTAGAGAATAGATTCAGGAGAGATAATTTAAAAAGTATTGGACAACCTAAAAGCCATGATCAAAAAAAGAGCCTAGACATCATCTTTCAAGAAATTCTCAAGGAAAACTGCCCTGATATTCTAGAACCAGAGGGTATAATAGAAATCAAAAGAATCCACTAATCACCTCTTGAAAAAGTCCCCCCTCCCAAAAAAAAAACTCCCTAGGACTATTGTAGCCAAATTCCAGAGTTTCCAGGTCAAGGGGAAAATTTTGTAAGCATCTAGAAAGAAACAATTCGAGTATTACGGAAACACAATCAGGATAACACAAGATCTAGCAGCATCTACATTAAGGATCAAAGGGCTTGGAATATGATTTTCTTGAAGTCAAAGGAGCTAGGAATAAAACCAAAAATCACCTACCCAGCAAAACTCAGTATAATACTCCATGACAAATGTGGATTTTCAATAAAGTAAAGGACTTTCAAGCTTTCTTGATGAAAAGAGCAGAGCTGAATAGAAAATTTGACTTTCAAAAACAAGAATCAAAAGAAGCATGAAAAGGTAAGCAGGAAAGAGAAATCACAAGGGACTTACTAAAGTTGAACCATTCTGTTTACATTTCTACATGGAAAGATGATATTTGTAACTCATGAGATCTTTCTCAGTATTAGGGTAGTTGAAGGGAATAAACATACATACATACATACATACATACATACATACATACAGATAGGTAGATAGATAGATAGATAGATAGATAGATAGATAGATAGATAGATAGATAGATAGATAAATAGATGATAGACGGCACAGGGTGAGTTGAATATGAAGGGATGAATATCAAAAAAATAAAGGGGTGAGAAGAATATATTGAGAGAAGGAGAAAGGGAGAGATAGAATGGGGTAAATTATCTCACATAAAAACGGCAAGAAAAAGAAGTTATAATGGAATGGAAAAGGGGGCAAGTGTAAGGGAATGAGTGAATCTTGCTCTGAGCAGATTTGACTTTAGGAGGGAATAACACACTCATTTCAGTATCTTACCCTACAGGAAAGTAGGGGGGAAGGGGATAAGAGGGGAGGGATGATGAAAGGGAGGGCAGATTGGCAGAGGAGGTAGTCAAAAGCAAACACTTTTGAAAAGGTACACGGTCAAGGGAGAAAACTGAATAAAGGGAGACAGGATAGGATGGAGGGAAATATAGCTAGTCTTTCACAACATGACTATTATGGAAGTGTTTTGCATAACGATACATGTGTGGCCTATGTTGAAGTGCTTGTGTTCTCAAGGAGGGTGGCTGAGAGGGAAGAAGGGAGAGAATTTGGAACTCAAAGTTCTAAAAAACAAATGTACAAAAAAGTTGTTTTTACATGCAACTGGGAAATAAGAAATAGAGGCAATGGGGTATAGAAATCTATCTTGCCCTACCAGAAAGTAAGGGGAAAGGGGATAAAGTGGGTGGGGGGGATTAGGGTGATAGAAAGGAGGGCAGACTGGGGAAAGGGGCAATCAGAATATATACCACCTTGGGGTGGGGGAGGGTGGGAATGGGGAGAAAATTTGTAACTTAAAATCTTGTGGAAATCGATGTTGGAAACTGAAAATACTAAATAATAACAAACTGCCAAAAAAGATATTGGGACATATAGATAGACTGCAGGCCCTGGGGTCAAAAAGGATCTGAGTTCTAATCTTATCTCAGATATTTACTAGCTGTTTTGCCAAGAGAACCCCAGATGGGGTCATGAAGAGTCCTGCATGACTAATAGATTAAACAACAACTTTGAAATCACTATAGTTGTCAAACCCACTGCTAGATCACATGTAATCTCTATATTCCAGTTCCTGGACACTACCATTGGCTGATAGCAAGGCCCACAGGTTTAATCAGATGACCAAAGGGGTTCATGAAACAATCAAGTTTAAGAGTGCTGAATCAGACCTTAAAATACCTACTATTAATGCAGCAGAAGAATCTTACTCATATTCCCCTTTAAGTTCAAGTGCTGAGTGGCTGGCAAGCATATGAATGGGAATCACAAAAATGAGTGCAGATATCATTCTTTCTGAAGAGTCTCTCTGACTCAGATCAGCTTTCCTATTTTGTTGTTTCTTTTCATTTCCCATGATTTCACAATGTATTCTCTTTAACTTGGCTTACCTGGGATCAACTCCCACTTACCTTCTGTTGTTAATGCTTCTCAATCCTTTCTTTTGGTAAATCCATGCTCTACTCACCCCCTACTGAGACACAGCCTCCACCTCCATTATTTTCTCCCAAAAATAACATGCTTATGCTAGAAATCAGTCTAAGATGGCATTATGTTTTTTGGCAGCTACATCATACTGATGACTCAGAACGTTAAAAAACCCAAACCTTTATACGTCAACAACTACGTAGCCGCACCTTTCACATACACTTCTGCAATTGATTTTTGAACCTATGTATAAAACTTTATATTAATCAGTTTTCAATTTCATTTTATTTAATTTTAATATTTGCATCTCCTTAATCAATTCTGCCCTTTTCTGCAACACAGTGGCATTTTCAAACGTTTTTAACCTTCTTCAAGCCTCCCAAAGCACCTCCTGCCCTAACCTCTTGGCTGAGAACCTTGTGTCCTATTTCATGTCCATAAATGGGGCACTTCTCTTACAGGTCCTTCTTGTTTCCTTCTCCTCATCTTCTTCCACTCAGCTGTTTCCCCAGCCCTACCTTATCCTTCATCCTCATCACAAAGAGGTGACTTTGTTGCCAAAGCAAAAATCCCTAAATCTACATTTAGTACCATCCATTCCTATCTTCTCTAGTGGATTACTGCTTTTATTAAAGCCAATCTTTCATTAATCTTCAATCTCTACCTCAATATTTGATTTTTTTTTCCTTTGTTGCCTACGAACTTGTATGTCTCCCTATTCTTTAAAGTAAATAAAAAACTGTCCTTGTCATATAATCTCTACTAGACATCATTGATAGCTCGACCAGCTCAATTCCTTGAGAAGGCTGTCTACACTCACTGAGGCCACTTCCTTGTTTCTCAAACTCTTCTAAGCCCTTGTTAACCTTGGTTTGAATTCCAAGTAAACAACAAACATCTGTTTTTCAGAATAAGTATTTACAAAAAGCATTTTATTAGAAACAAGGTGAGATCTTATACAAATACATAAAAATTAAGCTGCTAGTGTAAAAAATATTTAATTTGTATCTATAGCCAGAAGATGAAACATTAAAAAAAAAAAAAACTTTAGTCTGATATTCACCTTGAAGTTACATGTGAGGTTTCTATTTATTTGGACACGATGAATGGTGCAAATTTAGGAGACACTTTGAAACTAACTATAAGCAAAAAGCTTTACAACTATTTATTCTAATCCCCCCAACAAAATGAAACATTTAAGTACTCGAACAAAAATCAAAATATAAGTATGTAAATGCTCAATTCTATTAAAATGTTTAACCTGTAAATTTAAGAAGCTAGGTACAAAATATTAGGTTTGTTTCTCTATGTTCTTTTTCTTCCCAGTGTTCTTCTTATAGGTGTCATCGATGTCATCATCATCACCATCATGATCAACATCATTTTCCATCAGCTGCTATGTTTGGTTTCCATTCCTTGGAACAACATACCCCCATGACAGTTACTCCTTTGTTTCCCCCTCTTTTCAGCTTTTTTTTATATTTGTCTTCCTCCATTGGATTGTAAGCTTTTGAGGCATCTTTTTCTCATTTGTGTCCCCAGCACTTAGCGCAGTGATTGGGATAGAGTAGGTACTTAGTAAACACATTTGAATTTAATTATCATCATCATATTTAAATTAGAGAAAGGGAATAAGTAATTGTTGCCTACTATGTTCCAGGTACTTGAAAAACCCTTTTTATAAATAATCCCTAATTGGATCCAGAAAACAACCCTGGGAGGTAGGTGCTATTTTATCCTCATTTTACATTTGAAGAAACTGAGGCAGGCAGCAGTTAAATGATTACCACATGGTAACAGAGCTAGAAAGTATCTGACGCTGGATATGGATTTGACTCTTCTTGACTCCAGGCATAGTGTTCTATGTTGTATCTACTGTACCGCCTGAATTAACCATGCACTGCAGCCACAAGGAAAGTCTCTGACGTGAGGGTTGGATTCCCTATGACATCCTTATAGGAAGGCCGTGAAGGAACCTCATATAGTCCTAGCAAGCATGAATAGGTAGGAGGATCTAAAAGAGTTTAGAATTTTTTTTTACTATTTTAGACTATATATATATAGCTGTGTGTGTTCTGATTCTGCTTTCTTTATACTGCAACAGATAATTATGAATATATGTGTGTATATGTTTGTGTATACATGCATACATATATATGTATATGTATATATGTGTGTATATATCTATATACACGTATGTTGCTGTAGATACACTTCAGATAAAACCTGAATGTAGATTCATTTAATCACTGATGCTTCAGCAATATTATTATCCAGTGTTAACTGTACTGTGAACAAATGGAGCTCTAGGAAACTTCTAAGCCACTAGTAATCAGTGACTATGTTCTTTTGTGAAGGCAATGTGATCTTCAGCAACTAGAGCTCAATCTCTCTCTCTCTCTCTCTCTCTCTCTCTCTCTCTTTCTCTCTCTCTCTTTCTCTCTCTCTCTTTCTATCTATCTATCTCTTCATGTTTCTGAACATTTGTATATACAATACTTAAAAATATATTTGTATGCATAGGTGTATGAGTGTATTTCAGTGTTACCAGACTAGTAAGGAGCTCAATGCAAAGATACTCCTATCAATTGTTGTTGTTGAATCGTTTCAGTCATATCAAACACTCTCTGACATCAAATGGAATTTTCTTAGCAAAGATACTAGAGTGGTTTGCCATTTCCTTCTCCAGGCCATTTTACAGATGAGAAAACTGAGCCAAACAGGATTAAGTGACTTGCCCAGGATCATACAAATCAACAGGGTTGATTTGAACTCTGGTCCTCCTGTGCCAGAGTTCTATTCACTGTGCCACCTACATGCCTACTCCTACCACTACAGATCTGCAACATTTTTGCCAGTCATACTCTGGGGCACAAGTAGGTTATGTGATTTGCCCAGAGTCCCATAATTAATATCTGTCAGAGAAGAGATTTGAACCCAAATTCCTGCTTACATGTTCTCTACTCTGTCATATTATCTTCTTCCACATTTCTTACAATATATCATTATTCAATTACTTTCACATACTACATAATATTTAGCCATTCTCCAGGTTCCATGGGCTAAAGTGAAATAGCAGGGCAATGGCATATAAAATTCTTTACCAAACAATCTGAGTTCTCTTAAATTATAACTCACTAAGGTTGATTTTGTATAGTTACATTTTTTTTTCTTTCAGTATCATTATAAGACTGCACACCAGTAATTTGGATGAGCAGTTCAAAAGGTTAGAATATTCTTCTTAGCTTTACTGCATAAGGCCACATTGTGTTTCCCAAAGATTGTACACACCAATCATTGGCCCACTAGAAGTGTCCTTGTCCTCCTCTCTCCTTCCAGAAGGCCCAGCATTGTATTATATTGTTGTTCTGGAAGCAAACACCGAATGAGATAGGATAGCTGTGTTATCTGAGTGTACTCAGAGATAAGCAAAGGCAAATTGAACATGGATTATGAACATTTCCATTCTTAAGACAATGAGTCAGGAAGCCTTAAACTCAAATATGGCTTCAGATATTTGCTAGATTTATGACACTGATCAAATCACTTAATCTCTCTTTGCCTCAGTTTCCCCAACTAACAAATAATAATAATAATAGTGCCTGTTGGGCAGGGTTATTGTCAGGAACAACTAATATTTTAAAAAGTGCTTAGGACAATACCTGACACAGAGTGGGTGCTTAATAAATGTTTATTCCCTTCCCCCCTTTAAGGTAGCTTCTTACAGTCAGAAGTATGACTCGTGAATCTATATATGTGGAAATGAAGTCAGTATGAAGTTTCTAAGTCAACGCAAAAAAATAAACAAATAATGGCAATGGTTAATAGGGAAAGATAATTTTAAAATACTATTTGGGAAGGAGAAAAATCAATCAGTCATTCAATAAACAAGTGAGGAAGATCTAAGCTTAAATCCTGTGTTAGGTATTTAGTTGTAGTGGTACCAGGGGCAACTCACTTAACACCTCTGTTTCAATTTCCCTTTTCACTTGTGGATGAGTGTGGAAATACATGGCTTTTGAGGTTCCATCTTACTCTAAATCTAACATTCTATCCCCAAATTCTCTGATTTATTAAGTGACACCTCTGCACCAGATGCTGTACTAGTCTCTGGGTCAAACTGAGGCATAACTTGATTAATAATTATTTAGCTGATTATGCTACTGCAGCACAGATAAAATGCATGCTTAGCTAAATTTCACTCTATTATGGATTAAATTTTCAATCATTTCAAAACTCAAAGAGGATTCTCCCTGGTCTATAATTTCCAAAGGCTTAGTATTGTTCCTTTAGTCGTGGAATTAAAAAAAATATCACATTGTATCTTAGTTATGTGATCCATTTTTTGAGATTTTTTTTATTTTTAGTTTACAACACTCGGTTCTACGTAATTTTGAGTTCCAGATTTTCTTCCCCCCCACCCCTCCCCAAGAAGGCATGGAATCTGATATATCTTCTACATATAATGTCGTATTGAACTTATTTACACACTAGTCAAGTTGTGAAGAATTATGACCAATGGAATTAATCATAAGAGGAAACCGAACCAAAAAAAACCAAACACAAACACAAAAACAAAAGAGAAAAAAAGGGGAAAAAAGGCAATCATAAAGTGTGCCTCAATCTGCATTCAGACTCCATAGTTCTTTCTTTGGATGTAGATAGGATTTTCTATCATGAGTCCTTTGGAGTTGTCTTTGCACCTTGTGTTGCTGAGAAGAGCAAAGTCTATCAGGGTTAGTCATCGCAGAATCGATATACCTGTGGTTGTGTATGATTTTCTCCTGGTTCTGCTCTGCTCACTCAGCATTATATTGTGTATTTTTTTCCACGTTGTTATGAAGCCGTATCATCCCCATTTCTTATAGCACAATAGTATTTCATTACCTTCATATGCCACAACTTGTTCTGCCATTCCCTGATTGCTGGGCATCCCCTTGATTTCCAATTCTTTGCTACTACAAAAAGAGCTGCTATAAATATTTTTGTATATATGGGTCTTTTTCCTACTTGTGTGATCTCTTTGGGATGCAAAACTAGAAGTGGTATTGCTGGGTCAAAGGGTATGAACGTTTTTATAACCTTTCAGGAATAGTTCCAAATTGCTCTCCAGAATGGCGGGCTGATCCATTTTTTTTTCAAGAAACCCCTTTGACTTCTTTATATCAGCAACTGTAAACCACGAACAGACACACAGAAGGCATCAATTCCTTAATGTAGGGGCCAGCTGATGTTAATCCTGAATAGTTTGTCAGCAAATTCAGATGGATGCTGAATTGCTTGAGGAGTGGTAATAGGTGACTATTAGACCAGAGACAGAGTGCCTGATAGAAACATAGGCCATAGGATTCTTTTCATTGTGGATGACCAAATGCAGACTGCAGAACAGGAGAACCACCTACAAATTTTCATATTTAGCCAAACATCAAATCTTTGTAACCACATACTGAAATCAATCATATATGTATATATGTATGTGTATATATGTGTGTATACATACAAAGACATATATGTATATATCTCTATGCATGTATATATGTGTATATATATGTACATACATAAGTACACATATTTATACATGGTTATTGTTGTCCTTCATATTTGAAGAGAACCAAAATGACATTAATATGATGCCATTAAGGTACAGTGTGTCTTATTGTGGTTGATCTGACCAATATGAGCTCAGAAGACTCTACCACTGGTCAAGCACAAAGAGTCTATATGAACATTTGGAATAGGGATTTCTCTAAATTTGCATATCTAATATTTCTTTCAAACTATTGCGATTCTGCTTTTCTCACAAAGCAGAGAACCTTCTTTGATGCAGCTATGCCATACTGTACAGTCCTGTGCCAGTGTCTCCCATGCCCCACAATCAATTCTAATTCTAATTCAGGGAGACCTTGAGAGTGTCCTTGTATTGCTTCTTCTGATCACCATGTGAGTATTTGCCTTGTGCAAGTTCCATAAAACAGTCTTTCAGGGAAACATATTTTTAGTATACTTTGAAAAACATGGTCAGCCAATCTGAGTTATTCTCTCTGCAGTAGAGTTTGAATTCTTAGAAGTCTGGCTCTAGAAATTACTTCAGTGTCCAGTACCTTATCTTTCAGGTGATCTTTAGACTCTTCCTAAGATAATTCAAATGGAAGAAATTTCAGTTTCAGTATTATTGTCCAGGTTTCACAGGCATACAACACTGAGGTCAGTAAAATGGCTCTGCAGACCTTCATTTCAGAAAGCAACTTGCTACTTCTTCTCTCTTCCTCTTCCACTTGGAGCTCCACAAATAGTGAACTAGTTCTGGCAACGTGAGCATCAACCTCATCATCTATATGTGAATCCCTGGAAAGTATACTGGCAAGATAAGTGACCTTATACACAGTATCCAAAATGTCTCCATTTGCTATAACCAATAATTCCATGTATGGATGGTATGTTGACTGGTGGAGAACTTGTGTTTTCTTACTGCTCATTGTTTGGCAAAAATTAACACAAGGAGAAATGAATCAATCCATACTTTGTTGCATCTCAGCATCAGAGGTTGCATTGAGTGCATAATCATCTGCAAATAAAAAGATGTGCACTAGGTCTCCCTCCAATTTAGTCTTGGCTGGTAGGCTTTTCAAGACAAGCAATTTGCCGTTATTGTAGTAGCTGCCTTTGATGCCATTTTTACCTCACCGAAGGCATCTGATATCACTGAAAACATCATGCTAAAAACATGGGAGCAAGCACGATGCTTTGCTTCACCACATTGTTAAAGAGAAAAGCACGAAAAGAGTGTCCATTATACAGAAGTCATGCAATCTTGCCGCCATGAAACTAATGTAGAATACTGACGAACTTCACCAGATAACCAGATTTTGCCTTGATCTTCCACAAGCTCTCACTACTCAGAGTATATAAGTCCTTGGTCAGATCAATGAATAGTATGTCCAGATATCTGTTCTGTTCTGCTCCTGGCATTTCTCCTAAAGTTGTTGGCAATGAACACCATATCGTCTGTTCCTTGGCTCTTTCCGAAGCCTCATCAGCTATCAGGTAAATGATCATCGTCCAGGCAAAGGAACAGCCTAGTGAGGAAGACTCTGGCAAGAATATTACTAGCAATGACTAAGAGAGAGACCCCACCCCACCCTGTGATTGGCCTAGGACAACCTATTTCCTTTGCCTTTATATAGATTGACAATGGAGGCATCCTTAAACTTCTGGGAGATAACCTCATCTTGCCAAATAACTTGGATGATTGCAGTCAGCTTTTGTTTGAGCAGCTGACCCCCTATCTTGTAATCTCAGCTAGAATGGAATCAGCATTTTTCACTTTGCAACATGGGAGGAGCTAAATGGCATTCAAAACCTCTTCTTCAGTTGGAAGTTTGACTAGAGAGGGATCAACTTCAACCTAAGGTATATGGTCAATAGCTTCAGCATTGGTTGATGAAAGTCTTTTGAGAACAATATGGATGTGTTCAGCCCATCACTCCATGATTGTGTAGTTATCATTGATCAGTGTGGCTGTGTCCCCACTGAGTGGTTGAAATGTAGTGTAGGTCTTTGGCTCAAAAATAATCTTCAGGGCATCATAGAAGTGCCTTAGATTGTTACTATCAGTGTAAGACCTTCTGCCATCTTTCTAAGCTAAGACTCCTGCATTTCTCTAAGTTTCACTTCCACTTTACTTTTGATAGATTTAAATCTTCCTTCTTAGAGAAGGACAAAGTATTCTGCTGGTGAGCCTTCTGGAGTTCTCATTTTTTGTTTCATAACATTTGAATTTCCCCATAGTTTTTGTCAAACCAGTCTTGATGTTTGTGAGTATTCTGACCCAGGTGAGTAATAGTGGTAATGTACACCAAATCTCTGAAAGCTATCCACTCCTTTTTTTTACTCCATTGTTTCCAACAACGTATTGGCTCATCTTTCCCTCCAAGTTAGCAATAAACTGTTCACATGCAGAGAAGCCCTCTAATCTGTTGACCTTAAGTCTTCTGGTAGTTGTCTGGTGTTAGGGCTGTAGTTTTTGTTGAATGCAAATATTCAATTTAGAAAGGATAAGTCTATGATTGGTCCAACACTCTGTGACACATTTCACGTTTATCACTCTCCATCTATTCTCCTTACAATCACATAGTCTATTAAATGCCAGTGTTTGCTGTGAGGATGCATCCATGAAATTTTATTGCATTTAAGTAAACAAAAGACAATGTTAGGCCAAAAAGGTCATGAGATGCACAAATCTTCAGCAGTAAGTGATCATAACTTTTGCTTATTCTTACTCTATTCCTGCCAAGGACTCCCTGCCATGTCTGATAGTCTATGCCTATTGTAGTATCAAAGTCACCCACAGTTACAAACTTGTTGTCTTTCAGTATATTGATGATGAGGGTTTTCAGATGTTCATATTTTTCCCCTTGACCTAATCAGGGTTCATAATGGTGGGAGTATGTACCCTGATGATGATTGCATGGCACTTTCCAGCAAGTGGCAATCACATTTTTGTGACCTTGTCATTCACTCCTTTTGGGAGATATATTGAGGCTACTCCAGAAAAAAAATAAAAAGGGGGCATTCAGCTCCAACTTTGTTAAGCTGGCTTCCTTTGTTAGCATTTTTTTTCACTCAGGCTTGCTATTTGGATGTGATACCAGCTAAGTTCTCCCACAATAAGATGTGTTCTTTCTTCCAGATCTACTAGATTCCATGTTGTCCATAAGCATATATACATTCATGTACTAATGGTTAGTGGAATCATCTTCATGAAAGTTTTTGTACAACTTCTCTGGCAGCTCTCTGTGTTTCCTCCTCCTCCTCCTCCTCCTCCTCCTCCTCCTCCTCCTCCTCCTCCTCCTCCTCCTCCTCCTCCTCCTCCTCCTCCTCCTCC
>CM053626.1:19367598-19395414 GCA_028646595.1 Phalanger gymnotis | reverse complement strand
GGAGACCCAAAAAATACTGAAAAACATACTGAAGAAAACAACACCTTAAAAATAGACTAACTCAAATGGCAAAAGAGCTCCAAAAAGCCAATGAGGAAAAGAATGCTTTGAAAGGCAGAATTAGCCAAATGGAAAAGGAGGTCCAAAAGACCACAGAAGAAAATATTACCTTAAAAATTAGATTGGAGCAAGTGGAAGCTAGTGACTTTATGAGAAATCAAGATATTATAAAACAGAACCAAAGGAATGAAAAATTGGAAGACAATGTGAAATATCTCATTGGAAAAACCACTGACCTGGAAAATAGATCCAGAGAGATAATTTAAAAATTATTGGACTACCTGAAAGCCATGATCAAAAAAGGATCCTAGATATCATCTTTCAAGAGATTATCAAGGAGAACTTCCCTGATACTCTAGAGTCAGAGGGTGAAATAGAAATTGAAAGAATCCACAGATCGCCTCCTCAAAAAGATCCCAAAAAGAAAACTCCTAGGAATATTGTGGCCAAATTCCAGAGCTCCCATAGGAAGGAGAAAATACTGCAACCAGCCAGAAAGAAACAATTTATTGTGGAAGCAGAATCAGAATAACACAACATCTAGCAGCTTCTACATTAAGGGATCAAAGGGCTTGGAATACAATATTCTGGAGGTCAATGGAGTTAAGATTAAAACCAAGACCACGCTCCCTTCATGGCTGCTGTGGTGGCCACGGTGCTGAGACACCCTCCTCCCAGCCTAGCCCCTGGCATCATCAAGGGCTGCCTGAATGATCAGAGCACATTGGTTCCCGAGTTGTCCCTTCCCCCTAGGACCCTGGGAGGCTCACATCCACACAGACTAGGTCAACACCCAACAGGGCATGGCTATGGAGTTAACACCTCCCCTTAGCCAGCCCCACCTTGGGCCCCAGCTCAGTCATCAATCCACACCCACATAGGTTTTACACCTAATAGGGCTTTGGGCCTGGGGCTTAGCACTTAGCAAGATTCAATAAAATAGCTGAATCACTCAAAGCAAACAAAAGCCAAACTCCTCAAGGGCACCTGTTGAATTAAGTGCTAAGGAGCCCATTTTGCTTACCAACACATTGCCCTCATGGAATATCTTAATATCTACTCAGAAACCATGCCTGACCTCAGCATGTTACCATCCTCCCTTCTGCTGCATGCATAATTATCCCTCCCCTCTCTACCTCTTGCTCTTACACTATAAAAAATTGAATGCTATATGGCTTCATTCAGCATCTTAATGACTCCATATATCAAAACTAAATTCCCTAATCACCCTTTCTCTATATGTACTGTAACCTCCTTTAGAATGTAAGCTCCTTGAAGGCTGTCTCACTTTTGAATTTGTCTTGCACATTTAATAAATGCTGAATCCTTGAATCATCCCATTCCATGGGAACTCTCTGTAAGATGGCTTCAGCTACAGTGAGGCTCCACCCCAATGATAGCTCCAGTACATAAGGACATGATATTTTTATGCATTGTTTACCCAGCAATTTTTAAACTTGATGCTTAGGAAATAGATTGACTTCCATGTTGGTAATTTTAGAATGCTTGAAATCATATGTGCTGAAGCTACAAAGAGCAAAGTTCAGTTAGGCTAAAATTAGAAAATGAGAGGTCTATGGGCAAGTTGGAGCTTGTGAAAGATTGTCATCTGGACATCAAGTCTAATTATTATCAGAACTATAATTAGCTTATCTGTCAGATAATATTTCAAGTAGTTTCCATAGTGAAGGGGAAAAAAATCTCTTACTCTGATTCTATGCCTCATGGTTATTAACTGAACTGGAAAATTTGAATCCTTTGGATGAGGGTCAAGTATGGAAAAAATACCCTTTGGAATTAATTCAGTGACCATAATGAAATCAGTATCCTTTTTTCCTAATTTAACATGAACAAAGACAAAAAAGAAGGAAGACAATGGGTGTCTGTTAGTAATATTGGGCTGAAAGTTAGAATAACATCAGAGGATAATTCAGAATCAACAGAAAGTAGCTAGGTTAGTTCTTTTTAGTGGAATAGACACTGAAAATGTCTAATGTATGTATGTATATATGTATATGTGTGTATGTATATGTGTGTATATATGTATGTATATGTATATGTATGCATATATATACACATATATACATATATACACACATACATATTGACATTTCATGCTGTTGAGAAATGCTGATTTTTTACCCAAATCACTATAGAAAGAGATGAGAAAATTGGAGCCCCCAAAGATAAAAATGAGGAAGAATAGTAAGAATTGATATTTTACTTTATGGTGATAACATCACAGATTCAGAGACAGACAAGTCCTTGGAGGTTATCAGTCCATTCTCAGACCCCCTCACTTTACAGATGAGGAGTGTGAAAACTGAAAGTTCAATGAACTTGCCCAAGGCTGCAGAATTAGAGAAAGAGCTATTTAGCACTTACAGTTTACAAAGTGATATATAAATATACATACAAAGATTAGGTTTAGATGTAGATTATCTAACTATCCAGCTATCTATCTTTCTATTTATTTACCTACCTACTTTTTTATCTATCATCACATTTGAGCTTCAAAACAGTATTTTGAAGTAGTTACAAGATGCGTTACCTCCATTTTATAGAGAAGTAAACTGAGGCTCGGAGGTTAAGTGATTTACCTATAGTCATTCTGATATGAAGAGTCAGATCTTAGTGATGCCCAATATACACTACGGTCTCTTCACTAAGTGATACTGTCTCTCTTGAGGAAGATACAATACCCCAGTGTGTATTTGATCTTAAATTCTAATGCCCATTATCATAAAACAGGAAGTAACAAAATTAGGCCATCACAGATGAGAAGCACACTAGGACAGCACAAACAGAATGTATTCATGTGATTTGATATTTATTTGAAGATAATTTGGAGATTTACCTGCTCAACTTTTTCACAACGTATTTCACATACGCTAAGGTATGGACTGATATTGTATACTTCTACCTTTGCTTCTTTATGCTAACCCCATAAAGTGTCACACTTTACCTACTGCATTAATTTTCAACCTAAAACAAAAACTATTCACTTTGGAATCAATACTGCCAAAGTCATAGTAGATGCTGAGCCATGGAATGAATTATGACATCAGAACATGCAGGTCTTAAGCCTCCTACTTGATTGACCTTAGACCAGCCCCTTCCCTTTCAGAATTTTTGTTTCATCGTTTGATTAAAAACAGGGTTTGGTCTTATAATCTTTAAGGATTCTTCTAGTTCTGTGGCTATGGACCCCATATATCAATAAAAACTTCTGTAATCAAATGTCAACTCACCTCCATGATGGATTTGACAATCAAAGTATATTTAATCAGATTATGCAAATCATTACATTACCAAGGTTGAAAGAAATATTTACTTGTTCAAGTTTATCAGTTAAGGGGTCATTTCTATTCAAGTACCTTCTATTAAAAAAAAATCAACTTCTATCAAATATAAAATACAGAAAAGCGTTCTTCCTCTTTCTGAACATCAGCGCATTTGGCCCATCCTTCTGTTTTTAACAAAATAGAGACAATAAAGCTGTCACAATCTTTTTTGCAGATTTATTGTAAAGCATTATTAGTTTACGCATAGACAAATATATCCACTAAGTAATGGGTAATAGATTCCCCATACTGAGTAATTCACTTACCTTTAGAGTTTAAACTGTTATTTAGATAAATAGTCAGTAAAGATTTATATTTGTAATTATGTTTGCTCCAAGACTAGAGGTAAATATGTGTTGGCCAAAATTAATGAATCAGCAAGGTATAGATAGCCTGAAAGTCCATTATATGTACCTATGACTCTTGGATAAGATGTCATTTAGAAAAAAGAAAGAATCAAATCAACTTGACTTTACAGAAGCTTATTATGTAATACAAGATTAAGTTAAGAAGAGGGAAGAGAGTTGGATTATGAAAGTTTCAGTTAAATGGAATATATATATATATATATATATATATACGCACACGTATACATGCATATGTGTGTGGAGAGAGATAACATATATATGTGTACATACATATATATATATAGATATATTGTAGATATAGAACTATATGCCATCTATGTTTATCTTCATTTCTAATCTGTCTCTGTCTCTCTTTCAATCTCTGTCTTTTCTCTGTCTCTCTTCTCTCTTTCTCTGTCTCTTTTTGTCTCTCTGTTTCTGTGTCTTTTTCTGTATGTCTTCTCTCTTTGTCTCTTCCCCTCCTTCTCTTCTCTGCTTCCTCTCTCCCCCTTTTTTTCTGTTTGCCTCTCTTTCTCTCTCTCCCTGCCTTCTTTGCTGCCTCCCTACTCTCCCTTTCCATTTTTCTTCTCTCTGTCTCTCTCCTTCTCTCCCTCTCTTTTCTCCTCCTCTCTCCCTATCTGTCTGTCTGTCTCTTCTATTTATCTCCATTGTCTCCCCTGACAGAATATAAACTCCTTGCAAGGAGACACTTTTTCACTTTTGATTTTATATCCAAGATGCAAAATCACATAAAACCTGGGACATAGTAGATTCTAATTAAGTGCGTGTTGATTGATTAGCTTTTGACAGATTGGTTGGATAATTGCTTGTTGTCCTTCATTCTCTAAGAGGACCAAAATGATGTCACTATGCTAGAGTCAAGTTACAGTGTGTCAGATTGTGGCCGATCAGACCAATATGAGCTCGGAATGCTCTTCCACAAGTCAGGCACAAATAGTCCTTGTGAACATTTGGGGTGGGTTCTCTAAATTTCCGCATTCTGCATTTCCTTTGAGCTGTTTCAATTCTGCTTTGCTCACAGAGCACAGAACCTTCTCTGATAAAGGGCAGGCCATGCTCAACGGTCCTGTGCCAGTATCTCCCGTGTCACACGATCAATTCCAAAGTTCCTAAGCGAGTCCTTGAGCATTTCCTTGTATTGTTTCTTCTGACCACCGCGTGAACTCTTGCTCTGAGTGAGTTCCCTACAAAATACTCTTTTTGGCAAGCATACATTTTGTATTCAAACAACACTGCCAGCCCACCGGAGTTGCTCTCTCTGAAGAAGAATTTGAACGCTTGTCATTTTACTTTGAGAAAGTACCTCAATGTCTGGTATCTTATCCTGCCAGAAGATCTTCAGAATCTTCCTAAGACAATTCAAATGGAAGACATTCATTTTCCTGGCACGGGGCTGGTACACTGCTCAGGTTTTACAGGCATATAACAATGAGGTTAGCACAGCCTCTCTTCAGTTTAATAGTCAATCTAATACCTCTTCTCTCATATGCTTTCCTTCGGAGCCTCCCAAACACTGAGCTAGCTGTGGCAATGTATGTGTCAACTTCATTATCAATATGTACATCTCTAGAAATTATACTACCAAGGTAAGTGAATTTACAGCATTCAAAACTTCTCCACTTGCTGTAATTTGATGGTTCCACATGTGGATGGTGTGTTGCTAAATGATGGAGCACCTGTGTTTTCTTGGTGTTAATTGTTAGGCCAAATTTAGCCAAGCAGCAGCTGAGATGCAACAAAGTATAACAGATTGATCTTATCTATGAAAGACAGTAAAATATAATAGGAGATCTTGACTTTGGATCAGGATACATAATTTCTACCTCTAAGTCACTTAGAAACATTGTGGCCCATTCATTTGCCAGTTTTGGGCTTCTTTTTGTGGTGTTGTTGCTGTTCAGTTGTTTCAGTGAAGTCTGATTTTTTGTAACTGTCTGGGGTTTTCATGGCAAAGATGAAAGCAGCCATTTCCTTCTACAATTCATTTTACAGATGAGGAAGTTGAGGCAAATAGGATTAGGTGATTTTTCCAGAGTTACTTAGCTATTAAGTGTCTGAGGACATATTTAAACTCAGGAAGATAAGTGTTCTGGATTCCAGGCGCAGAACCCTACGCACTGTGCCACCTGTGACATTATTTTACTAATATACAAAATGCCCCTGGACATTATTTTACTAATATACAAAATGAAGGAATTTGATTAGATGCCATGCTATTGCTCCCTTCCAAGCTCTCTATCAATCTACAAAAATGAAAATATAAGCAGAAAATATCTGAATACCTGAAATAAAGTTCCTTTTGTGAGTGATGAGAGGTATCTCTTGCTGTATAATATGGACCTATTGATTATTAATTTATACATATTTCTAATATCCTTACTTTTCTGATTTCCCAGATTACAAGTGATTAGGATGACTCATCGACCTAGTGCTGGAAAGGTCCTCAATGATCATTTACTCTAATCCTGTCATTTTAAAGATGAAGAAACTAAAGCCTAGGCAGGTCCAGTAACTTGCTTGAGGTCACAAACATAGTATAAGGCAGAGGCGAAATTTGAACCCAGGTCCTCTGAATCCAGAGGCAATGTCATTATGCCATGTTAGACAGATAGGTAGACAATGGAAGAGCCAAGTGACAGAGGGAGAGGCCATTCTTCTTGATTTGCTCTCATCTCTGATTTCTTTACCTCTCAATCCTCTTTTGGAATGTTTTGGATTATTGCTGAATTTGTCTTTTTCTTATCTTTTTTTTCTCTTTTTTCAATGAACTTTTGTTTTATATTTCTGATTAAAGTCATCTAGAATTTATTGTATACTTTAACTTTCAAGATATCTTTATACATGTGTGTGTATATGTGTGTATACTCACGCACGCAGAGACATACTTATGCATGTGTTCTTTTTAATCATTCAATGTAGCATTTATTTTTTCAACTGCAAAAGTGTATACTGTATACACAAGCATATGTGTGTGTAAGACATATGTATGTGATGTTTTAATACTTTGGCAGACATTCATTGATAGCTATTTTTACTTGTTTCTGCCATTGTGGTGTTTGATACTTGTGCTCATGGATATCCCTCAATAGAGCTATTTTTCCTATTGTGATATTTAACCATGACAAAAACTTCCGCGTATCCACTTTTAGGTCGGTCCTGAAAACTTTTTGTATTTTCTATTAGATATTGTTCGAGTTAGATACGTTTGTTAGGATGGTCATAATGAATGACATTAAAAATATACCTTGTCTTAGTATAAGTATCTTTTTCTTGGATTCGTTCTATCAAACACAAAAAAGGTCTTTTTCTAAATTCCTGTCTTTAAATGACCATTTCTTTTTCATAATCTTTTGAATTCTCAATATTTGTGATCTGTTTCATTAGTAGAAATGAAGTAATGGAAATTATATAAGGCAGAAATTTTCAGTTACCTACGTGTCTTCAATTTTTCTACAGGTTTTTATAGCTCCTTGGTTCAACTCATATCTAATAAAGGATTGTGGATAACTTCCCCCCTCCTATTATTCTATTTTTTTTCTCTTTTAGATCATATGATCTTTGATTCCTTAGATAATATTCTCTACTTCTTCATACGACTCAAAGCTCCTAGCTATTGCTGTGCCTTGTAGTCAGTCAGTCAACTAGCATTTATTAAATTCTTCCTTTGGCCAAGTATGGCCCTCTGGAAAATCACAATTTAATAGTCGAGGTTCAAAACTGTTGGAAGAAGAGGATTGTCCTGAAAATATGATAGGTAGTGGATGTTGAAAAAATCATTTTAAAAGTAGAAAGCACAGTGTCAATTCCCTTAGGTATTCAAAGGGACTTTCCCAGACTCAAATACTGGCAACTTCAATACTGTTTTTATGTGCCAGAGGCTTCCTCTTTCTTTGGCAAGCTCTCTTTGTTTATGAATTGGGAGTTTAGTTTCCTTTTAAAGGAAACCTCTGAGACTTAAATACTTTAGAAAAATTTAAGCTCAGAAATCTGTACTTGTGTGTGAGATTAAAGACATTACTGCAAGGGAAAGGTGGAGGAACTTTATTTTTTAAAGCAATAATACCTAGAAAAAAATTTATTTACATAAATCCTCAAATGAATTTTATGTTTCCATTTTGTTCTTTGCTATCATAAATTTCATTTCAAGATACTTATAACTGAAAAAGATGCTTTACAATTATCATGTGTCTACCAACTCACCTCAGTACCGCAGTCCTGGATCTGGAGTCAGAGAAATAGAGGCCAAATTCTGTTTCAATCTCAGCTGTAAATTTTTGACAAGTTCCAACCTTTCTGGCTTGCAGTTCGCTGAATTGGGAAAATGAAAGGTTTGGATCAGATGACTTTTATGGCCCTTTCTATGTCTGATTCTATTATATTTGAATTTTGTGAATTAATCATCCCTTCTGATAGAGGTTACTGAAAAATAAAGAAAATAAACATCTTGGTCCCTAGAACATCAGAGGTGTCACACATTTACTTCAGAAACACCATTCACTAATCAGCAGAGCAAGACAGGGATTATAAAATGTCAATAACTTCAAGGACATGAAATTCCCTAGTAGCCAAGCTGATACTTCGGCTTTGGATGTTGTTAATCACACTGGAAATACATAAAATATAAATTTATAAGATGAGATTTTGGTATTTGCAGAATGCTGACATTTTGTCATTAACTTTTTTTTATAAATTTTATTTAATATATTTAGTTTTCAGCACTGATTGTCACAGGAGTTTGAATTACAAATTTTCTCCCCATTTCTACCCTCCCCCCAACTCTGGTGACAGATGGGAGGGCAGACTGGGGAACAGGGCAACCAGAATATACGCCATTAACATCATTTTATTTATTTCTTTTGAGCAGTGTCTGTACTTATGAAGGGGACATGATGGCAGTTTAATGGAAAGTAATATTTGTTTCATTCTTTTCTTTTTATTACCAGCAGCTAGATCAGTGTGTGGAGTGTATTAGACACACAACATTTGATTTCATTTTTTTCTGTTTTTGTTTGAGAAATTGAAGTACAAATCCTACCTCTGATACTTACTCGCTATGTGACCATAAGCAAATCAAAGAACCTCTATGAACCTCAATTTCCCCATCTGTAATTATTCTTACATAATAAGAAGTAGTGGGAGAGGGGGATGGCTTTAGAAAAAGAATGACACAGATTCAAGGTCTCCTTCTTGTATACATTGGCTGAGGGGTCCTGGGCAAGCAACTTTGTGCTCTAAGCAACTAAATTTCTAAGGTAGAGAGAAGGTGACACCCAGCATTGGGAAATGGAATTTCCTTATCAGTGAGCATCTTATATCAGTGAAATCTCAGGTCCATTCACTATTCCTATTTAAGTAGCAAGCTTGGTATGAGGAAAGTGCTTCGCAAATTCAAAATTTATTAAGAAATATGAGGTAGGTATGATGCATGATAATAGCTGACATTTACATGGCAATTTTAATGAATGAATCTATTGCCATCATAAGAACATAAACTAAGAAGTGGAAAGGAATTTAGCAATCTTCTAATCCAGTCAATTTAATTATGCTTTTTTTTAAATGTAGAAAAAGAGTAAAACAAATTAATAGAATAAAATAAATCCCAGGGCATTCATACTCTGATAAATTTAGTAGACAACTCCCATATTTATCTAAAGCAAATGTAAACCAGAAAAGGAAACTAATAGGATGAGGTTTCCTTGCCTTTCTGACATATGAATGCCCCCCCAAACTCTGTGGAATATGCGCTACCATTATTATTTTGAAGATTAAGAATATAAGGTGTAAATTAAAAAAAAAGATCAGATTTGGATGTAGATAGCTATCATGACTCCAACACTTTCTATTATAGCATTGTGCCCCACCCAAAAAAATGCATGCATCTCTCACTCTCTCTCTCTCTCTCTCTCTCTCTCTCTCTCTGTCTCCCCCCCCCCCCTCCGCCTCTAAGGCAGGGAAAAATTATACCCTTAGTTTCATGGGGCACTGACAGGTAAAATGACCTATTCAGGGTCATATTGCAAGATTCCTGCTTACTCCCTATGACACACTGTTATCTAATATAACAAATTAGGAAATTGACACCCAAAAAGTTTACAATTTTCCTCCCACTGTTACAAAAATTTGCAATTCCAGAGGAAGTGTTTGAACTCATGTCTTCTTATTACAAATCCTGTTCTTTCTTCACCACACCCTTGTAGAGATACAAGAAATACACACACACACACACACACACACACACACACACACAAAGACACACACACAGAGGTATGAGGTAGTAGCCACTGCTTTCTTCATGGTCACCTTGAGACAATACTGTTCATGATATTGTCCATTCTTTTCAAATTTCCCTTTTGAGATATCTTGAAATCACATTTCCTGAAGACCCTGGAAATCACACCGCCAACAACATTGATTGTCTGTCTGTTTTTGGTCATACCCAGCCACCCTTTATAAATTCATTGTTCTTAGTGTCATTTCCATTTCCTCAGAATAACAGCTATATATGATAGCTTCATTGAAATAAATAATAAATCTAGTTTATTTAAAATAAAATGGAAAGATCTATCTTATTTCACAGTCCTTTGACAACACAGCATTTTAGAATCAGAGTTGGAAGAGGCCTCAGTAGGTATCTAGTCAAAACATGCCACAAAAATAAGTCTTTAACACAAGGTCAAATTACCATCCACTCATGGACGGATTAAGAGAGAAACAGCTAATTCCAAAGGCATACCTTTCCACTTTTGGATAACTCTAACTGAGGTAGTCCCCACTTTTCTTCCATTAAGACTAGATTTGTCTCTTTTTCAGCTGTTACTATATAGTCTTAGCAGTATTCTCTTAGTCCAAGTTCCATCTAGTTTGGACCACTGACCTTTAAATACTTTGAAATAGTTATCATGATTCAGTACATTTATCATTCTATAATGTAAAGATCCCCAATTCCAAAATCTGCTTCTAGGTTTATCTACAAATATTCTCAACATTACCTGATTTAGATGGGTCACAAGTAAAATTTCTGAAGGCTTATCATGGTTTTTTAAGATGTTGGGGTTTTTTTTGGTTGTTTGTTTTGGGTTTTTTTTTGGCTTTGTTTTGTTCTAACACACTTCTCTATAACATTTTACAAATGAGATTATATTCTAATGTTGTATTACTCTTGGCTGCTATGTTTTGATGTTCAGCAGTGCAGTCAAACTTCAAATAATTTAAATGGTCTTTGGATGCATTTGGTCTCCATCTTCTGATAATTGCTTTAAATCAGTTAGAGCTTTCTAAGAAATGCAACAATTACCGATGTCTTTATTTTTTACCTACTTCACATTGTTAAAAGTCTTTTAGACGTTCAAATAGTTCAGTTTGAAGCCCTTGCAATCATATAATGTATCTTAAAGGCTCTCCTCCTCCAATATATTCTAAGTTCACAATAGATTCTTCGATAGACCCAACAAATCTATATTTTTTTCAACAATCCTGTCTTTAGTGATAACAATTAAAGCATAAAACATGGAGACAAATGTTCTCAAAATTCATTCAAAACTGTCATGGAGAATGATCTACACAAAATCCAAGAAAGAAGAGAAATGTTTATTGCTGGATAGATGCTTTGTGTGTCTCACCATGATGTTATTTAATTTGCATTTAATTCCTGAACACAATAAGGTGTTCTCAATGAGATCCTTGGATATACAAAAGAGATCAGATAACAAATCCATAAATGAACCATTTTTATCAGTGTGATTTTGATAAATAAAGCAACTCAATTTAGAGAAATAGATGCCCTACATATTTAAAAATTCAAGTTACATAAAGAACTACAAAATATATATTTTTAAACTGTACCTTTATCTAATATACAAGCAATTATTATCTGTTGCTTCATTTTAATGTTGAAGAGATCATAGGTTCATTTAAATTAAAAATATATTTTTTAAAGTTTTCAGTTCCAATTTTCCTGCTTTCCTCTAACCCATTGACAAAGAAAGAAATATTACATCCATTATACATATGAAGTTATGTAATACATACTTCTACACAATCTATGTTGTGGGGCGAAAAGATCCAAGAAAAATAAAGAAAGAGAAAAATATGTTTCACTCTACAGTGAGCTCATCATTTCTCTTTCTGGAGGCAGATAGCAAAACATAAGTCCTTTGAACTATTGTGGATAACTTTTGTTAGTGAGTACATTGTTCCCTTGGTTCTACTCTCTTTACTTTTAATCATTTCACATAAGTCTTCTCAGGTTTTTCTGAAATCATTCTCTTCTTCATTTCTTAGAGTATAATACACTCCTATCACAATCATATACTATAACTCATGCAACCATTCGTCATTTGATAGGCATTCTCTCGGTTGCCAATCCTTTGCCACCACAAAAAGGGCTGCTATAAGTTGCTTTGTATATATGGATCCTCTCCCTTTTTCTTTGACCCCTTTGATGTATAGACCCAGCAGTTCTTTTATTGGGTCAAAGCCCTTTACAGCCATTTGGGCACAGTTTAAAATCATTCTTTAAAATAGTTGGATTAGTGATGACACTAGACCCCTTGCAAACTCTGGTCAATCTGCTGAAATTAGGGGAATTCATAGACATTCCTGGTGACTTTCTCTATGTGTATCATTCAAGTTTTATCCTAATTAACTTTAAACACACTTTCAATCTTTGTTGAAAAGGTGGGGTGGGCATTTTTCTGATATAGCAATTCTGAAAGACTTTCTACATCATTAGGGGGAATACATTCACTTTGAAATGAACAATCCTTGACATATTGAAGTTTGTTCTAACCAAGATGTTAAAAGATGTTAAAGAACAAAACAAAAACAATACAAAACAAAACAAAAAGGAAGGTCCACTTGTGTCATGTGTTTCAATCAGAGTTGTACTACTATAAAACTGGCCCAGATGTTCTATTCTGCTCTAGCTCTGGTTTTATCCCACCTAATTTCCTCATGCTACTATTTAGGACTTTGACATGCATTTGACTATATCGAGTTCTACCAATAAAGAATATAGTAACATGTCCAATCATGGCTTATTTATAATAAAAGTACTGACAGAATTACAACAGGGCAAAGAATTGAGCCCGTAGGTCCTAGTCTCTCTGGAATTTGAACCCATTGTCCTGGAGAGTCCGATGAGGGTTATTGTCTCATCCTGTTTTCACTATGCCCATTAGGGTATAGTTTTGTGGTTTCTGTTTTGTTTTGATGAACTGATTAGTATACTTGAGACATTCAGAGAAGCCAGGGGAAAATCTCCACTATGTTAAGCAGTAATTAGTCCAGATGTTAAATAGTTAAAATGTCCTGTGATATTTAACACATGCTATCAACATTTAATGTTCTGGAAGCTTCACTGATTTGGTTTGTCCTCCAACAGGGGGAGAACAGAAAGGTTAATATCTGTTTCTGCATCACTAAAGGGGATGCCCACATCACTGTAATCACAGATTGGAGTTGGATCTTTTACCTACACTTTTAAGAAGAATTCAGGGGTATCTATCAATAAAAAAACAAGATACTTTCATGCATCAAGGGACCTTTGACCTCACTAATGAGGTTATTCCTTCCAGATCACAACTTACATACTTCTTTTCATCCAGTTTGATTCATGTTTATATCCTCCTGTAATTCCTCCACTGGGAATCCACAATTCTGGGACCTACTTTGAGATCCTGCGTTGGCTACTAACAAGTTATGGAACCTTGGGAAAGGTACTCTGAATAAGCCAGATTCTTTATTTTAAAAAAAAAACAATAAAAGTATAAATGGGATTGGGCTTAATGAGCTTGGACGTACCTTCCAGCTCCACATCTAAGATTCTGTGATCTCTGGATATTGTACAAGTTCCAATGAATCACACAGGATTTCCTTTGTAATCTGTCTGCCCTGCTTCCTTGTTTAGCCATTTTTTTCTCTGAACAATATTTTTATGATTTTTATAAGCATATTTTTTTTGCTTGTGATATGCTACAACCCACTTGTACCTACTCTCCATCTCTCCACTAACTCATGGATGGCTTGAAACTTTATTTCATGATTCATGCATTTTTCCTCATTGTTTTACAACCCATGAAACTAGGCAGAGTGAAAAACAGAAGAACAAAACAAAGAAACAAAAACAGTGATTTACAAACACTGCATTCTTTCCTGAAAGAATATTAACACTTTGGATTCAAACTCCATAAGCCATGCTAAGCTAGGCTCTTTTTCCCCTTATAGAGATAATGAGCAAAGTTCAAGGGATCTCAGATGCATGATGTACTCTCTGAGCAATCAACTCTATTGTTGGATCAAATCTAGACTTCTCTCTAATTATTTCCTCATAGCTCATTTTGAGACCATCTATGAAGCAGAGACAATGAAACAAATTTTCACAACAAATAGTTGAAATAAAGATACTTTCAAAATTTTAAAAATATTGAATATTAAAAAAACCAAAAGCATCTCTCTTAAGAATGTGGGAATCATGTCCTGTAACTGCTAACTGTGTGTGGGTGTGGGTGTTTGGGTGTGTGGGTGTGTGGGTGGTAGGTGGACTTTTCATCAGATTTTAAATGCAAAAGAACGTTTGGTTTCCATTCAATATTGCTTCCTCCATAGGAGATAAGTCAGATGGGTGAATATCAACAGACATGAATCATACCCTATGATAACAGAAGAGTTTTAGGCTGTGGCCACACATCATTAATGACTAGCTGTGGGCAGATCTCTTAGGGACATTTTTCTTCTTTTCAATCAGTAAGTAAATCTTAGTGTTGTCTTACATATTGTTTTATCTTACATGGCAAACACCTGGATTATATTGTGACCTCAAGACATATTGCAATTTTGTTATTGTCTAGTTGGCATGGTTAGATATTTAATCTAGTAAAATTCTGTCTTGCATCTTGATACTCATGGAGAATATAGAGTCATGGAGAATGTAGAGTTCAATATTTCTCTTGATTACATAAAACTATCCTGATATCACAGTTGGCAATGGTATGCATACTCTCTCCCAAAATGCATATTATATATATATACATATATACATGCATATATACATATATATGCATATACATACACATATGTATGTGTTTGTATATACACATGTATGCATACATATGTATGTAAAAGAGATAAGCTGAGAGTGAATGTAACATAGTGGATAAAAGATGATGTTAGAGTCAGAATGATCTGAGTTCAAGTCTTTCCTCCGATACTGGTTGTGTGACTGTGGACAAGTAACTCAACCTCTCAGTACTCCTATTTGTTTTAGAAATGTTGGTGATCATTACTGATCAACAGTGATAGAAGTTACTTTACTAGAATTTACCTAAATATGAGATCACATGTTTGAAAAAAGGCAGATATGAGTTCAAGTATTTCAGCCATAAATTTATTTATAAATATCTAACAGGTACCTGCTATCCTTTCAATTCAATTAAACTCATTAAATATTTATTAGGTGTGTACTCTGGGGACACAAAAAGTGGCAAAAAACAATCTGCCCTCAAGAACCTTACAGTCTGATGGGAAAGACAACATGTAAGCAAATAGACAAAGAGTGGTATGTACAGGGTAAATAGGAAATAATTAGGAGGGAAAGACATGGAATTAAGAGGACTTAGGGGAGGCTTCCTGTAGAAGACAGCATTTTAGGTGGAACATAATGAAAGCCAGGGTGGTCAGTATTCAGAGCAGAAGAAGGAGAGAATTAAAGCAGGAGGTACAGTCAGAGAAAATATCCATAGCCAAAAGATGGAGTACCTTGTTTACAAGATATGGCCAAGAAGCCAATGTCAATGGATGGAAGAGTATTTGGCAAGAAAGATGTAAGAAGACTGAAAAGGTAGGATAGGGCTAGGTTATGAAGTGTTTTGAATGGCAAACAGAGGAGGTGATGTATTCAGGTGTGTGTGTGTGTGTGTGTGTGTGTGTGTGTGTGTGAGAGAGAGAGAGAGAGAGAGAGAGAGAGAGAGAGAGAGAGAGAGAGAGAGAGAGAGAGAGAGAGAGAGAGAGAGAGAGAGAGAGCATGAGCATTGTCCTTGTCCCTCCTATAGGCCAGGGCCTAACAGCAATCACTATGTAGAAAGTCTACCTTCCTCACAACTAAAACAACAGCAACTGCTGACTAATTTCCACCAAATAGGCAGCTAGTTCTTAAAATCCCGTAAATCATGGCATGCCCTAAACCACTAGCTATCCCATATTCCCCCTTTTCAAGTCATCAACCTGGGAAGCAACTCCTATGGACAATGGTCCAGCCATCTCTATCAACTGGCAACCACCTTCTCCTTTTATGCAAGTAAGCCATCCTAGCTGATGCAGCAAGGCACCCTGAGTATAGGATAACAAGACAGTACATCCCAGGAAAATAAAACCATTGTCATCATGTTGACTACTACTTCTCAACCCACATTTATGATAATCAGCCCACGGAAATCTGACTGGACATCTGGTGGGTGCTATCATTCCTAGGGCTCTTATGCCTTTTGCTGGTACACGGTGAGCAGTTGCAGTGATGACAAGGATGGGGTATTTCACCAAAACCATTTCTCCTTTAAATGAGGACTGCAGTATCTGGTGGTTTATGGAGCACTACCTCATTCTAAGTGAGTACATGAAAAGATCTGTGCCTTAAAAGGGCCAGGGTCTCCCATTGCATCCTGGGTCACCTCCAGTCATCCTGTTGAATATCAGGTCACTGGATCCAGATGGCTCTGTACAAGAAGGTGAGACTGGTGACCTTGCATAGCTCTCCCTCACTCAAATCCAAGTCAATTGCAAGTCATGTCATCATTCCCCTGATATCATGGTCTTCTTCAAAAATGAAGGACAAACACAACAACTATGCCTAAGACTTTTCAGGATTCTGAGTTGTTGATCTGAAATGGAAACTTCTTATATGTGTTGTCACCCCTACAAGAAGGTAAGCTCTTTGAGAAGATGGATGCAAATAATTTTCAGTTAGTGTCATCAGTGCTTAGGATAGTGGTCTTCATATATTGTAGCTGTTTTTATTCATTCATGCATATCTGTAGGTATACATGTACATATATGTGTGTGTGTGCACACACATACATACATACACATATCCTAGCTCACTTGTTGGGTTTTTTATGTCTTTATATTGTCATTGTTCAATCATTTCAGCCCTGTCCAATTCCTTGTAACCCCATTTGGGGGTTTCTTGGCAAAGATACTGGAACAGTTTGCCATTTCCTTTTCTACCTCATTTTATAGATGAGGAAATTGAGGCAAACAAGATTAAGTGACTTGCCCAGGATCACACAGCTAGTAAGTGTCTGAGGCCATATTTGAACTCAGGAAGATGAGTCTTCCTGACTACGAGCTCAGCCCTGTAATGCCTGTGTCACCACTATGCCACCTAGATGCCCTACAAGTTTATCTATAATGACATTTAGTCATTTTAGTGATTGTTACAAAGACAAATATGTGTCCATCACTCATTGTTATTATCAAGTTATGATCAGTATCTAGCAGATATTTTAAACTGAGAACTAGTATATTACATAAGAGGTTGGTATCTCGATACACACACTTGGCATGTGTTTGAAGTCCTGGCTCACAAACTGACAAGCTGTCATAGAGACTGAAAATGGAACACGTACAGAGATTTGGTATGGCTGCTTTTCTTGTACTGGCATCCAATGCATGATTGTTTATATTAGCTAAACGTCAGAGGGGGAAAAAGTGCCAGTTATTTTTTCATTGTAGAAAAATCAGAAGACCACAGAAGTTTTGTCTTCCTTGGAGACATGGATTGAACTATCTAAATACATATAAATTGATTATACAAGGGGCCCATCCCTTCTCTCTCAGATTTCTAGACACATAATTTGTTAAATATAATTTTCAACGTTGAAAGACCCTGCATTGAACAATAACTTTGAAGATGTGTTGGTTCATATACTTCCTCTAATCTGAGTTAGAACTCTGTAATCCTGAGGTAGTAACTCAATCTCTATAATCCTGAGTTAGGATTACAGTTAGGTAGTAACTCAATCTCCCAGCACCCCAAGTCACTCATTGAAGATTACAAATTACAGAAGAGTTGTTGATTGGCATTAGAAGGAGTTTTTTCACTGGAATTTCCCAGTGCTAACAAAATCACAAGTCCAATGGACAAAGGAATACATTTTAAATTCTCCTACTTATTCATCTATTCTTTTCTTCTTTTTATATTGAAAACTTCATGTTTGCTGGACCAAGGGAATAAATCATTACATTATTCTTAATGGCTGAGTTCAACCATTATACCCAAAGTTACAAAAAGACTAATCAGTACAAATATGAAACACAATGAGCACAAGCCCTCCAGGATTGGCTAATACTTCTTTGTGGTTTAGTAAAATGTTATGCTAATTTTGATATGGATCTTGTGCTAGAGACATGTGCATGATGGGAGTAGGATAATTTCATGTCCCTAGCATTAAGCTGCCAGCAGTGTAAAGGGAGTTCTGAGGAATACATTTCAACTCCCATCATATCTTTGGCAGGTAACACCAACATCATGCAAAATACCTCAGAGGTTCAGCAAGCCTCATGGAGGCAATTAGAAAACCTGAAGGAGTAAAGTTAGTACAGGCAACATTTGTCCTTCATTCTTGAACTAAAGCCAGTTATTTGTCTCCATTATACATGGTCAGATTAATTTAGGAAGATTTTATTTAGAATGCATGCACTTCCTTTTACTAACTTTATCACCAGAAAAAAAATCATATTTTGTTTTCCTTAGTAATCTTTGGCCTATTTCTAAAATGCCCTTTAAAATGGTACTGATTACCCTTCCATACTCCATATTAGATGTGTCTGATATATTTGAGAGCACATTTAAATGGCATTTTGGAAATGTATTCAGTAACTCCCTGGGTGTGGCTCATTATCAATTATCTCATATGCTAGAAAAAATACAGTAAAAAAATTGCATCTCTCTTAATCCTACAAAATCTTAATTGAATATTTTAAAATATATATATCCAGATTGAGGGCAAGGCTATAGTTCATTTTAAAAGGAAGCAGATCATTGTAATAAATGAGGGGATTAAAGAAACTCCACAATATTTCCTAAAGGCAACAAGATCCCATAGAATAATGCATATTTTATATTTCTTGAGCAAAAATCTGTGCTGTTTTGAAATTGATAGTCAAACACAAATTTGAAGAATTCACCAGATAATTTAGGACTGTAGAAAATATAAGTTTTATCATCAGAATTTGTCATATCTTCAACTTCTGAGTCTCCACTTAGTAATCCATGCCTTACTGTACAATGGTACTGTTTGGTTGTGGCAGTGAATCAGAATCCATCTTCTAAAAGTATCCAAACACCACTGTGGACCCTGTTTAAGCTGAAATTGGACCCAGTTTTCTATATGCAAATGCATTTTATCTTAGTATGGAATTAAGAATCTATTCAAGTTGGCAGAAACAAAGTACATGGACTTTATTGAGAATGGTAGCTGCAGATGCAGGGGAAACAAACAAACAATAAACATATGCTTAGTATTAGGGGAAACTTTTATCTCTATTAATTTCCTTTATAGTGAGAGGCACCTGAATACCTCCCATAATTCACTAGATATTTTTTAAATATTTTATTATGATATTTATTCATTTAGTCAATAAGGATTTATTTGATATTACTATGTCAGACATTGTGCTGGAACTAAGGACACACACACATACACACACACACACACACACACACACACACACGAAGAATGATTTCTACACCCTTTTGGACATTGAACTCTCTAGGAGGAAAAGAGTATATATGTGTGTGTGTGTGTGTGTGTGTGTGTGTGTGTGTGTGTGTGTGTGTGTGAATGAATGTGTGCTGGGGATTGGCACCACTAACCTGAGTTGGACTTGGAAAGTAATCCTGGTTATGGAGGTTCCCATACATATTCTATCATAAAAGCAATAAGCAGCCACTAGAGCTTTTTGAGGAGTGGAGTTAACACAGACCCATTATTTACAGATTTAAATTTGGAACTAATGCATAATTTATAGCTCAGTAATCATTTCACTAAAAAGAAAACAGATTTAAATAGTGTACTCTGAGCCTGCTAATTCCCCTCACACTGAGGAAAAAAGTTGATGTGTGTAATCCATGGTATGCAGTGTCTCTAAATTTGGGGCTTATTCAAATTAATATTCACATAGATTTGGATGACTCCAAGAGGGTGGTTTTCTCTCTGATTCATTCCCTCCACTTAGATTTGCTCCAGAAACATTTTCTATTGCATACTTTTTATGTACCTATTTCATGTTTAGATAGCTCCAGATATGTTAAATGAGTACCATGACTCAATGAAGCACTCAGTTTGCCCAGCAGCTACCTTCAAAAGGGAACTAAATTTGTACTTATGAGCCAGGTAATGCTTTGAGGTGCTGGTCTGACTTTCTTCCTTATGCAATCTTCTACGCAATCTTCTTCAAATTATTTGTACCATCCTGTGGCATAATGAGAAGGAAGAGGAAGAGGAAGAAGGCAACATTTATATGCAGCTTTTGTATTTTGGGAAGCACTATACATATATATTTTCATTTGATACTCACAACAACCTCATGAGAAAGAGGTAATTATTTTCTCTATTTAACTTATGAGGAAACTAAGGCTTGGAGTTGTTATATAACTTACCCAGAATCTCTCAACAAATATATATATATATATATATATATCTGAGGCTGGATTTGAACTCAGATCCCGCTAATTCGAAGTAAAAGAGTCTATCTACTGTACCACCTAGATAGTTTAGACTGCGATGGAAAGTAAATATACTTTGGGGGTTACTGAACAAGCAAGACCCTTCTGATTAGTGCTGTAGTCTCTAAGCAACTTTTAGACTTGGCTGTGTTCTCCATGTAGGAAAAGAATTATCTACCTAATTCCTTTTTTTAAAAGGACCCTGTAGCAGAACTCTTCTGTGCTCTCTTTGAGGTCAGGTCCCCATACTTTCAAACTTGGAAACTCTTAATCTAGGAGTGACTTTGCAAGACAAGAGAAGCATTGGAATTCACTCTTCTCTGACTGTCGCTAAAATCCAGGCATCCATGCTTCATAAACATTGAACATGTATTGGTCTTTTGTCAAGAACATCTAAGTCTGCCACACGATTTCACCCCAAGTATAAAGAACATGAACCAAAGGAGAGGAAACTGTTGATGGGTCTAAATTTACTTTCCTACCCTATTTCTAAATTCAATTCCACTCAGGGGTACACTGATCTGACCTCTGAACAAGAAAGCAAGAGACAAACTGGACTAATAGTATACTTTTAAGGACCATGGAGAGAGCTATTCTTTGACTTAGATTCCCTCCTCCCCAACTCCCAAGCAATCAATGCCTTTCAAAATAGCTCCAGTTACCAGAGTTTTCTGTATCCTCTAATCATGGTGCCAGTGGGCATACATTCCTCCATGGGGATTGGACTCAATATTTCTCCAGATTTTGGATCCTTAATCTCATCCTTTGCTATGTGAGGCTCATCAGATTAATTGGGACACTCATCCAATTGAATTCAGATACTCCCCTCCTCAACTCCCCATGATAATGAGGAAAATAAAAAAAGAAATGGTATTTTTAAAGGAATAAATGTTTTCTTTTCTAGTCCTTTTGTCTCTAGCATTTTTCTTCATATTCTATAGTTGATTCTATATAAATTAACACCATTTCAGTCAAATTGGTTTGAGCTTTTTGTTTTATTGCCATCTTAATGATCATGTGTTTTTGTAATCAATCAGGATGGTCATAAAGAGGGTACAAATTAATCACTGAAACAGATGAAAATTATGAATCACCCAATTTTTCAACTTGTCTTCAGACATGAATGAGAATAAACTGCAATTATTATGAGCTAAACACAATCAATTACCTAATTATTTGAATTTCTGATTCAATCATCATGTTGATCTCTCTAATACAATTATATGAATGCTTATAGAAAGTCCTTTCTACTTTTTGTCTTCCAAAGAAGATGACATTTTAACATGACAAATACAAATAGATTGTCTAAAGGAGTTTTAAATAGCTTCCCAAAAAGTAGTGATATTATTTCTTATGGGCCTATTTCACCATGGGGATGAGGGGGTCAAGGCTGGGTTGACATCCTCTAGATTTATATCATTATATTCCATTTCATACAATTCACCAATACTTTGTCTCTCTCTGCCTGCTAAGGACCAGGCACTGTGTTAGGTGCTGGAGATAAAAAGACACAAATGAAATGGTTCTTTTCCTCTAGGAGCATACATAGTGCTAGAAGGAAACAACATATTCAAAGAGAAGTAAAACCTCAGTGTATATATAAAGCAAATATATAGTTAGTTCAGCATTATCAGAATAGCAATAACTGAGGCAGGTCATGTGAAGGGACTCAAGATCATTCCATAAAGGTGTCATTAGAAGGATGTCAAGCATTGAAATGAAAACGGTTAGAGAGAGTATCATAGCTATGAATATTTGAAAGTTTGTCATGTAGAAAGTGGCAAGATGAGATAATGGATATATTGCTTCCCTCATATCCAGGAAGAATTAGGTTGAATCTTACCTCAGACACATAAAGATTATCTGATGATGGGCAAGTCACTTAACCTCTCAGTGGTCCACACCACTCTGTAAGATGACAAATGCAGAAAAAGTGACAATCTGCATTCATAGATGTATTTTCTTCATGCAGAAGTTCTGTATACCAAAGAATTTACACATCTAGTCCCTATCCCAGGTAGAAGAAGTTGTACGCTGCTATCACAAATTCAAAGACTTAATTCCTTCCATCAAGGACTTTATAATTTTGTTGGGACATTTATGATATAGTGATAATCAACAATATAAAACAATGTTAAACAAGCTTCTTATGAGCATCCAAGGCATTAAATAGAACAAGACTTCTAGAGAGAGAAGAGTTATCAATATTGGTATGGATAAGGAAGGCCTCATGTGGATCAGTTGCCAGTAGGATGATAGAATTGGAGTCAAGAAATGGGTTCAAATCCTTTCTCTGATACATGCTGCGTGTCATAATGAACAAGTCACTTTATTACTTTGAGTCTCTTTTTTTAATTTGATAAATACAGAGATTGCTTCAGTTCACTGTGTGAGGCTCAAATGAGACTTTGAATTGCAGATTTGGAGCTGGAAGGAACATTTGAACTCACCAGTTTGCTTATTTATATAATACATGTAAAATGCTACATGAATGGCATGTGTTCTTGCCCAAACAGGGGTACATCTGAGTGGTCCCTGAATATTTTTCACACTTGAAATACAAGTACAGGAAATTTAACTTGAGAAAAGCTTAATACAGTCAACTAATAAGTATTTTTTCAAGTTCTCATTGTGTGTCAGGGAAGATTTAGATTAAGCAGATCCCACTTCAGTACCTTGGGGATGACCCCTAGTAAAAATCTATTGGCATTTATTTTAAACATATGTAAATATATTGAGTCTTAATTTATGGAAGCTGTTTCTCAATAGAACACATTCATTTGGAGGCATTATATGCACAGCTACAGTTAGTTTTGATAGTCATGAATCTCTTATCAAAGGTAACATCTGATAGAATTCAAATAGATGGAAAAAATAACAAGGTGTGAATGTAAATCCTGAATTAATTATTTGCCTTATATTCCTCACAATTCCCTAAAATTGGATGCTAGAAATACTTAGCACTTTGTGCAACTCTGCTCCCTGAAGGATTATTCATTTCCTTTGCTTAGAAGAGCAAAGGAAAACAGTGGGGAAAAGAGCATACATGAAAATTGTGTGAATTAGAGAAAATTCTGAAGCAAAACTTCATGGTGTGTAAATATTTCCTCATCAGCCTCAAATGCTCATTACTTATTCTAACTATTTTCATCAATTTCCTCCTAATGCATGTATGTGTGTGTGTGTGTGTGTGTGAGAGAGAGAGAGAGAGAGAGAGAGAGAGAGAGAGAGAGAGAGAGAGGGAGAGAGAGAGAGAGAAAGCTGGGGATATTGAGAGATTAATTTTTCTAGGGTTAATTGTAACCATTAAATTATATGAATCCATTGATCTTTATTTTGTGCTTTATCTTTGCTATGACTGCCTCTCAATTTTGATTCTCATTTTTTTCTTTCATTGTCTTTCACTTTTGTAATAGTGTTGCATCATCAATATTTAACTAACTGAGCCTTGGAGAGACTATTATGGAACGCTCACCTTCCCATCTGCTAAGAGCAGAGAAGAGGGATTGACTAACAAAGGGCAAGAGAGGAGATGTCCTATCTGGGGAGTCACAGCCTCTTCTGCCAAGACCATGAAGACCAAGTGGCTTCCATCACCTGGGCAGCCAGAGGATGGATAATATTTAGCTTCTGCAAGACCTGATTGAGAGAAATGAGGAAAGCCCTTGGGTCCATCTATGCCCCACTGCTGCCATTTCCTGGATTGTGGGTAATGCCCCGTGAAGTGACTTAGCTGTCCCTTTTTGCTGGAGAAAGACAATTTATTCCTTCTGTCTCCTACCTTCTTGTTATTTTCTCACCTTGAACTTATTTCCCATCCTTATTTCTTTTAAAGATGTATTTGGGGGACAGCTATGTGGTACAGTGAGTAGAGTACCAGACCTTGAGGCAGGAGAACCTGAGTTCAAATCCAGGCTCAGACACTTTAGATTTACTAGCTATGTGACCTTGGGCAAGTCACCTAACCCCAAATGTCCTGCCTTGCCTCCCCCCAAAAAAAGAAAAGAAAAAGTAAAGATATGTTTGGTTTTGTTATTCTTGCCACTTGTTTAAAAAAAATCGGTTTCTCCAAACTAGTGGGTTTATTCATTGTATCATGGATGTCTGTGTGTGTGTGTATGTGTGTGTGTGTGTGTGTGTGTGTATGTTCTTTTCTGTGGGAGGGGAACAAAATGGTAGAGTAGTTAGCTAATGGAAAGAAACAGATTCTTGCAGGAGTAGTATATACATACATACATATATATATATATATATATATATATATATATATTTTTACTAGAGGAATTTCCTGTAGCTAGGAACTCAAGATGAACCAAAGAGATTTTTTTTTGATGCTCATTTCCTAGTTCCCCTAAACCTGAGAAAATAATAAGCAAATCCAGATCCATGACCCTAAAAAGAGTCTGAGCTATGTACACAGCTTTAAGTGGTGGAAAGAAGCTTGTTTAAGAAGAGGAGGATCACCCTAAGAGGGAGGTACTCTCACACAATGTTTCCTCTTAATTTTCTTCCCCCTGCCACAAATGAAAAAGCTCCATTATATCTTCCCAATACCCACAAGGGGCAGAGAACACATCGGCCAAGGCAAAGCAAAAATCCCACTCATCGGGACATCTGAAGGAAAGAAATTTTAAAAAAATGACTACCTATTCTACAATTTGAGAGAGGGAGAGAGAGAGAGAGAGAGAGAGAGAGAGAGAGAGAGAGAGAGAGAGAGAGAGAGAGAACAAGACACTTTGGTACTTTGGTCTGAATTTATTAATTCCTCTTTTTTTTGGAAGCTATCACAAAAATGTATTTGGCTTGTCTTCCCAAGGCTCAAGTAGATGAATATTGGTGTACCCCTACTTACATCTTGAACAGTTTACTGTATTCATCACTCCTTTCCATAAAATAGTCAATAGATAACAATAATAGCTAGCATTTATATACTACTTTCAGGTTGGCAAAGAAATGTATGTCATCTCATTTGATCCTCATAATAAACATGGGATTTAGACACTATTGTTTTCCACATTTTACAGATGAGGAAAATGAGTCTGAGAGAGGGTAGGTGACTTAGCAAGGTTGACACAGCTAGTAAGTGATTCAGGATGAAGACTGAAATCTCTCTGATTGACAACTCACCACTCCATACATTAAGCCTACTGGGATTATATATGTAAATCATTCCATAAATATTAAAACTTGAAGTAAAGGTCCACAATTATTATTTAAAATAGATTTTAACATAAAATTACTTTCATGATGACTCAGGGCTTCATCACATTCCATTGACAATCTGCTTTGATTCAGTGCATCTTAACAAAAAAAAAAAATGTGTAACCTACATGCTTGATAATAATAACAATAATAGTCTTTTAACACTTTAGCCTCTGCAAGGAAATATATACATATATATGCATATGTGTATATGCATATATATATACATATATGCATATGTGTTTCTGCATATATATTCATGATATCTATTTGTAGGTAGATGCAAATATGAGTATATTTACCTATATGTGTACACACATGAACTTGTGTGAGTTTTGTGTGGGTCGTGTACACATGTATATGTGTGTGCATACATAGTTGTATGTACACACGTATTTGTATAGAAATATATATATATATATGAAATTTGAACCACAAAACAAGACTTCTATAAGTGTTTGCATCCTCATTTTATGAGTGATATCAGTGATGAAACTAGGCTGAGAGAGTTTAAAAGAATTATACATGGTCACATGGACTGTATCAGATTCAGATTTGAACCCAGGTTTTATTGCATACAGATTCAGCCCTTTAAAAACTAGTTCTAGTTTACAGATGTAGCCTATGCAACTATTGGGCCATTTTCAGTATCTTTGAAAGAACAACAAACATTGAAGCAGTGCCAAAGGATTAGCAATAAATAAATGTCTTGATATTAAGAAGAAAAAAAAAGGAAGCGTATATGTCTTCATTAAATACTGTAGGGTTTGGAGCACTGTCATGTTTGTTGGGGTATTGATTAGTTTCATATGTTTAACCTTCAGTTTACCAAAGTTACAATTAAAATGTGCATTTTTATCAGATGTATACTTTTGCTATCAAATATTCCCTGGGTTAAGAGATAAGGTTTTTGATTTTTTTGGTTTAATATTTAACTTTGGAATTAGAAGGAAGCTAAGTGTGAAGTTTCATCAGAGTGAGCTACTTACTATCTTGTTTAGTTATTATTTCACAACCTGTTTTCCAAATAATTCATTTATAGGAAGTAATAAACATTGTTGCTTTGTATTGTTCCCTGAATTATGCACACATATATATTTTAGTCATTTTTACTTATGACTTCAAAAAGAATCATAAAATTGTAAAGCTGAAAGGAACCTTAGAAATGAATGAAGTAGAATCTAATAACTTACTTCACTATAATAAGCTTCTCATTCGATTGCTATAAACGTAAGTGTTGTCAACAACAAGGAATCTGGAAGGAGTTACCTGGACTAGATTTGGCTTCTGTGAGGACTATCAAGTTCAGTCAGGTAGGTCTTCTTGGCTTTCTGTCAAGGTCTTAAAAGTTAGCAAGATTTTATCCAAAAAAAAAAAAAAAAAACAGAAAAGTCCGTTTTCAGCATCCCAGAGTTTCACTGTTAATTTTTTTTTAAATCAAAAGTCAAGAGTAATTTTTAAATGACTGCAGGATATTCAAAGATTGGGGCAGAGCCAAGATGGTGACTGCAAAGCAGGGACTAGCGTGAGCTCCCCACCAAGTCCTTCCAAAAACCTATAAAAAACGGCTCTGAACCAGTTCTAGAACTGCAGAACCCATAAAATAGCAAAGGAAAGCAGAGCTCCTGCCCAGGACAGACTGGATGGTCTCTGGGTAAGGTCTATCTCACACAAAGCAGAGAGGGGAGGGGAGCAGAGTAGAGCAGAGCCCAGCGTGGGCAGCGCAGACTAACCAGACTAGGAGCCAGGTGGAGCAGGCCCTACCGCTCTGAATCAGTGAGCTGTGGCAGTTATCAGACTTCTCAAACCACAAACACCAAATACAACAGAGGAGGTTAGTGTGAAAAGCTTCTGGGGACACGGAGTTTGTGGTTCAAGCACTGCCACAGGGCAGTGGAGGTGGGGCACCTACAAAACTACAGCTGCAGTTGCTTCTGGCCCCAGGACCACCTGGTGGGAGGAATTAAATGGTAGATCAGAGCAGGAGGGCAGAGACTGCTGAAGATCTGAGTCCAGTCCAGGTTGGGGGTTCTTGGGGAAGGAGGAGTGCAGGTGTGGCAGAGCTGGTGCATCCCCCCAAGCTTGGAACATAGAACTCTGTACTCTGTAAGCAGTCATACCC
>CM053626.1:19337096-19367098 GCA_028646595.1 Phalanger gymnotis | reverse complement strand
AAAAAAGGGGGGATGATGGAAGGGAGGGCAGATGGGGGTGGAGGTAATCAAAAACAAACACTTTCAAAAAAGGACAGGGTAAAGGGAGAAAATTCATTAAAGGGGGACAGGTTAGGAAGAAGCAAAATATAGTTAGTCTTTCACAACATGAGCATTGTGTAAGGGTTATACATAATGATATGCATGTGGCCCGTGTTGAATTGCTGGACTTCTTAGGGAGAGAGGGTAGATGGAAAGGGAAGAGGGGATAGAATTTGGAACTCAAAGTCTTAGAAACAGACATTCAAAAAAAATTTTTTGCATGCAATTAGAAAATAAGATGCACAGGCAATGGGGCATAGAAATTTATCTTGCCCTACAAGAAAGGAAGAGAAAAGGGGATGGGAGGGGAGTGGGGTGACAGAAGGGAGGGCTGACTGGGGAACAGGGCAACCAGAATACATGCCATTTTGGAGTGGGGGAGAGAGTAGAAATGGGGAGAAAATTTGTAATTCAAACTCTTGTGAAAATCAATGCCGAAAACTAAATATATTAAATAAAAAAATTAACTGGGAAATATTTAACAAAAAAATGGATATTCAAAGATTTTCCTATTAAAATTATGTAGGATTTTGTAGACTGTTCTCTAAAGACAATGACCACATATGGCAAACACATTAATAGTCATTGCCATGAATATATAACAAGTCAAATAGGAAGCATATAAATCCTATGCTTGTATACACTTGTGGTCTACTCATAATTTAGATGACATATGAAAGATAATAGCACAAAGAGAAAAGACTCAGAGACGAACCAATCCAACTGCTTAAAAGGATGGATCAGGTTTCTTCCAAGATCATAAAACAATAGTGTTTTTCAATATAGAAACATGAAACTTGAATGGAGAGGTGATTGAAATGGAATGTGAACATAGTTACCATGACTTCTAAAAGTATAATTAGAGCTAAGGACTCACTCCCCCCACCCACTTTGTTTTTCAAATTGTTGAGGATAAATAAAAGTGTAACTTTATGGATTGGGTAGTGATCATCAGATTTATGCAATGGACAGTCTACATAACATTACTTGCCCCACCTTTATAAAATGTTACATGATCAAAAATATAGTAAATTATAAAGAAGGTTTGGATCAGGGGTGGGGAACCTGCAGCTTCAAGGCCACATGTTTCCCTCTAGGTCTCAAAGTGTGGCCCTTTGACTGACTTCAAACTTTAAGGATTCAGTCAAAGGGCTGTACTTGAGGAACTAGAGGGTCACATGTGGCCTTGAGGCCATAGGTTCCTCATCCCTGGTTTGGATGAATTTTTGAAGTATACATCAATAAGGGATTACTATGGGAAACTAATATTTAGGCTCTACCCTTAAATTTTGCAGCTAATTTAATATAATAGAATAGTGTTTTCACATACCATATCCTCTGTTTTCACTTTCAATGGAAATTAATAAGTGTTTATTAAGCATCTACATAGGAGTCACTATAACAGATTAGATAGAAAGCCAGCCTCAAGCCCAAGCATATCGTGATTAAACCTTCCCTCCCCCTTCCCCGACCTTTGAGCCATAGGGTCTTGGTATGTGACTTAGGCAATCATACTTGTTTCAATGCCAGCTTTCATTGACAAAGTGACTTTTTTTTTAAAACAAGGGAGTTCCTTATAGACTAACCTATACATTTCCAAGGATCTCTTTTTAAACATTACTCATAAATTGTCATCAAAGCTCTAAGTAAATGAAACCCCACTATCTGCTGAGGGAGTACATTCCACTGCTGGATAGTTCTGTGGCATGAAGAATGAGAGCTGCTTAAATGTCTCCCAGAGCTACTTAAATGTCTACACTATTAGAAGATAGTGTCAGAGCAAGCAACCCTAGTATAAGCTTATGTCAAAAACCTGATTTAAACTGGTATTCTGTGTTACAATCTACAAAAGCATAAGTTGAAGATAGTACTTAGAAAACTGATTTTTTTTTTATAATTCAGCTCATTCTCTCTGTGATAGCAAAGAAATATAAACAAATGAGATGTCAACATGCACCCTTGAGATACATAGACAATCCTTTGAGTCAGTTGCCATTCTCTCTTTTATTTGTTTTCCTGATTCTTTTCTCATTTCAAAGTGTATGCTAAAACATTCTATTTTTAGTTGTTTTGCCTGCTGCTATAAAAGGGTTTCCAGGACTGTTTTCCTTGGCACTCAAATATCTCATTCCTGAAGCAAAGGGCTTCCTGCCATCAACCTTATGTCACCAAATAGTGAGGTTTACAAGAAAAAAGTGTAAAGCTACAAGAGTTTAGAAGAATTTGGAAAGGAGCCCAATAGTTTTAGTTTGGGAAGCTTTCCTTAATCAATAGTTAATGGCAAATCTGCCACTTATTAAAATAAATGCCCCAGTAGCATCATGGCAGAGATTCATTTATATCTTCCTATTCACTGTGAGGTGGGAGGCCCTCTGGGAATCACACACTTCCAATTGCTGGCGGTTACTGTGCTGTGACTAGAAAAATTAAAATAGGTATACACATAATGCATCGTGGCCTTTAGAAATTATGGGAGACATCTGGATGTGTTTGCCTGACTAATGCAAAAACACCAAAATATTTCATGCCATACACTGAAGTGGTTTAGTGTCTAACCCGGTTTGTTACTTTTTAAATATGATAAAAATGTTAGTTGCTACACTTTCACTCTCCTGTTAATAAAAATCTCCCTCTCAAAAAAAAAGAACAGAGAAAAGCATTACAGGTACTACTTAATGCAAAAAGCTATCATTTATTTTTGTTTCTCATAAATGTAAAAGAGCCTTTGTTTGTCACATCTATACCATTTCAGCATGAGGGACAAGGGATAATGTTCTAGGTTAATTTAATTATTAAATGGAAATTGCTTACAGAGGAATAATATGTTCTTGTGGTTAGATCCAACTCTTCTGCTCATGTATCTAAGAGAATTTTTTAACAAAAAAAATCCAAACACTAATGAATCTTTAAAGATTCTTACAAGAACAAATTTTGTCTTGTTAAGAAATAAAAGGAATTTCTTTGGGAAAAATCAATACTATGTTAACCTCAAGATGGCATGTAATCCTTTTTTTGACTTTGTATCATCCATAACATCCTACAATGACTTCATATAGTGGCATGATGTTGCTCCTGAGTTATTAAAGGCTATGGCTTTACAGGGCAACCTTTGACAAATCTTAACATTTTGAAAATGCCTCTAATATTGGCCCAGACACACATTCTGTTGACTTTACAAGGATAACCTAGGTTTGGAAAGGCTCCTTACTCAACAACAATGATCTATGGCAATTCATAAAACAAAGCAAAATATAAAATGTTCCTCAGTCTTATGTTGCAATATTCCACTTTTCTTGTGATGGTACAAGAGTTGTAGAAAATGAATCAAAGTGTGCTAAGACTCACAGAGCTCCAAGAACATCTACCAGTGGCTTTGTTTATCTGGGATAGACAGACCTCTCCCTGAATAGATCTCTGGGTATCCATGACTTTGAAAAATATATTTTCGTAACTATACTTCAATTGGTTTCCTTTGTAATCTGATATGTTTTATAGATTTAAAAACATTGTTCTGAGAGGACCTTAAATTTTAACAGACAGTGAAAAATATTTTAATAAAACCCTTAAAAAATTTAGATCTACAGACATTAACTTAGTTGTTGGTTTTTACACTCAGAGGATCTTATTACAAAAAACATCAAGAGGTCATACAAGTAATGATATTGAACCATGGCAATCTTGACATGCTTGCAAAAAAAGAAAATCAATCATTAACACTTAACAATTAAGCACTGTGTTATGTCTTAGAGATTCAAAGAAAAACAACAACAGAAAAAAAAGAAACCATATGTTGAAGGTAATTATAAGTCAACTAGGGAAAGGTAAATGTATATATGTAGCTGCGTCCTTCACATAAACACATAGATAGATAGATAGATAGATAGATAGATAGATAGATAGATAGATAGATAGATGATAGATAATTAGAATGGAGGAATGACACTGGTGGCTAGTAGCAACAATCAGCAAAGATCTCGGGTAGAGGATAGAACTTGAGCTAAACCTTGAAAGAAACTAAAGAATCTAATAAAAGGAGTTAAAGTAAGAATGAATTCCAGGGATTTGGGATATCCAATGTAATGATATAGGGAGAAACAGGGTCTGGAGAGAAACATTAAGATGTCAGTTTGGCTGCATTGTAGGGTACATGAAGGAGTAATGTATAATAAGGCTAGAAAGATGGAATGGGGAAGTGCCATAAATGTCTTTAAATGGCAAAATGAGTTGTTTGAGGTTTTTTGGTACATGGAAATAATAGGGAAACGTTGCCACGTGTTGTGACCTAGACTTTCGCAAAATCACTGTGGTACCTATGTGGGAAATGGATTGGAGTGGCAAAATACTTGATGCATGAGGATCATTTAGGGATATATTTCAACTGTCCCATTAAGAGGTCATGAGTTTCTGAATGAAGTAGTAGCTAGGTTAAGTAGATAGAAGGGGACCAAAGCAAAAGAGGCTATAGAGGAAAAAAATACTAAATTTGTCAAATGATTAAATATGCATAGTGAGTGAGAGTGAGGATGTGAGGATGTGAGGATGGTCCCAAGGCTGAAATCTGAGTACCTTGAAGAATTGTAGTACCCTAACAGTAATAGAAAAGTTCAGAAAAGGAAGGATTTTGGGAAGCAGAGTAAATTCAGCTGTGGGTGTTTTAATTGTGGGTTATATACAGGACATTCAGTTGGACATGTCTGATACTTGGTGAAACAGGAAGCTCAACAAAGATTAAGGTTGGAAATATAGATCTGACAGACATCTGTATAGAAATAGCTATAAGCACATGTGAACTGAAGATGTCAACAAGACAATATGTGCATATATGTGTTTATGTGTGTGTGTATGTGGCGGGGGGAGAGGGAAGGAGAGAAAAAGAAAAAAAAAATCTTTGGGGAACACTCACATTTAGAGGTAATAATATGGATCATAAACTTATAAAGGAGAATTAACCATGGTCATATAACTAGTAAGAGAACCAAGAAAGAAAAGTGTAAAAGAGAAAAGAAAATCCAAGAAGAATAGCTGGCTAAAACTGCCAAATACTTCTGAGAGGTCAAAGGTTATAAAAGAAAAGACCATTGTTTTTTGTACCCAGTAAAGAGTTCATTGGAATTAAATGAATTGGATACTTATGAACAAAATATCGGAAATAATAGAATCAGAAATAGCAAATTTAAACCGCCAGTCTCACAGGAAAAAAAGAAATAGAATGAGCCATGAATTGATTCCCAAAGAATAAAGCACTAAGATCAAATAAATTTGCAAGTGAATTCTATGAAACATTCACAAAAGAATTAATTCCTATTGTGCCTACTATTTGCCAAAATAAGAAAATATCAGATTGTACCAAATTATTTCTATAATAAAGATGTAGTTTTGTTATCTAAAAAAGAGAAAGAAGACTCTAATTGAGTATCCCCAATGAGCAATGACGCTAACATTTATAATAAATTATTAATAAAGAGGCTATAACAATATTTCACAATAATTTGATTATCTTGCTTTGAGAAATCTAGGTGGAACCATGGATGGAGTGCTGGGTCTGAAGTCAGGAAAACAGAAATTCAAATCTGGCTTCAGATGCTGACTAGCTGCTTGACCTATACAAATTAGCCTTTGATGACTGCAGTTTCACTAAATATATAATGGGGATATAACAACTTCTATTTGTCAGGTTATGACTATTAAATAATATTTATAAAAAACATAATTATGCTTGATGCACAGCAGATAGTTAAACACATTCATTTATACCAGGAATACAAAGTAGGATTAATATTAGTAAAAATATGCATATGTACATGTAAACATATGTAATATATAACCATATTCATAATTGGAATGACAGAAGTCGTATGATATAACTATAGTAGAAAAATCATTTGATAAATCACCCATCTCTCTTAAAAACACCAGGAAATATAAGAATATGTAGAACTTCAGTAGCATGAAAAATTGTTTAATCTAAAATTAAGTCATAATTACATATGTCTGAGTAAACTACAATAATTTCCACTAAGATCAGGCATAGTACAATGATATCCATTATCAACTCTATCATTTGATAATAGTAGTACAAATTGATACCAGAAGCCATATTTCCAACCAGAAGAAAGAAGAAAGTTACAGGAAAATTAAAGGATAAAATGCATGTTTTCTTGGAAGAGAAAAAAAGACCTAGAGATTTGTTTTTTTCTGTGTGTCCCAAATCAGGAAAAAATACTGCATTGGAGGTTTGATCATTTCATATTGTGTGCTAAGTATTTACAAAAAGACACCATGCTTGCTCATTCACCAACATCTGCTATAGTTCATGAAGAGGTAGAGATAGTTGAAAAAGAAAAAGAAAAACTTTTGAACAAAACTATTTAGATTAAATCGACTTATTCCGCTCCATGATTTCAATGCTAAGTTGGGAAAAACATGAGGATATGGCAATGAGTAAGAATCAATAGTAAGGAATGAAACCATACAAAGATTCTAAAGAACCCTCAGGGGTATGTATTAATAAGGCTTTCATTGAAAGAATAGCAAAATGATGTATACATGAGCACTAAATAATAATACATACAAAAAGACATATCTGCCCTTAAACACACACACACGCACACACACACACACATACACACACACACATGCACACATGCACAGACACAGTTATATTTTAGCAGACCCAAAACAATTCATTGATGATTGGAAAGCATTTCATGATGCAGCTTCCACTGTACAGTCAGACTAATGACACTAACATAATAAGTTGGTATTTTGTAATGAACTTGGAGGAAGCCATGGATTTGAGTTAAATAAGATGGGCAGGTTTGGATGGGGAGAAATCAGCATTACTTCAAGAAGCAAACACATTGATAATATTACAGCTGTGTGTTTATTTTAGAATCTCCTGTGCTTAGTAAAATGCCTTGAATATATTGTCTGCTTGATAAGTATTTGAGGAATATGTTGAGCTTGCCTCCAGTGAGGAACCCAAAAGAGGAGAAAAAACACTGAAAGTTTTAGCTTTGTCAAGAAATACCGCCATATATTCCACATGATTATCGTTTCCTTCATCTAAGGCCTCCTTCTGTGAGCATGGTGCATTTACTTGTTAAAGGTTTCCTTTAACATTAGGGGAATTTCAGGTATTTATGTTATGCCTTCAACCAGCCATATATTCATCATGTTGGGGCTTATGTTTTCCATAGTGGCATTTCTAATTATAATTTAGCATAAATGCCCTTTTCTGGGTGTTCATCCTGTGATGTTACTCCACAGTCTTCATGCTTCCTCTAAATATGGTTTCCAGTCTTTTTTTAAGGTTAAATAATAGTTGGCAGTGAAATCTATTCTTTCATTCTTTGAGCACTTAACTGAAATAAAATCTACTTGTCCTTACTTGGCAAAAATGTCTTGTTTCATTTTTTTTCTCCTCTTCTATGAGTTAGCCATTAATGTCCCCATTTGGTTTTACTCTTAATCAAATGAAGGTCAGAAGAGAGCACATGTTTCAATTCTTCTGAGCTCAAACTTTACATGTGCTTATCTAACTTACTTGCAAGTCCTCTTCTGCATTCAGTATGATTCAAAATCGAATTTTGGATAAAATATATTCCCCTAGGAAGTCAGGGATTTTTCTACCTATACTGACATAATCTAGGAGGTATGAAATCATGAAAATGTGTTCCCTTACTCCTATAAGGACTTGGCTCACACATGATTTCTTTCTGAATCCAATAAATTCATCTCCAGTGATTTTTTTTTGAATGACAGGCTGGTGCCGCCAGTGAAATCTTAGAGCTTCTGTTTGTCAGTGACAGTGGATTATTGCTTAGGGAAAAAATGTTGATTAAGTAAAAGATGGCATAGAAGTATTTTTCAGCACATAGGAATACAAGAAAATTAACTGTAATAATATTTCTCTCCCTTTACTCCCCTCCCTCCCTTTCTCTACCCCTCTATTCTAGTCTTTCTTCCTTCCTCCACAAGGTATAAATGCCAAGAGAAGATCAAGGCATAATGGTGAACATTTCGTATTAAGGGCCTTTCATCAAATCATATCAGAATTGCTAATAAGTAACTTACAAGGCAAGACTCTGTGTAGAATCATATTTATCTTTTTCCTGGGTTCCATAGTTATGTAATTCCATCTTTCTACTATAAGTGGAATTTTTTCACAAATATATTCCTAAGGGCTACACTGAAGATAGAGTTAAGATGAAAACCAATTCAACAGGTCTATTATACTGTGCAGAAGAAATGGTGATAGACACTAATAATACAGACACAGGACAAAATCACCTCTACTCTGAAGGAGGGCATTTTTAGATTGGGTACAGGGTTGTGCTGTTGCTCAAGGAAACATATAACTCTAGATTAAGATCCAGGAGAGAACTCAGACTACCAAGTTAAACAGCCTCATTTTACAAATGAGGAAAATAATGCACAAAAAAGTAAAGTGATTTTTCCAAGGATACTTAGGTAGCCAGTGACAGACTGGGTAGTCAAACTATTTTAGATTGGATGAAATGAAGGCTAGGATGCTGTAGTAAATATCAGTGGCTTTTTGGGTTTTCTCAATTACTACATCAGAGCTTTAAATCAAATCCCCAAAGAACTAATAAAATTTCTTCAAAAATACAGGCAGCGCATAGCTCTGAGCCTGGAGTCAGTGTCTGACCATAGGCAATTCAATTAAGCTCTATTTGCTTCTCTTCCTTCAATTATAAAATAAGAATAATAATAAGACCTACCTCCCTGGATTGTTGTGTGGATCAAATGATACATACATACATACACACACACGTGTGTGTATATGTGAAAAAAAGTGCTTAGCGAAGTGTTTGGCACATTGGAGGTCCTATATAAAGGCTCGTTTCATTTCCCTTCCTAACTCACATTATGTAAGTAGCTCATACATTCAGCATTCTGAAACTTTGGCAGTGAGACATTTGTTTTCTGTGTTTTACATCTTAAAAGGAAGGAGGGGAAATAAAACCCCACCATTAATTCCCTCTGTTCTAATGCAGTAAAACCTTGCACAGCACAACGCACACTGAAATGATTTGAAACAAGCATAATATTGAAAGATATCCATCCAACATGGCACTTTTACAGTGAACTTTAGCAGATTGCTCTTCTGAGATAAATGAAAGCCTGATGTGAATAATTTTGGATCCCAATGATTTGGGGAGTACAAACACTCAAGGTCCTGAGCATATGATGTCACATGGATATTTATGTTTCATAAAAGAATCTGGGAAAAGAGAGTTGGGGGAGAGCCATATATTCAATTATTTCTGAAAAGAAGTCATTTCATACATCTCTGAAGATTCATCTTAGAAGCTAGTGAAAAAATGTTAAATTTCAGTATAAGTTTCAAAAAAGTAATCAATCAGACTTTAGACAGTGATTTGCAAATAAAACCAGAGTCGATATCTCTGTGCTATGCTTCTCTAGGGAGGCTACATGGCAGACTTGAAAGAGGGCTGCTCTGGGAATTGGGAATCAAGGAGTCAATCCAAGGCATTTATGAAGCACATACTATGTGCCAGACGCTGTGTTAGGTGTTAGGGTTATGAAGAAAAGCAAAGAAATACAACTATCCATAGGAGCTTATATTCTAAGGAGGGAAACAGCATCCAAATGATTACATAAAAGGCAAATTTGACATAATAGCAGAAGGAAGGTACTACTGGCATTCAAGGAGACCAGCAAATGTGAAACTTCAGCTGAGGCTTGCAGAAAGCTGGGGAAGATAGGAAGCAAAGATGATGTTAAAGGTGCCTATTTCAGGTATAGAAGACAGACAGTGAAAAGGCATGGACTAAAGAGATGGAGTGTCTTGTAGTAGGAACAGCACAGAGGTCAATGTCACTGGATCATAAAGTACCAAGAGGAGAATAAGATGTAAGATGATGGAAAATAGAAGGGGACAGGTTATTGGGGGCTTTAAATAATAAATAGATTTTATGTTTGATCCCAGAGGTAATACGGAAGCACCTGCATTCATTAAGAGGAGTGGGAAGTGACTTGGTGAACTTGCAGTTTAGGAAGAAGAAACTGACAGAATAGAAGATATTTTAGGGTAGGTAGAGTCTTGAATGGGGAGACCCACCAGAAGGCTACCACAATAATCCAGGCATGAGATTATGATGCACTGTATTAGGATGGTAGCAATGTCAAAGAAAAGAAATATATATACAAATGCTGCTATGAAAATATAATTGGCAGAAATTGAGTAGTCAAGGATGATACCGATGTTCAGCATCTGATGACTGGGAAGATGGTAATTTCAAGAACAATTCAAAAGTTAGGAAGAGGGGAAGGTTTTGGGGAAAAGATAGAGTTTAGTTTTGGACTGTTGAGATTCAGATATCTTTAGAAGGGTGAGTGTGAGGTGTTTAATAGGCAGTTAGTGATTTAAGACCAAAGGTCATAAGACTGATTAAGGCTGAGTAAATAGGTCTGAGGATCATCAGTGTAGAGATAATAATTGAATCTATCGGAGTTGATGATACTGATAACTGAGATGGTATAAAGGGAGAACGGAAGTGGTCCCAGGTCAGACCTTTGGGAGAAGTCTTAATTAAAGATTTTGACCAAGATGAATATCCAGCAAAGGAGACTGAGAAGTAGTCAGACAGATAGTTGGAAGGGCAGGACAGAGCAGTATCCTAGAAAACCTAGAGAGAAGAGTATAAAAGACAAGTGGTTGAAGAGTAGTCTAAAAAGATAGGGATTTAGAAAAATCCACTAGATTTAATAATTAAGAGAACATTGGGAACTTTGAGGGAAAATAGTTTCAGTAAAAAGACAAAGATTAGTAGCAAAATTACAAATATTTAAGAAATGAGTGAAATAAAAGGAATTAGAGGCACCAGTCATGGATGGTCTTCTTAAAGACTTTATTCACAAAATGGGGGAGAGATCTGTAACAACACTTAGCCAGGGTTTGGGTGTGGTGGAAGGGTTTCTTTCTAGTTTGTTTTATTTTTTATTTTTGTTTCTGCTTTTTGGAAGGAGAAGACACAGGCATACTGTAGGCAGCAGGGAATATTTAGTAGTCAAAGAAAGACTGATTATTTATGAAAGAGGAGGATAAAAGAGGGGAAATCTGCTAGAGAAGATGGGATGGCATAGGGTCCCTTGTGCTTGTAGTGGGACTTGCCTTGGTGAGGAAAAGGGCTATTCTTAAAAGTCAGGAATGAAAGAGGACATAGGCTGGCAATCTGACTGGTGTGAGATGACATGGAGGTGAGAAGAGATAACACTCCATGAATGGCCTCAATATTTATAGTGCAATATGAGTAAGGTGTTCAGATGAGATAGTGAAGAGATAGGAATCTATGGGAATTTTGAGCATGGATATAAGTTTGGAAAATTCTCTGTGATGACAGATGCCACATGCTGAAAGAGACAGTAAATTGATTAGGGAAGGGTAAAAGGATTGCATTGAAAGGAAGACTTTGGTACAAATATAGCCTCTGACTCATAATGACTGTGCCACCTGGGTCAGTTACTTAAATTTTCACTGGCCCCAAGTAATCAATATTATAAATTACAGAAGACATGTGCACTGGAGTATGTTTCCAAACCTAGAAAATGAGAAGTTCAGTTCTTCCCCCAACACACACACACACACACACACACACACACACACACACACACGCAAATTACCCTTTCTGTTTTAATTAAAAACAAACAATATCACCTTACTGTGTAAGCAAAATCAAAGGTATCAGAGCATTTATCTTAGAGTAGCATTATATACTGGGTATAGTACTGGCATTGGAGTCAAGAAGAAATTGGTTCAAATACTGCATCTTACTTTCTTTTTTATTTTTTTCCCAGTGTCACCACCACAACTTACTCCAAGACTCTGAGCTTCAGATTCCTCATCTATAAGACAAAGATAATCATGATAAACCTTACCTCACATGGTTGTGGTGATATTTAAATGAGTTAACATCTATAAGCACATCACAATCCTTAAATGGGCATCTAAATGACAGTAATCATTATTTAAATTAAGAAAGCTCCCAGTTGGACAGACTCCAAAAGATCCCAGGAATTTGAGAATATTTAATTTCCCTCAATAAGTTTTCGCTCTGTTAGAGACTGCTTTGATTGGTTGGTTTGTTACTTCCATTCTTTACGTCTCTAGCACTTAGTACAATTCCTGGCTTCTAATAAGCACCGGAAATATGTTGACTGACTTATTACAGGAACCTATATGTTCTAGTGAATAGAAGACTAAGCCTCAAAGTGAGGAAGACCTAAATTCAAATACATCTTCAGATACTTACTAGCTTCCTGACCCTTGGCATGTCACTTAACCTATGTTTGCCTCAGGCAATTACTTAGACCTCACTTACTAAGTCAAGGATGGGGTGGGAAATTTCTATAGTAGCATAAAGTCTCAATATTTGAACTCCGTTTCCACAGGCTGATGAGATCATGGACACTTTCACATATACTGCCTCCTCAATTTTCTAATAAGAAATTTCATTTCTGATTTTGCCATATAGCAAGAATTTGCATTGAAGCAATACTCACTTATACAATTCTAATATCAATGATGTTTTTTTTTCCAATAGATTACGCAGATTACAATCTATCCATGTGGGTCCATCTTGTGTGACTGGTTGTCACAACTTCTGAGAAGTTTGAAATTGGAGATCTAACCAGTCTTTTGGCAGCTGAATATAAAATGTGGGTAGAGTTTCTGAGAAGCAGAGGTCAGGAGGGAGAGCATTCCAGGAGTTGGAAAGCACCCATGTAAAGGCTTAAAATTGGGTAAGGGTATACTAAGTAAGATACAATTAGATTGTGAGCTCCTTGAAGGCAGGGACTGTCTCAACCCTTTTTTGTATCCCCAGTATGTAGCATAGTACCCTGCACATTATAGGTATGTAATGAATATTTATTGATTGAGGGGAAAGAAAAAGACAATCCACTTTGGATGGAACATAGTAGGGTATGGAGAATCATGGGATATAAGTCTGGAAAGACACATTGTGAAGGCCCTATAAGGACAGGAACATATATTGTTATTTAGTAACAACAGAGAACCAATGACATTCTTCAGTGGGTGAGGGACATGATGTTTCAGAAATGATTTGGCATTAAGGTAGATAATGAAATGGAGAGGGGAGAATTTGAAGGCATGAAAACAACTTATGAACCTCTGGCAATAGTCTAGGGGAAAGATTATAACAACATAGACTGGAAGAGAAGGAAATACATTGAGAGAAAAGCTGTAGAAATAGGATTGAAGAGATTCTGATATGGACTCTTTCACTCCCACTATCATACAATTGACTGAATATGGATGAGGGTGAAGGAATGGGAAGAGTCCAAGATGATTCTGAGATTGTGATCCTAGATGTCTGGGAGGCTGATATAAAGATGCAGAGATGAGCTGTGGCTTTTGGTGGAAAGGTAAAGTACTACATTTTGGACAGGAGTTCCAGATGCCTAAGAAGCCTCCTTAGGGATGTTTTTAGCTAATAATTGATGACATTGAACTATAACTAAGAGAGGTTATGGGCCCAAAATGTAGACTCTGCAGATAGGTGTATAGACATAACAACTGAACCCATGGTAGCTAATGTTATTAGTGTGAGAACTACAAAGGAGAAAATTCCTTCTAGCAATGAAGATTTCCATCTGTCTATGTTGCTGAGATTGTAAGTGACTTTCCCTAAAGTCACACAGCTAAAATATATCAGAGACAGGAATGAACTCAGGCCTTCCTGATTCCAAAGCCAGCTTTGTACCCATTATGCCATGCTTCCTTTGTTTTGTGTGTATGTGTAAATTATCACCTATCTCCATGTATATAACATGTATATACCTCTTTCCTATATTACACATATGTATATACATATAGCATATATTTTTTGCTAGAGAAAATGAGCTCTACATTAGAAAAACTATAATATTACCCATCATTGATATATAAGAAACTCTAGAAGTATTCACAAGGCACATATCGAAAGTCCCCAATGGCAAGTCTCACAAAACTAAGGCAAAAATATTTGTAATGAAAGGCCTAGTACTCAAAGTAGAGAATCAACTTTCTAACAAAAACTGGGAAATCATTCTCTTTGAAAGTGTGAAATTTTCTGTTGTCTATTGTCCTGAATGATAGATTTTTTTATGCTAAAAGATTAAAAAAACTTTCTACTTTACCATAATAGTATGTTACAGTACATTAATAATGGCAAGGCATATATATATATATATATATATATATATATATATATACACATATGTACTTGTACATGTGCATATATATTACAGTTATTCTGCTTCTACATATGCAAATTATCACATTCCAATGGATTTTCTCCAGCAGATTTCCATCACTATCATTCCTATACTTTCCTTAATCTTTAATGTTGTCTTGTCTACTGACTGTTTTCCTAATGCCTACAAATAAACCAATGTTTCTCCCGTCATCAAAAAGGAAAGGAGGAAGGAAGGAAGGAAGGAAGGAAGGAAGGAAGGAAGGAAGGAAGGAAGGAAGGAAGGAAGGAAGGAAGGAGGGAGAGAAGGAGAAATGAGAGAAAGCACATTAAAGCTTAACATGTAGTACTTGTTCACTGTCTAAATTTCATAACAATTGAACAGAATTAAGGATTATAGGTAGAATTATTTCATATCACAAATAAAAGGACTGTGGTTCAAAAAAGTCAGGTAAATTGCCATGAAATGGTTGTAGTCTGACTCTTTCTTTCAAGCTATCTATATCCTTTCCCTTGTCACAACTTTGAGGCAAATTGAATATTTTTTTTTAATCCTAACCAGGAATTCACTAGAAGGGATAGAATCCCAGCACTCAGTGCTAAGAACTTCTGTTTCAGAAATCAAGATTTAGTGGCCACATTCCCAAGTTCTGACACCAACCTGGGTCTGATGCATAAATTGGAAGGCTCTATTTCCTTAACAGCAATCAGGGTGATCCTCACTCTCAAATACAAGAAAAGTTTTTCTTCACTTCACAAGTGTGACAGCAAGACTGAAATAATGAGTGAGTGATTTTCTAAAACAGAGATATGAAAAATGCTAATTTGGTGAGATGGCATTTAGATTGGTTGTGTCCTAAAAGTTTTCAGGACTGCCTAAAATCAACATTTGAATGTCCTAGCTTCTAGATTCTTTAGAATCCCATAGAGTTGAAAATCGAACACAGTGGTCAAAACAGAGTTTTTCAAGTATTGTTATTCTGAAATCTCCTCCTGCAACAAGAACAGTAAAAGATTCAAGAAAATAAAATATATCAGCAGATGTAGCCTGTTTTCATTATATTTCTCAGAATATAAGTAGCCTTTTAGGATTGCCTATCTGGGGGCTGAATTACATGCCAATAAATTTTAATTGATCTTGATAAGTAGAGTATTTTTTTTCTGGGTATGCCATTCAATTCTCTAGAGATTTCTCTAAGTTGTAAATCAAGATGCTCAGTTGCTCTGATTGTGTCTTCACCTCCCTCCTCCCATTTTATTTGAAATCTATATTTGCATCTGTAGACAGAGGCATTTTCTTATCCGAGGACCACAATTTGGAATGTCATGAGTTATTCATAGCCCAATGTTTGTGAAATGAATACCGACAGCACTATTAGCTCTCTGATCTTGAACTGAAACACAAGTCAACTCTGTTTTAAGTTGCCATTATCAGAATCCACAAATGAATGTTATGGGAAAGTGGCACCATAAGTTAATTAGAGGGAAATTAGGATGAAAGTAGTCAATTTAAGCCCATAAGAATCGTTGCAGTGTATCTGGCCCATGGTTCTTCCAGATATAATTCTTGGTTTCCAGCAGCTGCATTCAATGGTTTCTGAGCCTTTAAAAAAGAAAGGACAAGAAGATATGATTCACCTAGATGAGGGTGTTGTCTGTGACAGGTAGGAGGAATTTTCTTTCTGACCTAATGTAATAATCAGGGCATACCCTGAAGCACGATGTTTCTGTCCTGGAATGATACTGTCTTTGCTACAAATGCTACAGTTAGAACAGTGATTAATTCCTATTAAATCAGCTAATCTCAACAGAAAGGCAACCGGGCTTTCAAGGGGCTATTTCTCTGTTGGATCTTCTGAATTTGAGTATGAGGATACTGTGTGCAACTCGAAATGACCAATTTTCATGGCTTGTAACAAAATTCTGTATTGAGAGTCAGACATGAGAGATACTGGCTAGTATGGTCTAAGGAGAATTAGAATCAAAGGATCCAGGTTCAAATCCCAGACCTGCCAATTACCTCTGTGATCATAGTTGGGGGGGGAAGCACTTAATCCCTTCCTCATCTGTAAAATGAGACTAAGCTAATTGACATCAAAATCCCTTCCAGCTCCAAATATTTGAAATTACTTTTTTCTTCATTCATCTTCTCTGCTGAAGTACTTTTAGCATAATTGCCCCCCTAAAATAGAAGGAGAGGAATGTTGATGGTGGTTCCAGAACTTACAACAGGGCCTGACACATAGAGGTTGCTTGGTAATTGTTTGGTAATTGAGTCAAATTTAAGAATAGGGAAGGACTTTAGATCTAATGCCTTAGGCAAACTGAAGCCCAAACATATTAAGCAATTTCCCTGAGATCAGTCAGTTAATGAATTTAAAATCAGGATTGGAATCCAAGTTGTTGTTGTTTTTAAACACCAAGATGATTGGTTTCTCCACTCTACTCAAATAATTATAACGATGAGCTTTTGTCCTACTCCTCTAGTTGGAATCCTGAGGGCACAGAATTTTTTGAAATCTTTATGATGTAATCATTTGGTATCATTTTATGCTACTTTTTATCAGTATCAATTAATTTGGAATATGAAACAAGTACATAAATAGTTATAATAGAGAACAGAGATAGGGGCTGGAATAGATTTCATGGTATAGGTTAAAAAAAAAAAAAGAAACTGTAGAAAATGCTCTCCGTGCAATGCAATAATTTCCCTGCAACAGAGAGTATTACGTGGTTGGTTGGATCATTGCAAGGTTAAAGACTTATCTAGGTATATAATCAAGTACATGAGAGGGGCAGAACTGGAACCCAGGTCTTCCTGGCTTTCAGGATGCCTATCTATCTATGCTACCATCCTACTTCCCCTGTAACTATCATATAATTTGAATTATTGGAAGTATAAAGAAAAATGAGAAAATTTTAAGAGAAGAGACATGAAGAGATAACTTCCATTTTGGGTTTGGGGCTCTAGTAGGGAAGCAAGAGATGGAAGTAAGGGAAATAGTCAAGAAAAAATATGGAATGGGTTGTAACTGATCTAAGCTTTAAAAGAGGGAAGGATTTCAAGAATCAGGAATGAGTGGCAGAATAAATGAGAAACTCATTTTTAGCTTGGAAGTTGTCTAGTATAAAGGTCTAGAAACAGGAAACAGCAGGGGAAGGAGAGGATAAGCTGCATAGCCCAGTCAGGTGGCCACATAGAATGAATGAAGTAAAGTAGAGGGAGATAAAGCTCTAAAGGTCATTCCAAGTCAAATTGAGAAGGTAAATGAATATAACACTAATAAATAATTGTTGGTAGGAAGAGAGGTGCCACTGAATAATTTTGATTTGATGATATGCACATACAGAGGTACAAGTAGATTTTTGATGATGATGATGATGATAAAGAAGAAGAGAAAGATGGTTCGATGGAGAAGAAGATTCATATAAATTTATATGTAGATTAGATAGATGATAGCTAGGTAAAAACAGAGTTGAAAGATGCAGATGAAAATAAATTTTTTAAAAAAGATATTAGTTACACTCTTGTTTATGTTTTCTTGTTATTTTTTTTATCAACTTGAATGAAAGTCAGCTAAGATTACATTAGTAATGTCTCAATATAATCTGCCATTTTCATTGAGTAAAATCATCTATGCAATTCCTTGTTGGATAATATAGACAATGTTGGGTAGTGTAAACACAAGAACTGTATTTTCCCCTTTGAACTCTTTTTTCTGATGTAATAAAGAAACTTCATTGTTCTTGCTAAAGATACTTTTGTTAAAGTAATTATGTCTCTTTTATTATTTAGAAATCCAAATGGGACTCAAAATAATGGAACTAAATGGCCAGTCTTTGGTGCCACAGAACAAAAATATCTTACACTGAACACAGAATCACCAAAAATACATGGAAAATTGCGTGCCCAGCAGTGCCGCTTCTGGAAAATATTTTTTCCCAAAGTTTTGGAAATGTCAGGTAAGGAATCATGTTTAGTCATTATTAACTGTATGATATTAAATTTAACTTCTTGCTATTAATGAAATATTTTACTTTCAATTCATGAAATACATTACTAAAACAACCAATGTGTTATGTGATATTCAATTGTAATATACATTTTTGTGTGACTGTATTTTCAGAATTGATTTTGATGACCATGCTACTGCACACAGCATTGTTGTTCCAGAAATTTACAAATCCAGCCTTCCATAAAAAATCTAATGTGAAATGATATATACCCTTCCTGAAACCCTGCCATGTGGGTCCCAATTTATAAATGAATATATAGATTTTAGTTTATATTGAAGACACATTGAATTTTTCAACACATAAAAGAAACTTCAAGTCTGTGTGTTTTTCCTAGTATTGGTTTTCCCTCTACCAGTTCTGATCCCTCAAGGAGTCCTTGATAGTTTCTATGTCCAAAAAATGTGCCACAGTGCTGCTCGCCTGGTTTTGAACCACGTGAAACCTACTTAGTCTAGTCCTAAAACAAGAGATATTGGTTATAGCACCAGACCTGTCCTCAAAACCCTTCCAGTTTGGTAGGATCTTCTAGAGTGGTCTTGAGCAATTCAGTTAATATCCCTGGGAAAAATGAGGGGACAAAACAAATTTAATTTTAATTTAATTGCAGCTCTATATATTTGGTCCTTTTATGATATACCTGTGCCATGTGTATACTGAGAACTAATCTTCACTGGCATAGCTTTTGAAAACATAATAGCACCTCATGAAACAAGGAAAGGGCACAGGAAGAATTTAGTGGAAGGCTCTTTTACCAACATGTGAATTATTTAGTATTTAATTAAGTAACTAAACCAATACCATGGTGATTAATACAATAAAATTTTTGTTTGTTTGGTTAGTTGTTGGTTTTTGTTATCGTTTTTAGTCACATGTCCATCATTAGTGAGAAAGTGCCCCTACTCTATTTTCATTGTCAAACTTTGCTATTTTTTGAGAATTATGAGTTTCCCATCAAGATTATCATCTGATTTTAAAATCACCCAGCTGTTTGCACCATGTGAGTTGCCTCTTATCAGCATTCTTACAAAAAAAATGACATTTACAGAATCTGTTTTCTTTCTACAATCAAGTGCTTCCTCGATTTCAACCTTTGTCTTCATCATTCTTTTTCTCAGGATTCCCTGTCATGGTCTGACTGTGTGGATGATTTAACAAATGTGGCAGATTATTTTTTTAAAAATAAATAAATTTGGTCAGTTTCAGTCAAAATGTGGACATTTCAGAACAACGTGCTATGGCTTAATATGCTTTTTGATCATCATGCATTACTCACGAAAATTATATTTGTGTACTCCATCTGTTGGGGCAATGTCTCTGATATACAAGTGTACTGAGTGTTACCAAATGTTCTGTGACATAATAGACATCAGTAGACGGCCTGCTGCATCTTTTGGCAGAACAGGCCTGCCTGGCGTGTCTTCTGGGCGTGAATAACAATGAGGCAATGCACTGGACCTGCCAAAAGATGTAGAGACATTTATTGCGTCACTAACCACTTGTTCTGAATCAACCATTACATTAGGAGATACAAAGATAGATACATGATCGAGAGATAGTGATTGCTAGATGATAGATCCAGACAGATACAGAGGTAGGCAGACATATATGGATCCATCAATAAGTATTTTATTAAATGCCTGCTATGTTCCAAACCTTGTGCTAAGTGTTGGGAATACAAATAAAATGAATGAAAATCCTTACTCGTGAGGAGCTTATAATCCAGCAGGAGGAGACCATGGGCTCATGTATATGTTTAAACAGAAGAAATATAGAGAGAACAAATACAAATGAATAGCAGGTAGTTAATTATAAGGTAAGGAAATTCCCTTTTCTTAGATAGACAATTGTCATTTATGAATGCTTAGTAAAGGTATGCCTTTATGTCATAAAAATATTCATTATTCTCAACTCATTTTGGATGGCTAGCAAACAGAATAAAATAATTCACCTAATTTAGGAGAACATTAGTCCATCAAGGATTGTTATCTCTCATCTGTCACCAAAAAGTAGTAAAAAGGAAAATTAGAGATACAAATATGTGCTATGTCTTCAGAATATAGGAAAAGAGTCTCAGAGAAACATAGACATTTGTACCATATTTTTGGTGTTAATCTCTATCCTGGAAACATAGTTACTAAAGGGTAAACAGGAGGCTTACAACAGGTAAACAAGTAGGTTACTACCACACCTCAAAGAATATGAGAAACTATTTTAATAAAATATCTTATAGGTATGTGTGCATGTGCATGCATGTTTGTTTACATGTGAAACAGAGTTTTGGTCAAGTCTTCCCGGCTTCTGAGCTCCCTTCCACTTCTGTGGTCCTATGATTCTATGACCTTTCAGGAATTCTGTAAAAAGGTTTTGTGAATTTGATAGAAAGGAATAGAGAGCTGCAATTCTTAGTTCCAACTCTAATTTTTATCACTTCTGGCTGGGGGAAGAATGGAGAGATGAAAGGATGCTCATTTATCTCAAATAGATAAATTCAGGGTTTTCTGGTGACTTCTAGGTCTCTGCTATTTCTCTACTTATTCCTTATTTCATTCTCAAACATTTTATGGAATAAAACTCTTGAGTCCTCTTCTGCCTAGCCCCATGTGAACTGGCACCAATTGCCCTTAAATATCATGCGTGTAAATGATGGTTTATTTAGGTAAAGCATGACGTAACATGAGAGTAAGTTTGGCTTTGGAAATCAGAGGATCTTGTGTTCAAAACCTGATGATGCCATTTATTCTTCATTTGACCTTAATCCAATCATTTTAGCTCTCTAGGACTCAGGTTCCTAAGCTATAGAGTGAGAGGGTTGCACTTGATGACTTTTAAGGTCACTTCCATATCTTTATCGATGGTCATACAGTATGAATATGTAACGATTACAATAAGTAAGACAAATACTCATGTGACATCTTTTGACCTAAACACCCCCATCTCAAAGCTGATGTTACCTATAAAAATGGTAGGCCAGAGGCTCCAAGTCACCAGCAATAAGATAGAAAGCAGATAAATCTATTGTTGAATAACTGAGTCAGCTGCAAATAGATATTAATATCTCTAGGATTCATATATGTCAAAGGAAGGAAAGATGATCTACAAGCCAAATGTTTAAAGGTAGTACGTGTCTCAACTCTCTCAACTATCCAATCTATTCTGAAATAGAATCTCCTTTCAATGTTTAAGAAACCTTAGAGTCAGGAAGTGATTTATTCATCCAACTTAGATAATTCTGCAATTTAAAACTTGATAGTATGTATCCAGGTGTCAATGGAAAACAGAATTTCTTTTAACTATATAAGCTCATATTATTTAAACTTCTCTTAATTCAACCTTAATATAGTTTTCAATCACCAATCCATCTAAATAGTTTACCCAAAGTATTCATTTCAAAGGAGAGGTTAGTGAATTAATTAAATGACTATTATGTATAAATTGTCTGGTGTGCATGTTTCTAATTTTTGTAAATCACTGCAATGTTTGCCTGTCAATAAAATTAACACATTTTAATTCTATTATTTTTGTGATAATGGAATCATATCCATTGACAGAATCATTCTCTAATCATTATCCACCAAATGCTTATTGTTAAACTCCTAATTAATGGTTAACTTCCAATAAGGGAAATCAATTCACACTTTGGGAAACCGATTCCAAATAGTGAAATTTGAGTACTCTAGGAAAACTCCCTGGAGTCCCATGTAATATTTTCCTCTCCTTCCTATACTCCATAGCTGCTCTTTGACCTTTGCCTTCACATTTGATAGGCTAGTGGATATGTAGCATTTGTTATGTGCCTATCATTTCTCCTCTTATCTCTTTCCTCAGAGAAATAGTTATCTATTCCAGCAGGGGCAAACATCATCAAATGTATCTAATATTTTATAAAGAACTTTATGGCTAGCAAAGTACTTTATGGATATTATTTCAGTTTAGCCTTATTCTTATTACCCTTCTTTAAGTCAGGTACTACAATCACTATCCTCATCATTTTACAAATGAGGAAATAAAGGCTAAGAATAATTTGGTGACTTGCCCAGAGTCTCCCGGCTAAGTGTGTATAGAAGACAGAATTTCAGCCCATGTCTACCAGCTCTACCTCTCTGTTCAAGTGCTTCAACCAAGAGTGAATATTAATTTTCATCCTGAGGAATAAGATAAAAATCAAAATAAACAGGGAGACAGAGAGAGGCTGCAGGGTTTTTTTTTGGGGGGGGGGCATTAAACCAAATGCATATGGTTTTGGATATAGCCATGTGACTTAGGTGCTGAAACTGATTTGCTTAAAAAATGAGGACCTTGGCAAGACCATGACCAACCAGAACAATTAGGACCAGATAATAGAAGAGGAAGTCACAAAAGAAGAGGTGAATCTTCTCAATATTAAATTTTAATCTTCCTTCAGCTGATTTTAGTTCCTTCAAGGACATATGTTGAGAAGATTTTTCCAGTGACCAGCAGCAGTTATACAATGATTTTATTCTTGCCAATGTAAAATAAGAATTATCTGTGTACAGCATCCATTCCATGATTCCTACCAGTGACCATGGTTAATGGGCTAGAGTAATATTCCTCTGTTCTGTGGCTCTTCAAGCATAGTGTTGATTTCTTTGAAAAAATGCAATAAATACTTTTGGAGATTCACATTTCTTAGCAAATTGGACTAAAACATGATCTGTTCTAATGCCTGTATAGAGAAAATACCCCACATGGTTTAGCATTTTTAACATTATCATTTAATATTAACAGCTTAAATTAGTATATTAAACAAACCATTTCTAAATGATATAATTATCACTCCCTCACTCCTATCCCTAAACCTTCTCAAAAATAGGAAAGATCCAAGAGGAACCTGTGGCAATGCTTACAGCCAGGCCAAGTTAAAACTATGAAACAGACAAAGCAGACATTTATCATTCTCTTTCTTCATTGATACCACCCTTTCCATTCCTCTGAGGTTTGCAATGACTGGCTAGTCTCTCTACACTCTTCTCCGTCAAAAGCTACTTCTAAGGAAAAAATTAAACACATGTACCCTAGGCATAGATTAGTGCTGTCAAACTCAAATAGAAACAGAGCTTACTAAACTGAGATGATGATCCCACCACCCCCATATCAGCTTAGAAAATCATGTATTGTATTGGGTTGTATTTATTTTGTTAAATATCTCCCAATTCTGTTCTTAATCTAGTTCTGAGGCACTGAGGAATTTTTCAGGCCTTGATCATGTGCCACATGCTTGACAACTCTGGCACATTTCATGAGGTACCTCTCTAAGGTGTTTTTGGACACACACACACACACACACACACACACACACACATACACACACACAAAACCTCCTTCTACCAAAGCAGATTATCACCCTTTCTGCAATATATGGTCTTAGAATTTTTGCTTGTAGCACTAAAATTTTAAATAACTTACTCAGGCTCACATGGTAGAATATTACCCCACACTGCCGTGCAATTGCTATATACATACATACATATACAAACATACATACATACATATATGTGATAAAATATAGTGTAACATAACATGGCATATGTAGATAAATAGAAATGAATTCCTCAGTACTCAAACTCTTACTTTCCTATCTCTATTCATTTACTGTGACTTTGAAACTTCTGATTGTCCTCTTATATGTTTTCTTCCTTTGGTTTCTTTATTGGCTGGCATTTCAATGTTTCATAATTCATTACACAGATCAATGGCTTCTTGAGTGGACATTTATAGATAAAGGAAGAACTCAGGTTTATAAAACATTTGGGCAGGCCTACTTTCAAAGCACTAGAGCTCATAAACATCTGAATATGAGCCATCCAGGAGGAAATGTAACACTTGCCTGAATGGCTAATCAGGCATCATTGCATTAGTGACTGTGATTGTTAAACTATAATCAAGTCAAGGAAAGGAATTCGTAACCAGGTGCCTTCTTTCTAAATAATACTAGTCATGGTCCAGATCCTCAAATTGTCTCTCATTTGGCAAAAAGGCAAATGATTTTATTCTCTTCAAGGCCTTAATTTCAGGCTTTTCTTAAAGGGACAAATGAAACTCAAGTATCACACGTGAGATAGTCACATTGGAACAGTGAGCCCGATGTTTATTCATTCTGGAGGAATATATGCATATTTCTTGACCATTCCCAAAGAACAGAATTTCTAATAAAGTACAAACAAATTTCTTCTTTTGAAAGTCCATCATGGGGGCAGGGGCAGCTAGGTGATGCAGTGAATACTGGGTTTTCCTAAAGTCTGGACACATAGGCAAAATGCATATTTTCAAGAAATGAAATTTTTATTCAATTGGAATATTAACGAATAACATCTTCAATATGATTTCCATCATTTTGTGATGCAAAGGTTGATGTGCTTTGTAAGATTCATGTGAATTTGATGCAATAGTTCCACATTGCCATCAATTGCCTATATGTCCAGACTTTAGGAAGACCCTGTAGAGCGCCAGCCATGGAGTCCAGAAGACCTGATTTCAAATCTGGCCTCAGGCATTTTACACTTACTACCTGTGTTACCTGGGGCAAGTCACTTGATTCTAACTGCCTTGCCTTCCTCCCTGGAAAAAAAAAAAACTCCATCATCTAACAACCCTCAAATATTTGTACACAGTTCAACTAACACTGAATGCTTCTACTTTAAATACACTAAAAACTGAAGACTTATTAAATATAAAAATGATTTATTTATTATTTTAACTACACCAGCTTTAAAACAATCTATTCTAATTTGAGTATAGCTTGATTGCAGTCAAACCAACAAATAAATCCCTTTGCCATTTCTGATTCATCAAAGAGATTTTCCAAAGAATAACATCTGAAGAAAATCCTCAACTACTAATCTAAGGACTGTGCAAATATGCCAGGAATATTATTCTATTTAGTAATTCTAGTTTAGCCCCATAATTTTGTGGGGGAGGTAATGGAATATCTAGGCCTTCAAAAAATGTTTATTAATGTCCAAACTTCTTACAATCATTTCCATTCCATTCTGTATAATCCAATCAGCATTTATTAAGAGCTTACTACAAATAAGACATTGTGCTCAATGCTGCAGATACAAAACACAGCTAGAGGCAGCTAGGTGACGGAGTGATTAGAATCCTTGTCCTAGAGTCAGGAAGACTTGTGTTCAAATGTGATCTCAAACACTAGCTTTGTAATTTTGGACAATTCAGTTAACCTGTGCTTGCCTCAATTTTCTCACCTGGAAAACACAGATAATAACAGCACCTACCTCACAGGGTTGTTGTGAGGGTCAAATCAGACAATGTTTGTAAAGCCTTCAGGACAGTGCCTGGCACATAGTAGGTACCATATAATTGTTCATTCAACTCTTTTCTCCCCTCCCCTAAAAACAGTTCCTGTTTGAAAAGAACGTGCTTCCACTGGAAGGAGTGAGTATGGCTTAGGATATGTAATTCAGAGAGATAAATACTTATGCCAGGGAGATAACCAGCTACATCTAACTGATCAGCTATAACATTATGAAGAAATGTACCAGAAATGCAATTCAAGATTACCATTACCCATGACATTTATCTTCTTTACACATTTATATACGTCACCATCACTGTGACTCCCCAGACAAAAATCCCCACCTTCATTATTTCCCTCTATTAGAATGTAATCTGCTGGAAGGTAGTAACCGCATCACTTTGAACACTATGGAATTTGCATCTCCAGGGCTTAGCATAATACATGGAAAATCCTAAGGATTTTTAAGAAGTCTTTTCATTCATATTCATTCATGCCCAAAAATATTTTAATTAGGGGTTTGATAACCTAGGACTTATTTGAAATTTTAATACTTTGGTTTCCTACTTAAGTATAGTTTTTTTTTTTTCCTGTGGATGTGTGTCTCTCTCCATCTCTCTGTGTCTCTTTATTCCTACCTATCAATCCATCTTATATGGAGATCACTAGCTACATATTTACAAAGGAAACCTTAGTATCTATTTCTAGATCTGTTTCTGTTTATAGATGGAAAGATGACATACGATAAGGTGTAAGCCTTTGCTTCCATTACTGTTGGTATGGGCTTCTCCTAGAAAAGAAAACTTCCTCTACTAAAGCAGACTGGCAACTTCCCATTAAACTGCAGTGTGAGAGAGCTGACTGGAGAACTCAGAGTTCCAGTGACTCACCCAGTATCACACAAACAGCATGTGTCTGAGGTAGGACTTAAATCCCAGGTCTTCCTGGTCTTGCGGTTTCCTCTCTACTATAACATGCTGGCTCTCACATACTACATAAATGTATTTGAACATGCATGTATATGTGCATATATCTACAATACATACGTATGTATATGCAGCATATAACATGAATTACAAGCATATATAGTACACATCCAAGTAATATGCCTGTATATATGCTTAAATATGTTCAAAAGAGGCCAAAGGTAATCCCTGTCCTCAAGATGCTCACAATTAAATGCGGGAAAACAACAAACAAAATTATGTACAAATAAGCTATGTACTAGATAAATAGGAAAGAGGGAAGACAAAATTAAGAGGGATTGGGAAAGAGTTCTCTGAGAAATGGGATTTGAGCTGGGACTTTAAGGAACTCATCATCTCTTATCTGGACCATTATGTTAGCCTGCTAATTGGTTTCCCTACCTCTGAGATTCTTGTCTTCACTTTCCCCTCAGAATATGTGCTAAATTCATATTCTTAAAGCACAGGATAAACAATATCGTGCTCTTTTTCCTGAAGCTCTCATGGCTCACTGTGAGTCTAAAACCCAACGCTCTTGGCATTTCTCAACATTCATTATCTCTCTGAAGCCTCTTGCTAGATTGATTTCATGTTACTTCTCACATACTGCACAGTAGAGCCTAACTGGCCTGCCTGACATTTTCTACATATGATATTACATTTCTTGCTTTGATAATTTTCCTCAGGGTCAGTTCTTGATACCATATTCCCCTACATACATCTCAGAAACTTCTAAGGTTCAGACCAAGAATCATCTCCTACATAAGATGTTTTTGTTGGTTTTTGTTTTTTTGGTTCTTTTTCCTGAGTCCCCCACACTTTATATCACTAGTATGAAGCACAGGACCTGGTGCATAGGAGGCAATTAAAATGTTTTTTGAATTTAATTGAACCATAGGAGCCAGCATGATGCTCTAGCCAATCTTCTGTAAGGACAATATACAACTCTGAAGGAAAGAAGTTAAATGCAGTAGCATCTCAAAGGAAAAACAAAACAAAATGTAAGCCAGAAGAGGACTCAGGTCCTGGGCTTGAATACCTGCTATGCTATTTATGCCTTCGGCCAAGCCATGGAAATTCACTAGATTTGAGTTTCTCTATCTTTAAAAGGAAAAATTGGATTAGAGCAAGAATACTTCACTTGGGGGCTATAAATCATTTTGGTAATATTTTGGTAACTTTATATTACAACAAAATTGATTTCCTTTATAATCCTATCAGTTTTATTTTATCCTTAACAAGCATCCTTATGATAAGTGGTATGTAGGTTTCACCAGCTTGCAAAAATGGTTCTTGCAATAGATAGGTAGATAGATATTTGGATAAATAGAATGTTGTATGGATACAGCAAAAGGAGAAAAAAAGGAAAGATCTCCTGGATGAAAGCAGGGAGCATTTCAAAAATAAGCACACATATTTGTATGTGGTATGTGTTCATATATATATATATATATATATATGCATGCATATGTACATTCACAGTTAGGGTTCCAGAAATTGTCTTCAATAAATATAAATTGTCCAAGATTTGTAATAACAAACTTTGACTTATAAAACCATCTATGTGGATAAAACTATAAATAACATGTGCTATAGTTACTGGACATATGTTTGATACTTTGTTGATTCATTAAAATGAGCCACAGCTTTGTTTTATAAATTTAAGATAAATTGAAGAATAATAAAAACCCAACATAAAATTTCATTAAGATAGACCATAACAGAATGGAGGGCAGATCAGCAGAGGTCATAAACAGAAGCAAAGCACTGGTGAGGAGGAAAAGGTTGCAAGGTAGAGAGGACAGACATGAGATAGAATAGGATGAAGGGAAATGCACAGGTAGTAAACATAACTATAATGTGAATGAGACTAACTCTCCCATAAAAATGGAAGTGGATAGCAGAGTGGATCAAAAACCAGAATCCTACAATACATTGTTTACAAGAAACACACTTGAAGCAGAGAGACACACAGAGAGTGAAGATAAGGGGCTATGCCTCAGCTGAAGTAAAAAAAAAAACAAGAGGAGCAATCCAGATCTCAGACAAAGTAAAAATAGAAAAATACACCCAATAAAAGAGGTAAGGAAGGAAACTACATCTTGCCAAAAGATACCACAGATGATGAAGCAATATCCAAACTAAACATATATGGGCCAAGTGGTATAGTATCCAAAATCTTAAAGGAGAAGTTAAGTGAGTTACAAAAAGAAATAGACAGCAAAACTAAACTACTAGGGAGCCTCACCTATCCTCTCTCAAAACCAGATGAATCCAGTCAAAAATAAACAAGAAAGAAACTAAGGAGAAAAAATAGAGTATTAGAAAAGTTTAATATGACAGACCTTTGTCATGATATAGACATAAAGGGTAATACCATAAGCAAATTAGAAGAGCAAGGAATAGTCTACCTGACAGATCTATAGGAAGGGGAAAATTCATGACTGAGTAATAGCTAGAGAGCATTGCAAAATGTCAAATAGATAATTTTGATTATATCAAATTTAAAACTTTTGTACATACAAAACGAATGCAACCCAGATTAGAAGGAAAGGAGAAATGTGGGAAACAATTTGTCAGCAAATATCTCTGATAAAGGCCTCATTTCTCAAATATATATAGAACTGAGTCAAATTCACAAGAATGCAAACCATTCTTCCATTAATAAATGGTCAAAGAATATGAACAGGCAATTTTCAGAAAAAGAAATCAAAGCTGTCTATGGGCATGTGCTTGCAGAAATGCAATTTAAAACAACTCTAAAATACCACCTCATATCTATCGGATTGGCTAATATGACAGAAAAGGAAAATGATAAATGTTAGAGAAGATGTGGGAAAAATGTGACACTGATGTACTGTTGGTAGAGTTATGAGCTGACCCAACCATTCTGGAGAGCATTTTGGAATTATGCCCAAAGGGCAACCAAACTCTTGATCCAGTAATACCACTGCTAGATATGTATCACAAAGAGATCATTAAAAAGGGAAAAGCGGGGAGGCAGAGTCTAGATGGCGGCGGGAAAGCAGAGACTGGCGTGAGCTCCCCAGCAAGTCCCTCCAAAAACCTATAAAAAATGGCTCTGAACCAATTCTAGAACTGCAGAACCCACAAAGTGGCAGAGGGAGAGGGAAGCAGGGATCCATCCCAGGACAGCCTGGATGGTCTCTGGGTAAGGTCTGTCCCACACGGAGCTCCCAGCTCCTAGCTGAAGGGAACAGAGCTGAGCCAAGCAGAGCCCAGAGTGCGCAGTGCGGACCAACCAGGCCAGCAGCTGAGTGGAGAGTGCCTTAGCATCCTGAATTACTGAGCTGTGGCATTTACCAGACTTCACAACCCACAAACAGCAATGACAACAGAGAAGGTTAGTGGGAAAAGCTGCAGGGACTGAGTTTGTGGTTCGGCTACAGCCCCTGGGGCAGC
>CM053626.1:19314715-19336596 GCA_028646595.1 Phalanger gymnotis | reverse complement strand
GGAGTTCTGTTCGGGACAGACCTTACCCCGAGACCATCCAGGCAGACCTGGGCTGGAGTCCTGCTTCCCTCTGCCCCTTTGTGGGTTCTGTAGTTCTAGAATTGGTTCAGAGCCATTTTTTCATAGGTTTTTGGAGGGTCTTGGAGGGGAGCTCACGCCAGTTACTGCTTTCCAGTCGCCATCTTGGCTCCGCCCCCCCAACACAAAATATTTATTGATTATTATAGTCCTTTTAAATCAGCATTTAAACAAAATTTTAATCTACAAACCTATTACATTTTCAAATTAACAGAACAAATTGTAGAGATCCAGAAAGAACTAATATCAAGGGGAAAAAATCAAATTCTAAATGGGGAGAGGGATAGTTTCTTGTCTAATAATGCATGAGCACCCATGTGAATACTCTCTATTTTCAATCAGTCATGTAATTCAACTATATTTTAGAAAAGAGACTGAAAAGTGATTGCAAAGAGGGTACGTCTAAAGCATTCTCTCTAAACTATGGCATCTTCTTCTCTTATATGCACAAGTTCTCTGAGAAGAAGGGCTTTAAATTGATGGGCTGGACCACTCAGCTTCTACCCAACATTTTCTCCAGTTCTTTCACTGCCAACAATTTTTCTGCCTTGAGCATACCACTTTCAAAGCTGCTACTCTTTCTACTCTGACTTCTGTTGCTACTGATATGACCTCTGCTGGACTGTGCTTCCAATTGTGGTTGTCAGAGGGACCCTGAATCTCCTGATTGCCCAACTTTGATGACTGGACATGGCCACTTCAGAACATTCATTAGTCTAATATTAGGAAAGAATAAACATAGACAAGACAGAGAAAGTTATATACTCATGGATAATAATGCTATTGTTTGCCCAGTAACTGTGACTTGCATATAATTACATATGTTCATTTATGCATGTGTTAATTATTGCATTTTGAATACACTTATGTTTTATTATAATTTTATAACTACTTCCTTTGCATTGGCATTATATGTATATTGCATCAATATTTGACCAACTATGCAGTTTTTTTTTTTCCTTTGTTTGTTTTGTTACTTGGTGGGCCTAATGATTTTATTATTGCTTTAATTGAATTTGTTGTTATGCATAACTGCATGAATGCAGGTACTGAACTACTAATTGTTTTGACACATATACTGCATTTAATATAGACATGTAATAATTGGAACAGCTTAACATGATATTATTTGCTTTGGGTGATGATTATTGCATGTGTTGTTGATGTATATTTACTCTGAATGGAACTCTAAGTTCTTGTACACTGACATTATCTTTCTTCTGGTATACGTGTGTTGTGTATATTTTGTGACTGTGCTATATAATTCCAGATGCCAAGTCTATTACATCTGATTTAGCAAAGAAGTCTAAAATTCCAAAGCCCTTGGAACAATACACATGCCCTTGAAAGAAATTACTCTTACAGACACACACACACACACACACACACACACACACACACACACACACAATCATTCCGGAGCTCTCTGAGAATTCTGGGTTTTGTAGGCCATTATCTGAGAAGAAAAATTATAGACTTTTAACATCAAGTCATAAAACTTGAAAAAGCAGAATACAGAAAATTAGAGGGGCAAGGGACCTGTAATTGTATGACAACTATACCATTTAGGTCCTTAAGGATGACATTCATTGTATATTTTAAGACAAGGGACTAAGTGTAGAAGTCTCTCATCTTCCATTTTATTATAAAACTGTGACTTTCCTTTGATCAGTGCAATGACAAACTACAAGGACAAAAAATGAAGATGAAATCTGTCACTCATCCACTGACAGAGCAGTGGTAAACCTACAGGGCAGAAAGAGACATGCATTTTCAGACATGGCTAATTGGGGGATTTGTTCTATCAGACTATGCAGCAATATATTGAAGGCTTTCTTTTTCTTTTATTTGACCAATGAGGGGAGGGGATAAGTGAAGGGATAGATGAGCTTTAAAAAATATGCTGATTTTAAAAAAATAACCATTTTTGGAAAAAAAAACTGGGCTTAGTGAAGCATTATACCTTTTTAGTAGTTTTTTAAGCTAATTATATGTCATCCTTTCCTTTCAAAATCCTGTTTCTCCACCCTATTGTCTTAATGCTGTCTAGCACCCATGTTGGCTGAATTCTTGGTTGATTTTATCTGGTTTTTTATTATTTAATCAACTCATCCTCACATACATAACTATATCTTAAATCTTAAAATGTAATAAATGGAGTTTTTGTTATTTGTGTTCAATGCAGAGTCAGGGTTTACAGGAAATATCATGGCTAACTAAATTTAAATAAGGCGTAACAAAAAACAAGGCAGTTATTCTATGTTTTATGATCAGAGGAAAAGAAATATCATATTTAACCTCGGGGCTCAGCACTTGTTTTTATCATATTTCAAAGTAAGTATTAGTAAGCTTCCTGAAATAGCAGGGGAAGAGGGCAAAATGAATTTTTGGACCAATTGCTCTCAATGATAAAGGAAATAAATGCATACTTATGTTGAACCTTCTGGTAGACACCTTGGAATTTCATGAATATAATGGAACATTTTGTTCCATAGGAAACAATAAATATAATGAATTAAGGGAGAGAAATGAGAAGGCTTTTATAGATGAATGCACAGCAAAAAGAGTAGAACCAAGTGAATAATATATATAATAACTACAATAGTTCAAATAAAAACAATAGAAACTTGTAGAAGAACTCAAATTAACTTCAATAACCAACCTTGTTCCAAGAGAAAAGATTAAGAAACAGAGAATCTTCCTCACAGTAGAGAGAGGGGACTATGGATGGGAAATAAGGCACACTCTGTCAGGTCTGGTTACTTTGTTGTTAGGATTTGTTGGGTTTTTTTTTCCTACACTGGAGCATTAATCAGGAAGACTGGTTTAATTAATAACTAGGTTGTTTTAAAAAAGCCAAATGGAAAGTACTAATTAGTTAAAAACCACTTTTAAGAAATATAATTTCAAATAAAAATCATTTTAACATACATAATGTAAGCTAAAAGGAAATTTTAGATGGCAAAAATCATGGAAAATCAAATTTTTCTTAGGTGAAAAAAGCCCTAATATCTCTGGTCCCCTTTCACATATTCTCTCTTAATCCTGCCTTTTCTTCATCTTGACTTCTTGCACAGCTCTTTCCCTATGTGTAGTAAAAGTTAGAAACTCTACTATTCAACTGTATTCTCTTGATCTAGCTTTCTCCACTGTATGTTTTTTTTTTCCAATCAGTGACCCTGCCTTAGATAAAATTACATGCTTGAAGAGATGGCTGGGTAGTGAAGAAACCACTTCTGCAGATGTGAAGAGCAACCAAAGAGCCATTTAGCAGTGTTAAGGAGAACCTGGGTGGAGGAAAAATACATCACTTTTTTGCAGTCAGGAGCTCCCAGGGATTCTCTCCCTTCTTTCTTCATCCTCAATGTCATTTCCAACCTCTCCATTTTGGGAGAGAGGGAGACATTAGGGGTTTGGGAGTGATATTCATTGAGCTCATTGAATCATGAGGAATCTGCCTCCTTAAACTGGTAGCAACATGTAGTCAATTGTTTCTCTAGTATGTAGACAGGCAAGGGGACGATTCTATAACTGCTACTTCTGCTATTGTTGTTCACCCTTCATTTTTGAAGAGCACCAATGACATCATGATGTGAAGAATGTTGTCTTGACTTGTATGTCAGTTGGATTTAAATGAGACAGAATTGCACAAAATCAGCCTCACTTCTTCTTCCACAGTTCCCAAAGTCCATTGGCAGGACAAAAGTCAAGATGACTGGCAAGGACCTAGGATATAGTTGATGACCTTGGTGTCTTTGATATCTGACCAAACTCTAAGTACTCCATAGTGTCTGTTTCAGCTGCCTTCATGGCCATTGGAACAAATTGTTCTCATGCATTCATTCCATTGGGGAAAGTCTTCACATGCCTGGGGTAGACATTCCCCTACCTCACCAATGAGTTTGAGGCCTGTCAGTTATCTTCAACTTGGTTTAGCCTGTCTGCCAAGGCAGTTTTACTGGGGTGTGGCACCTGTGCATACAACACCTTCTTGGAGCCACAAATGAGAGTTGGATGGCAGGTGGACACCAAAAGTGGATAAGCAAACCATGAAAAAAGCTTGTCAAGCCTTCATATCATTAGTGCTGGTTAGTTATTGTCCTTCATTCTCAAAGAGGACCACAATGACGTCATTATATTGTGCTCAAGGTCATACCTCGTATACCTGACTGTGGATGATCAAATCATTAAGAGCTCAAATGACTCTACAAGAAGTCAGGCACAAATAGTCTACTCCATTTTGAGTGGAGATGTCTCTAAATTGGTATATCTGATATTATTTGAGCTTTCCTTAGTCCCCCTTTAGCACCCCAAGCATTCCACTACTTCTGCTACTGTTGCTGGGGGAAACAATCATGTGAAATTGTGTGTATGGTGGGGAGTACATAATGATAGACCATCCTCATGTTGCAGATCAATTAGATATCAGTTAAGCTTTTATTTTCACCAATATGGTTATAAGTTATTCCCATTAATATCTTAATAAAGGGGTTCTAAATGGCCACAGACAATTTTTTGGTTAAAAACTTTTTCTGTCAGCTGTGTTAAATGTACTTGAATATAATGAAGCAAGCTCTATATAAGCGTTATAAACTTTGAACTGCTTGGCTGATTAAAATTGAATTTTTTTTTTTCATGAACCATTGACCAGAAGACTACACAGCACCAGTTGGGTTCCTCTTTTACCATGACCTTTGATAAACATGTTTTCATGGAGATGATATTCATTATGATGATGACTCTAAGGATGAAGAAAGTGAAGAAAATCATTCTATGAAAAAAATCCATTTGCGATATTCAAAAAAAATGCACAAATTTCAAATCAGAATGGAAAAGATTCAGAGCCATCTTCACCAGAATCAAAATGTAAAAAGTCCTTCTGGAGGATATTAAAAAAAATTTTTAAATGTAAACGAGCATAGATAAGAGTGATTTCCTTCCAAAGGTGGAAGACTAATCCCTCCACTATGTAAAGGACTATTTCTTATGTCTGATAAGAAGAATATTCAAAAACTCAGGTTACAGAGGAAATCCCTCTGATAAAATATTTTAGCAGTTAGTTAATATGTTTTAACTCTCCATGATTTGATTCCTGGATGTCCGGTTAATAATGTCGAGAGCTCTTCTTTTCCAAGGGAAATTTCTCTTTAACTATCTCCCCAAATCCTTAATTCATCTTCTAATGACTTTGTGTAGACATCTAGTCAACTACCACAGGATATTTTGCATATATTTGTATGAAATATTATTGCTTAAGTATTTTGTGTCTATTTTCATTGATAGAAAGGTGCTTGGGTCAAGGTAAGTTAGGCAAAGTACAGTGATAATACATAACTGTAATGCTGACGCTGACAAAACAGTACAATCTAATAATGTCATATTGTGTAGTAATATTACTTTTAAGGGAGACAAAAGGAAATCTTTGAAATACTAGCCTCAGATAAAAGAATTATAAACGGCTTGAAGAAAAGTATTGATGTTAATAATGATCAAATTCAGGAAGTTAAATGATAAAAAGACTGGTCAATCAAAAAATTTGGCTTTTGGCCCAGGTCAACTGAATCAGAGAATGGTTGATCAAGTGGCCTCATGCATAATGGTTTTCAGAACTGTAACTAGAATAGGAAAATGGAGACATTGCTTCAAGATGCAAAAAATCAAATGGCAGTCTCAGTACTTACAGTTCTTCTACAGCAAACAACTGATTTTAGCACTTAATTAATTCAACTCAGTTCAATACAATAAATATTTGTTAATCTTATACTACGTGCCAGGCACTGTGCTAAACATTAAGGATACAAATAAGAAAAGAAAGATGGGGCATGGGAAGGGGCTAGATGGTGGAATAAAATGTAGTAACTTTGCCTTAAGTTAACCTCAGCCTTCTGCACAATGACCTGAAACACATGTCAAACAGAATTCTGAGTAGGAAGGCCAAGAAAAAGTCACGGTGAGTCTTTTTTCCAGTCCAGAGCAGCTTAGGAAGATAAACAGAAAGGTTTACCAAAAATTCAGAAAGACCGGCCAGAAGCCCAGCAAATCAGCATCAATCAAGTAAGCAGAAGCAAGAGAGCAGCCCAGCAATCAAGGATGGTAAAAGCACTGAATATCTTGGAGTAAAGACATCACATGGGACCCCTGGACTAGCACTAGGAGCAGGAATGTGTGTAATCTGGCAGCTTTGCACCCATTACCCAGCTCTTGGTCACAATCCCTTGCGAGAGATGAGTTATTGTAAGGCAACAGGTGCCCTACCTCTAAAATGAGCAACGAATAGAAACTGAAAAGATGCTCATCATTTAAGGAATGGCTGAACAAGTTATGATATATTAAAATGCTGAAATTCTATTGTTTATAAGAAATGGAGGGGGTAATTTCATAAAAACCCAGGAAGGTGGACATGAAGTGATACAAATAAAACGAGCAGAACCAGGCAAACAACTTACACAGAAATGGCAATGTTTTAAACATAATCACCTGTAAGAAGACGTATTAACTCTGATAACACCATGATCTCCCACAATTCCAAAAATCTCACGAAGGAAAATGCTATCTACCCCCAGAGATTGAGCTGATAGACTTAAGAGTGAAGGTTGGTGCATTACTTCCTCTTTCTTATTTTTTCAGAAAATGTTAATGTTGAAAGAGAAATTATTCTCAAAAAGCTTAAAATCTAATAAGACAACAAAAAAGAAGCTGAAAAGGAGTGTGGGAAAGCAATAGGTGGTACCTGGCATGGGACATGATTTTCTGTGCAGTTGGATCAAGGCAGAGCTACTGATTGAGAATGGAGCCTGGAAATTTCCAAAAGTCTGGAGTCCTCCATAAAGAAGGCTTTGGGAAGAACTTTCTGTTTTCCCTCCAATCATGGGGCAGAGGCAACTGTAGGAGTTGGGAAGATGTTGAGCACAAAAAGTGAGTCAATCAGCATGGTAATGAGATTTCAGGCGATCAGCTTATTCTGGGAGAAGGTATGATGTTCTATGGAGTGAACCCAAGTTGAGATGCTTCGGGAGAAAGAAGAAATAGTTTTCAAAAAGAGAGAAGCTAGCAGATGATCTACATCCTCCCAATACATAACAGGTGAGCTTCAATCTGGCCAAGGTTCTGTTGCTTCACTCCCACCAACAGAAGTCAACTCACAGTTTGTTACAGTCTCCATTAATGGTGTATCTCCAGTTCTTTGTCTCTAATCCATTTTTATCTGTGCTTAATTCTCACCCACTGGAAAGGACCTTTAGAAAAATGAATAGTGTTTCATAACATTCATCCCCAGGAATTTCTTTTAATTGCTTACCCCAGATGCCAGAAAAAATCTAGCTATATCTCTTTTGGTCTTTCTTTATTCCAAGGACCCATTCTAGACAAACTATCTGTTTTTCTCTGTCTCTCCCTCTTTCTCTGTCTTTGTCTGTTTTTGTCTCTGCCTTTCTGACTCTCTTTGTATGTCTCTCTCATGCATTAGGTACCATGTGTATGCAAAGTACTCCCAGAACTATATATCCAGTCTTAGAACATTTCCTGATCTCTGGTCTCATACTACCAACTGCCAATTTTACATCTCAAACTAGATGGCATCTCAAGCTGAATTTGTCTAAAAACAGAATTCATCATCTCTATCCCCAAACCCACTCATCTTTTAAATACCCTCCCTTTTAGGTTTTTAGGCACCACAATCCTTAGTTTCCCAGGCTTAAAATTGAAGAGTGATCCTTATTTTCTTGTTCTCTCTCACCTCATATATCTAATCAATTGCTAAATCTCATCATTTCTATCTCTATAGAATCTCATATATTTGCCCCCTTATTTCTTTCTACATTGAAAATGCTTTAAATCAGATCCTCATTGCCTTTCTTCTGGGCTATTGCAACAGCTTTATAATTGACCTCCCAGCATCAAAATTATACCCTCTCCAATCAATCCTCATAAGGGGAGAGTGGGTAGGAGAAGGTGAGGAGTGAAAGAAGAGGAAGAAGGGGGGAGAGAAAGAGACAGAGACAGACAGAGAAAGAGAGACAGAGAAATACAGAGACGGGGAGAGATAGAGAGGGAGAGAGACACAGAGAGAGAGAGCTCAATATTCATGGCCAGAATGCAAAAGTTTGATGCTAGGTTACCCGCAAGTTATCACTCAATTTATACTGTATTTCTTCATATCAGGGAAATAAACTGTCTTAATTGTGATAATAATGAAATATTGACAGGATTTTAAAGTTTGGAAGTACATTACTTATATCATCTTCTAAAATGTGCATATATGTAAGTATACACATATATGTATATAGGGCATTATGTGTATGTATATACACAACTTTGCATATTATATATATTTTGACAAATGGGAGATCTTAAAAAGCAATAGAATGGAATAGAAAGAACCATTCAAAGAAAATGTCTCTACTTACATGACTTTGCCTTTTGTTCACCCTTCCTCTACTCCCCAACAAACATGCATGCACTGTCTGTTCTTATTAAACCTTAATAAGGCTAAAAGTCAGAAATCTTAGATCATCATTATTTTACATAATTTTTGGAACCTACAAAGAATTGGCACCAAATATGGCATTTCCCACCACATGTCCTGCACATAACAGGAGGAAATCACTCATCACTGTAAGCTCCAATTCCCCACTAATTTATTCCAGGGCTTTGGCAGCTAATGCTTCTCTCTCACTATTAATAGAAAACTGAAAATGGTGTAGGTGGTACTTTGAGTTTCACAGCAAGGCAGTTAATTTCTTTTAATTTATAAAGTATTTATAAGTCTCATCTCTGCCGTGGTGCTAAAAGTGTGTAGGCAGAGACCAGTTATCTCCCAATCACTGTTTCCCCAAAGAAATTAACTCCTATAGCCCATAGAATCACTTACAATAAATACATTCCCTGATTCTGGTTGTATTGCTGCAGATGATGTTTCATATCATGGGAATGAGCCATGGGAATCACAATTAGCCATCATTTTATTATACTAACGGCTTGGATACTCTAGAAAATCAGAAATAAGCACAGGATGTATAGTGTAGCTCTTCTCAAGCTTTTTAAACATTCAAGAGTTATCTAAACCATTGGCTTCACTAGGCATGGCAAAATGCTTAGCACCTGCTTGCTGGCAGATATCATAGACTGGATTAGGGTAGACTGAATTTTGACAAGGATAGAAATTAACATTTAGCATGAAATAGACGCATGCTTCAATGCAGATTAACAATACAAATCTAGGTCTTATCAAGATAAAAACAACATAACTAGACTACAGTATGTAGAATTCTGCTATTTTACTAAATCAATTAGGCTAACAAAGCATGCATCCTCTCTGAGTTTCTGAAAAGTGGTTTGACTTTCATTCATCAGTTATTTAACAAGATAAATGGATCTATAAGATGGTATGCCCTTCTTGATGGAATAAACAATGATGTATACTTGCCATACCACATCAAATATTTTTAGTATAATTCTTGATTATAGTTTGTAATTACTATTATATCCCAGTTTTCCTTCCTTCCTTTCTTCCTTCCTTTGTTCCTACCTTCCTTTCTTTCTTCCTTCTTTCCTTCTTTCCTTCCTTCCTTCCTTCCTTCCTTCCTTCCTTCCTTCCTACCTTCCTTCTTTCCTTCCTTCCTTCCTTCCTTCTTTTCTTCCTCCTTTCCTTCCTTCCTTCCTTCCTTTCTATTATCTTTCTATCTTCTATCTATCTTTCTATCTCCAATGTATAATCACTTTATGATTCTAGTTCAAATACATACCATTTTCTCATATGAAGAATGTGGTTTATATCCTGGGATAGACTTTATCTGACCAATCTCCTGAATTCCAACTCCAATGTAACAAAATGCCTTAGAGGTGACCTCAGGAATTTGTTAAATGATTAAGTTCTATGCATGTCCCCCCAATACGCAAAGGTTTTGCAGATTTTCTCATAATGCCACATCTCCAATTCAAATATCTAACATGACAAATCTCACCATTTTTTCCTCCATGATATCTCTCATATATGTCTCTTTCTCTCTAACCTCATTGACAATGTCATAATTCAGAAGCTTCTTCCTAAAAATTTTTCCAAAAAAATTACTCGTGAGGTATTACACTATCCACTAACATGTTTCATGACTGTCATAGGTATGAGTGGAGAGAGGAAAAACTCACAAGAATTCATGGGACAAATGATATAGGTTATTTGAGGGACTTGGGGATGGCTCTGTACCAGGTAGCTATTCAAACATTTAACAAATTATAGACTTAGAAGAAGAGTTCTTCACTGAGAGTCTGTGAACTTCATTTGTAAGTAGACTTTTAAGTAGTTCTTCAAGTATACTAAGGTCTCATCTAAAAGAAATCTTTCCTAATCCTTCTTAATTCTTGTGCCTTTCCTCTGTTGATTATTTCCTATCTATCCTGTATATGTCTTGTCTGCACATAATCATTACTTTTTGTGACCCCCAATAGGTTATATGCTCCTTGAAACTATTGTCTGTCTTTTGCGTTTGTTTGTATCCTCAGAGTTTAGCACAGTGCTTGGCACAGAGGAACTTAAAGAATGCCTATTGACTGACTTGATAGCTTCATTTCAATATAATTAATATTCTTTACAATGCAGTGCATCTTATTATATGCATTTAAAAACAATACGAGGAATTCTGAGTCACCAGACTTCCAATGGGGTTTATCACAAACACACACACACACACACACACACACACAATAATCTCTGATCTGAAAGAGTTAACTGAGGATAGTCAAAGTTTAAGATGCTGGGTTACATATTCACTATATGTAAGAGTCAGGTGTTGGACCCAAGTTATTCTGATTCCGAGAACAACAGCTTCCACTTTTTCATGCCCCCTCTCTAAATGTTATTTTATATAACACGATATAATACAATGCAAGTAATTAATATAACATAATATATAATGCAATAATATATGATAATATACAAAGCAATATAATTCAATTCATGTTACTTCACATCATACCATATTATACTATTATACTCTATTGTGTATCATGTAGAATATCATACATAATTATATATCATATCATAATGTTATGCTGCATTAGGTTAGGTTATATTAATATCATATATATCACATTAATTATATTATAGTTTTATTACATTATATTATATATTGTATTATGTTGTGTTGTGTTGTACTATATCACAGTTTTGTTGTATTGTGTTGTAGAATTTCATATCAATCCTAGCCTGGCCTAGCCTATTCTATTCTCATGTTTTATATTACATTATGTTGCATTATTTGCACTTGATATTTTCTAGAGCCCTAGCTACATAAAACTTTGCATATCACTAGCATTTAAATAGAGCTTCATTGTTTGCAAGGCCTATTACATAGTATTTCTTCTGATCCTTTGAGGTAGGTACTACTATTATCCCAATTTTTCAGATGAAGAAAATGAGGCAGACAGAGATCAATGGACTTACCCAGGGTCTCACATTTAGGAAGTTTCTGAGGCCATACTTGAACTCAGGTTTTCCTTACTCCAAGTGAAGAAAATATTGTTACTTTATCATTGAGCTACATGATCAGTAGTGGAAAAAAAAAATAGGTTGTATAGGGAAAGTGAGAATTCCTGAGAGACAGCTGTTATAATCATCTAGTATTTATACAAAGTCAACGGAACTAGAAAAAGGGGACCAAAAGTTGATGGATAAACTCTTGTAGAGGCTTTATGGGAGGACTTGTTGCATACAATTCTATACAATTTTCAGCCATGTTTATGTTGAAATTAGTGAGATTATAGATTAATTGAAGCCACAGGTCCAAGAACTCTCAGTATATAGACATAAAACTCACACTTGAGGAGCTTGAGGAAAATCTCAAGAGGAGATTGAGATTAAAAATAGAAAGAAATAGCCTTGAAATCAAGTGATGGAAATGAGGTTTCCATCATATAAATATTTGAAAATATTGTGTTATATTTAGTAAATATAAAATTGGATGTAACAAAAATACGTGATCCGTATGACAAAATGAATATGTGTATGTATATATGTATATATGAAAATCCTTACTTCTTCTGAGAGGTATTTATTCTATATTGTACAACTAATGAACGCCTCTGAGGTTATATACTTGAAAGAAATATATTTGTGCTTATGGCAGAGAACAAACTTAATCACCTAATAGGTCATTGCATATCTCTGATTTCTATTGTTTTATGGTGAGATATAGATAGACAGATAGAGATATAATCACTGTAAATGATATATTATTTTATCATATGTTATATATATTATATATATAAATATATATTATATCAGATATACACACATATGCCTGTATTCATGTATGTGTGTATAATATATATTCCTGCTCTTATTGGTCTGTGCAAAAGTTCTAGCAATAAACAGGAAGTCATTCTCTTTATATTTCACAATATCCATGGATAGATTTAGTTGTATTTTATGCCACACAGTTTTATATTAGACCTGTCCTTCAGAGTGACCTCTAGGCAAAACTCAGGTCCTGATTTAATTACCTTACAATCAATCCAATGAGAGGTAGTTAAGAATATTAAAGCTAACAACATTTATCTCAGATTCCCTGACATATGACTTTTGGTGTCGGGCAGTGAATGGAAAATGAAACTCCGCATACTGTTCTAAAAACTAATTTATTTTTGTCCTGACTTATTATTTCAATGGTGTTAGGGAATCCCAGTGTGGAAAATCCTGCCACTGCAGCTGAGCATTTCCTCTAAAATTTAGTCTTAAACACAGTTGTCTAAGGCACTGAGAAACTGTGACTTACCTAAGGTCACATCATCAAAATGAGTCTGAGGAAAGCTTCGAATATTGATCTACCTGAATTTAAGCAAGCCATAGTTCTGGGAGGAGATATACGTATATATACATATACATATATATATATACATACATACATGCACACATACATATATACATGTGTAATTTGTGCATGTATGCCTTGCACAATGCACACAAACATGTATGTGAATATATTACATAATATCATATATACCATATACTATGTGATAATTGATATATGATTTAGTATATTTTTATGGTTCTAATGCTACATATCATAGCAGCATATATTATATATCATGTCACGTCACATCGTATCTTGTGTTATGTTCTGTTATATCATGTTATATTATTGAATTGTATTGCATTAAATTGTATTTTTTTTTCTCATTTCATCTCCTACTTGACCCAGTCATATCATGTCATATTGCATTATATCATATTGTAGATAGAGTAGGAATATTCTTGGAGTTGGAGTATGGAGATCCTTGTTTACATCTCGGTTCTGACATTCATTCACTCTGTCACCATGATCTATTCATTCAACATCTAGAATCTTGGAGGTAGGAGAGAATTTGAAACCCAAAACTTTATATGTAAAAAAAAATAGAATCCTTTTAACACATAATTGGGGAAAAATAAAATATATTAAAATAAATTACAAAATAAAATATAATTTTTCAAAAGATGAAAATCTTCAGATAAAATCAAAATATGAGGAGATACTCCCACTTCATATTTTATTTCCTCATAAACATGAAATAAGTTGATTATTCTGAATCATGCTATAACTGTAGGTCTACATTTTTATTGCATGAAGCTCACTGCTTTACATATTTTAACAAATATTTGTCAATTTGTTAGAATTAAAAATGCTATACATTCATTTAGTTATTAAATACCATGAAACTGTATAAAGAGATGGTTGTCACATGATTTGACATGTGGAGGGGAAATGCAATGACACCTAGAAGACTGAATTGAAATGTTCCTTTGGTTTGTTTGTTGAGATTTCTGTACTTTTGATTTGATTTGTTGAAGGAACCCCAGGGTAGAAACTTCCTCCACTGATGTAGATCATATGTATATGTCAGAGGGAAGGTTGATCCCTCACCCTAAATTCTGAGACCAGAATTCTAGGTGCTCCACTAAGCTGTCTGTAAGCATATTTTTAGTTCAGAATATATTAGGTTGGCTAATGGGTAAAAAATATCACTGTTTCATCAACCTCAATACATATATGTATATGTATGTAAAATTATGTGTGTATATGCATACATGCATACACATAGACATGAACACATATACACATACATATATATGTATATGTGTGTATGTATAATACATATATGCATATGTATGTATGTATAATTCCCCTTTACCCTGAAACTTCAAAGATGTTGATTGTACTTGAATCCATAAACACAAAACCCTATTTTAGGTTAAAAAGACAACAAAGTAAAGCAAAGCAAACCAAAATAACAGCAACAACAATGCATTTGGGAAGCTTTTACTCATGCGACCATTTCCATGCTATGCAATGTTATGCTGCTTCTGTGAGTGGTCCATGGAAGAATCCATGTTGCATAAATTATGGACTTGAGAATTTTCATGGACATGTAAGGCAATGTGTCCTTGAGCTTCGGTAGTATAAATCTGACTGTCTTCTTCTGTTACTTTTTATACTTCTAAAATAATCTCTCTGAGCCCTGCTTCTTTATCTCTACTTAGAAGTCTCTGGTATGAAATATATGGAGAGAAGGTCTTACTTCTGTGTCTTACTTCTGGCTTTTTCCTTCTATGTCTTTCTCCAAATCTTTGTAGTTCCCATGATAAGAACAGTATCCCTCCTACCTTCTTTTAGAACTTCCAACTTCTGGAAAGACTCATTTCCAGCTCCACCTTCTTCAGGAGGCCTTCTCCAGTCCACCCAGCTCAGACTGTTTCTTTTACCTATTTGTGGATGTGACATTTTACCCATCAAATTGTAAACTCCTTAAGGCCATGGACACTTCTTGCTGCATCTTTGTATCCCCAGGTCTTAGAATACTGTCTACCTGACATAAATTCTGCTGCCTTACATGATTGATTTCAGCCTTTTAATTTTTCATCAATTTGCTTACATGACAGTCCTTTGGATTACAACCTAGTCCTATAGGTCCTTGACAAAACATCTCATCTTTAAATAGAAGGGGCCCCTATAATAAATATGCTAGAGCCATTTGAAGCAAGGAAAGTCCTCTCATGTTTGTAGCTCTTTTAAAACAAATAGAGGTTTTGTCTTTGTTGACATCTCAAGCACAACTAGGCTTTCTGCAGTATCAGTGTTGAATAGAATGCTTGTCAATGTAAGTGTTTATAAGAAGCTTAAACTTTTTTAATAGGAGGGCTAATGGCAGGTAAACTCTTCAAACCTCTAAAAATTGAAACTTTATTTCTGCATCTTAAAGCTTTCCATATATTCTGAAAGATAAGCATACTGAGAGGGTATTAGGAAAAAGGAAGTAGTAGTATAAAAGATAGAGTACTGGCCTTGTAATTTGAAAGACCAAGGTTCAATCCCCTCTCTGATTTACACAGATTAATAACTTATATGCATCAGATAAAGTACTTGCCATACTGGGTTTGTCTACATAAATCAAATCAAATCCTTACTTCTTTGTCTCTGCCTCATACCTCCTTATCCCCAAATTAATTTACCCTTTCTTGCTTTCACTTTTGCTTCTTATCAAAGAGATTTGGTCAAATGTGACCATGTTACTTTCCTATTTAATAAACATTCATTGATCCCTATTATATCTAGGATGAAATAGAAATTCCTCTGTTTGGCTTTTAAAGCCCTTTATCACCTGGACTCTACCAACTTTCTCCCACTTCACATTCTCCAGGGGGGGAGAACCCACAGCCTCAAGACCATATATGGTCTTCTAGGTCCTCAAGTGTGCATTTTTGACAGAATCCAAACTTCACAGAACAATCTGTTCTGTGGCCTTGAGGCCATGGGTTCCCCACCCCTGGTAGTCAAGCAAGTCTTCTTTCTGTTCCTTACAACATTCCATCTCCTCTTTCTGTGCCCTGGCCATCCTCCTTGGCTATAATGCAATAACTCCTTACCCCCACCTCAGATGTCCTCTTATTTGAATGCAACACCTTCTTTGTGACATATTTCCAGGCCCTCCCAATAACTAGAGTCCTCCCTCACTCCCTTGAATTAATTTTGTATTTCTGCTGAATATATTTGTTTTATTTAAAATTGCCACTGTCATTGACTGTATCATGAACAGAATACAAATGGAAAATGATTTGGTTTACTCAATCCACCTCACTTAAGTAAATGATAGAACGACCATTCAATAAGGTTCAATTAGAGGCCTTAAACCAAGTGGGAAAAGTTCTTCATTGTACAAGAAACTTATTCAGATAAACTGGGAGAACTTGGCCCCACCCCAGGGACCATCTTGAAATTGTCAAGGGAGATCTTCATTTTAGAGGCAGGAATAAGTATGGTATTCCCGCTCACTCATGAGAGGCTATGAGAGAAGTGGAGACATCAAAAAGTGTTATTGGCTCTATAGGCAACTCAGAACAGAAAATCTTAGCAGAGAGAAGTCTTGAGAAGGCTCAGACCCTTTTGCTCCTTTCTCAACACTATAATTTAATGTACTGTTTCATTGCCCAAATATTTGTAGTAAGCTGAATTTTGCCTCAATTACAAACAGGAGAGAAGTTAGCTGTATCTACATCTGTCTGCCTACATACAGGCAAAGGAAGAGTATAATCTCTTCCTAAATGTTAGGAATTTCCCTAACTGGGTAATTTGGGAAAATGTTATTGAATTAATAACATTTTCTTTAAAATAAATTGCCTAAAGCTGAATAGGAGTGAATCATGGGAACTTTATGAGCCATTATATTGCCCACCAGACTTAAACTGAACTATTGATTGGAGTGGGGTTTTGCATATATAAATGATAAGATCTTCTAGTATTCCTTGTACATATTTCTGGTGGATGTTTTCCAAGAACTGTAAGATCAAAGAAGGTTAGCTTAGTCACGATGTGAGAACAGAAAATCCAAGATGGCTAACAAAAGTATTGCACTAGGAAAGAGGAAATTTTTTTTAAAAAAAGAGGAAGGACTTTAGCACACTGTGTAGATTCTTTCTGGACAATCTAAGGGTGAACAGGAAAATAATTGCAAGTGATGAGATATTTGTGAATTGTGATCTGCACTGATTGAGGGAGAGTCCACATCACTATGAACATTGGTCTACTGAGAAAAGTCTATTCTTAACTTCATAACTTCCAAACTATGTGTGCCTGAGGAGGGGACATTAACTTTTTCGAATTTCTTTAATTTTTTATCCCATTTCCAAAAACTCATTCAATACTCAAGCTTTAGCTGCTTATAAACTATTCTAATCAGAACTCTGAACCTAACAAGGTCCCTAGAGGCCATCGAATCCTCCCATTTTAATGATGAGGAAACTGAGGCACAGCACGGTTAAGTGGATTTGCCAAGGTCACAGAGGTAAAAAGCATAAAAATGGGATTTGAATATAGATTCTCTTATTTTAGATCCACTACTCTAAGACCACCAAATAACATGTGGAAGTGTTGGGTGAGCTGGGAAGATGTTTAGATCTCAGAGTGTTGGCTAATGCAGATAGATTGGCTTATACCATTATTGAGTCAGCTTCTATGCCCAGGCATGCAGAAGGTCCTAGAGGTTGAAAAGATACTAAGAAGGTCAAAGGATACAAATCAGAAGCCAAGTGCTAAAATAAAGTGGTGATCTTGGAGACCACTAATGGAAGTACATCTATTTGATGCTGACAAGGGCAACAAGTATGCTTATATCAAATTGACCCCTTCACAACGTCCATGGCTCCCCACCACCACACCACCATTCATTATGCACTCATCACACAACTGACCCAGTAATTTATTTCTGAGCATCCCAGAGAGGACAAAAGTAATCTAAGTCCAATGAACCAAGTCCTTCAAAAACAAACTGAAATTTCTTCAGGCACTGAGAAAGGGTACCCAAGGGTTAATGGCAATGCAAATGGATCAACTCATTAAATGCTGCCCTGTAATTTATCGACTTTTGGAAGGAAAGTTGCTCGAGCAGCAAATCCAAAGTGACAAAGCTCTTTACTTCCTACATGTGGCATTATTAATTTCCCAGCTTATCCAAGAGGCACTAAAAATAGCCTGGCATCAAGCTACAGTTGTGCACAGAGGCTGCTCTTGTCTAGACACACGCATTTCTGAATTCACACACACGCACACACAGACATACAATTTTAAAAAGATAAAAGGCACTAAAAACCTCATTAATATAAGTAATGGACCCAATAAAGCAGATATCATGTAAAACATTACAATTATTAGTCAATAACTTCTCTTCAGCTTTCTGTATTATCACTAGTTTACTTTAGCATTTGGTGTCTTATCCTTTGATCTGATGATTTTTGCTCTCCCTGCAGGAACTTTCTTGAACCTTACTGGCATATCAGTAGATCTAATAACAATAGACCCTGATTTGGCTCTAGTTTATGGTCTGAGCTTTGGGGATTTTTTTTCTATTACTCAACCATCCATAGCCATCGTCCATATTTCAAGAGTCTCTCTTAGATGACTTGTCCTTCATGTTGAATACTTATACTCTGCACAAACCCATATTAAACACATGCACACTAATTGTATGGGCATGCTTTTGACGAAATATTTAATCACTTTATTTGTCTTACCACTGAGACGCTGTCTCTAAAGTAGCAAATAAATAGATGAAAGGTGGAAAACATCAGCTGAATAAGTCAAGATGTAGGCCATAAAATTCAACATGAAATTGCAAAATAAGTGACTTGTACTCATTCCTTCTTTTTACCTTCTTTCCTCCCTTCCATCTTTCCCTCCTTCTTGTCTCTCTGCCTTCTTTCCTTCCTTCCTTCCTCTCTTCTTTCCTTCATCTCTCTCTCTCTCTCTCTCTCTCTCTCTCTCTCTCTCTCTCTCTCTCTCTCTCTCTCTCTCTCTCCTCTTTCCTTTCTTCCTTCCTTCCTCTCTCCCTTTTACCCTCCCTCCCTTTCCTCTCTCTCTCCCTTTCACACTCCCTTTTACCATCCTTTCCTTCCTTCCTCTCTCACTTGCTTCCCTCCCTCCCTGCTTCCTTCCTTCTTCACCCCCTCTATTTTTTCCTTCCTTTCATACTTTCTTTCTTGACAAGGAGACCCAGGCCATGTAATTTCATAATGGAAAAGGTAGGAAACAAGGAAAGAAACAAAATTTTATTATGCACCTAGTATGTGCCAGGGACTATGCTGAGTGATTTACAAATATCTCATTTGATCCTCACAACAACAATGCCATGTAGGTTCTATTATTATCCCCATTTTATAGGTGAGGAAATAAAGTAAAACAGAAGTTGTTAATTTCCCAGAGTCACACAGATAGTTTCTGAAGCTAGAGGTGAACTCAAGTTTTCCTGACTCCAGGTACAGAGCTTTATGCACTGTGCCACACAGCTGCTTACTAAAGCAAGGAACTAATGACAGGCCTCTGGAGTATCCCAGACTCTCAATCTTTTCGTATCACCCAAATTTTCGGTCATGACCTTTACCATAAAGGATAAAGATAAATCAGAAGTGATGGTGGTAGTGTAACTAATGTAGTGAGTAGGCTTCCTATGGCCTTACAGATCAGTAAGTCACTTACAACTGAAGGGGTCAGGGGGTTGCCTTGAGAACTTAGATGTTAAAAAACTTGTCTATTGTCACACAACTAGTATATATCAATCAACCTACCAATCAGCAAGTTTTTATTAGGTGCCTATCATATTAGATGTAGTACTGGGTGTAAAAAGACAAAATGAATCGGTCCTTGCATGCAATACAGTCACATTCTAATGAAGAAGAAGACAACATGTATATACACGCACACACACACAGATACACACACACACACGCACACACAGACACACACACACAGACACACACACGCACACACATTCAAGAAAAAAGAATTGAATGTAGATATTATCAAATTCAAGAAAACTCTTCTGTTGACTATATTGAACCACCTTTTGCCTCATGCATGTGGACATTCCATCAAGAGATTTGGGAAATATATAAATAACACCTACTATGTGCCAGGCACTTTGTGAAAAACGTTTACCAGTGTTATCTTACAACAACCCTGTGAGTTAGGTACAGTCATCACCCCCATTCTACAGTTGAGGAAACTGAAGTAAACACATACTAGATGACTTGCTCGGGGTCCCACTGCAAGTAAGTGTCAAAGACCAAATCTGACCTCCAATCTTCCTAATTCCAGGCCTAGAGTTATATCCACCATGCAACCATTTGTCAGAAGTATATTTGATGATGACATTGTTGAAATACATTGGAAATTGATTCAGAAGGTCTAGATTTAAATCCCAACTCTCCTACTTATTCCCTTTGTAATTGTGGGCAAGTGACAACCTTTCTGGCTCTCAATTTTCCCATCTGTAAAATCAAGAGATTAGAGTAGATGTTTGATCTTTTCAAACTCTTTAAAAAAAAGACAACTTATGACTCTATCACTTGTTGATAGCTAAGTATTTACCTGAGGGAAAAGCACTGACGGTGCTTAGCAGGCATACAGTTTTGCATTCTGACTGTAGCTCTCAGTACCAGAATCAGAAAAAAATACATTTAGAAGGATTCATTTGTCCCTGGAAGTGGCATACTACTAAAAACAGTTGGATCAATCAATGGGCATGTATAAAATATCTACTATGTTCCTGGTACTGCACTAAGTGCTGATGTTTAGATACAGAACTGAAATGGACCTTAATGGTAATCTAATACAGTCCTTTCAGAATCATAGATCCAGAGATCAAAAGGAACTTACAAGCCATCACGTCCAACATCTCCATTGTACATAAAAGTAAACTGAGGTAAAAAAGAGGCTCCTTCTTTAAGGTAATTGCTTAGGATCACACAGCTAGTAAGCATCTGAGATAGAATTTTAACCTGTCTTCCTGATTCTGAGACAGTGTCCTATCCACTATATCATGCTGTCATTGCAGTCTTTGGGTGGAAATCAACATCTCTGTCACAATTAAAGGGGAATTGTGAGTCCTATGCAATGGATCACTACATATAAAGCATAGCCTGGTGAAGGGGAGAAATGGAATATGTGCTCCAGCTGGCTTTATAGTCAATATCTATAGAATCTAGTTCTCTAATCAGAGAGCTACTTCTAAAGGATCTAAAAGGGTAGGTAGGGATGCTTAAGTAGGTCTCCCGTGTCTGACGGTTTCTGTTTTCCCTCACTGAAATAAAAGACAAAAGAAAGTAAAACAATGGATCTGAGTAAGACTGGGTGAACAAAAGATTTTACCTAAAGATGACATCTTCCCAAACATCCCAACATCCTAACAGCATATATATTTTAAAGGCAGATATGGAGTCCAAGCTAATTGTTCCATACATTGAAAGAGTTCTCTCTAGTGCTTAAACTCTTAAATAAAAAGTGTTGGTGTCAGAGATCACAGAATCAGAACCCAAGACTCCAAACTCTAACTGAACAGAGAGAGGATCAGTCTTCAAGTCCATGTCTCCTCCTTAACCTCTAATATGTCAAGTTATTTACTTGCCCCCAACTAACATGGACAATTGTTGCTGAGTATCATGGTGCCAAGTTATTATTCTGAAATTGTATTTCACATGGAGACGTAGCATAAGATTATAACAAGAAATGTTTTTTTTTAAAAGTTGGATAATTCTTTTAGCATTGTTTCCACATCATCCAGTGTTATTCAATACTATTTTTTCTTATCTATCTTATCAATCATCATCAGCTTCTCTCATTCCTCCAAATCTTAAATATCTCTATGGCAACTGACATATTAACAGTGAAAAGTACAAGTTTAAACATGAAAACTTTTCAGAGAGATTTCGTCCTATATTATCATTGAGATAATATGTTACCAGGAAAAAGGGATGGGAGAAAGTTATCTCAGATTATGTCAAACAT
>CM053626.1:19290574-19314215 GCA_028646595.1 Phalanger gymnotis | reverse complement strand
TCTCTTAATGTAGAAGTTGCTAAATCTTGGTTTATTCTGATTGTGTTTCCACAATACTCAAATTGTTTCTTTTTTGGATGCTTGCAGTATTTTCTCCTTGATCTTGAAATTCTGGAATTTGGCAACAATATTCCCAGGAGATTTCTTTTTGGGATCTCTTTGAGGAGGCGATCTGTGGATTCTTTCAATTTCTATTTTGCCCTGTGGCTCTAGAATATCAGGGTAGTTCTTCTTGATAATTTCTTGAAAGTTGATATCTAGGCTCTTTTTTTGACCGTGGCTTTCAGGTAGTCCAATAATTTTAAAAGTATCTCTCCTGGATCTATTTTCCGGGTCAATGGTTTTTCCAATGAGATATTTCACATTGTCTTCCATTTTTTCATTCCTTTGGTTCTGTTTTATATTTTCTTGATTTCTCATCAAATCACTAGCTTCCACTTGCTCCAATCTCATTTTTAAGGTAGTATTCTTTTCAGTGGTCTTTTGGACCTCCTTTTCCATTTGGCTAATTCTGCCTTTCAAGGCATTCTTCTCCTTATTGGCTTTTTGGAGCTCTTTTGCCATTTGAGTTAGTCTATTTTTTAAGGTGCTGTTTTCTTCAATATATTTTTCAGTATTTTTTTGGGTCTCCTTTAGTCAGTAATTGACTTGTTTTTCATGGTTTTCTCATATCCTTCTCATTTCTCTTCCCAATTTTTTCTTCCATGGCCTGAGACCAGTTCATGTTTTTCTTGGAGGCTTTTGATGTGGGCTCTTTGATTTTGTTGACTTCTTCTGGCTGTATGTTTTGGTCTTCTTTGTCACCAAAGAAGGATTCCAAAGTCTAAGACTGAATTTGGGTGCATTTTCGCTGCCTGGCCATGTTCCCAGACAACTTACCTGACCCTTGCGTTTTTCAGCGGGGTATAACTGCTTGTAGAGTACAGAGTTTTATGTTCCAAGCTTGGGGGGATGCGCCAGCTCTGCCACACCAGCACTCCACCTTCCCCAAGAACCCCCAACCTGGACTGGACTTAGATCTTCAGCAGGCTCTGCACTCCTGCTCTCATCTGCCACTAAATTCCTCCCACCAGGTGGGTCTGGGGCCAGAAGCAACTGCAGCTGTAGTTCTGTAGCTGCCCCACCTCCACTGCCCTGTGGCAGTGCCTGAACCACAAACTCCCTGTCCCCAGAAGCTTTTCCTACTAACCTACTCTGTTGTCTTTGATGTTTGTGGGTTGAAAAGTCTAGTAACTGCTGAAGCTCACTGATTTAGGGTGCTAGGGCATGCTCCTCCTGGACTCCTGGTCTTGTTGGTCCGCGCCGCCCATGCTGGGCTCTGCTCCTCTCAGCTTCGCTCCCCTCTGCTCCTAGCTCCATGTGGGATAGGCCTTACCCAGAGACTATCCAGGTTGTCCTGGGCAGGAGCCCTGCTTCCCTCTGCTATCTTGTGGGCTCTGCAGTTCTAGAATTGGTTCAAAGACATTTTTTATAGGTTTTTGGAGGGACTTGGTGGGGAGCTCAAGCTAGTCCCTGCTTTCCAGCTGCCATCTTGGCTCCGCCCCCCTGAATTTACATTTCTAAAAGGCTGAGGACTCATTGTCAGAAAGAACTGGCTTTAAGCCCCACCTCAGACATAGTTTGGCAAGGGGATTCTAGGCAAGTCACTTCATTTTTCAGTGCCCTAAGGCAATTCTCCACAGCTATAAGTTGGAGAGAACATACTAACCTGCAGTAGTGGAGGGAGGTTAGTCACTTGGGATTTCTTTATACCAATATAATCGTGAGTCCATGCTTTATCGTTTACATGGTATTTTAATATCTGCAAAACACATTTCATGCCAGATCTCATTTGATCCTTGATACACCCCAGTGAAAGCAAATTCTAACACTAACCTCATGTCACAGATGTGGAAATTGAGGGTCAAAGGGGTTGAATGACTTTTCTGGGGTCATGCAGCTAGTACATGCCTCAGGCAATATTAAAACCCAGACCATAGAACTCCTCAAACGAAGGTTGTATGGTCATATACTGGGAGTATTATAGAAAGGATCCTAGGTCAGGAATGGGTTGGACTCAGTGGCTCCAGAGGGTTTTTCAAAATCTTCAAATTTTTATACTTCCTAGGCACAGAATATGCTCTACCTATTGGATAATAGAGGCCTGGTTGTGGCTTTTTAAATGAGTTTTCTATTGACAAATTGGTATCATGTGATATATTTGAGATGAATAGATAAATCCCTATAAGTAACTTAAAAATTCCCAAGTCATGATTCTCTGCAACCTGACACAGTGGGACCATGGACACCACTGGGCTCTTTGGAGCTGTCATTCTGCAACACTGATGGGATTCTGGGGCTATCTATCTAACTATGTGTTATTTTGACAGGCTTCGGTTTCAGCTTCATTTTTGATTTATCACAATGGTGCTCTAGTTGTAAGAGGACAAAATAGGATCTTTTCTCCATAGTGTGAAAGGAATCAGACGTATTCAATCCAGTTTACAGTCTACATGTCAGTACTGGGCTAGTTATTTATTCTCCAATGTTCTAGACCAGTGATCTCCAAACTTTTTGGATTATATACTCTCAGTAAAGTTTGAAAAAAGTTGAACATTTTTATGTATCTATTTATCATTTGTCTATTTACGTATCTATAAATTATATGCATTTACTACCATACTAATATAGATAAAGCATATATAAAAATATAAAACATAAAACTGTAAAAAGAGGAAATAAGTATTAAATTATATTAAAGCAATGGCAGGCACTGTGATTAAGTGTACAGAAAACTATCCTAGTTAGGGAGACATGAGATCAAGCTCTGTCTCTCATACCTATTGATATTTCATCCCTGGAAAATTCACTTTACCTCTTAGTACTTTCTAAGACTATAGGTTGTAGAAAAGGCCTTGATCTGCATTGGTAGATGGATTTTCCTCCTTTAGAGTTTTCTATACTAATAAGATCATAAGATACTCCATATCTCTATGGTTAATAGGGAGTCACTGGATTTTTTTTTGTTTGCATAGGAGAGAGATAGACCTGCATTTTAGGAAAATCATTATGGGACCTGTGTGGACAATAGACTAGGGAGGGAAGAGATGAGGCATGGAGACCAATATGGAAGCAATTGTAATAGACAATCAAAAGATGATGAGTCTAACTACACATTTACTAGGGTGGTAGTTGCGTAAAGATAGAAAAGGCAGTTAGGTGGCCTAGTAAAGAGAAAGCTGGACCTGGAGCCAGAAAGAACTGCGTCTAAATCTACCTTCTGAGAGTTGTTCACTCTATGGTCCTGGGGAAGTCACTGACTTAGTTTCCCCATCTGTAAAATGAAGTAGTTGAACTTGATAGTTTCTAAAGTTTGTTCTGTCTCTGTGATCCTATTGGTTGAAGATGGCACAGATTATAACAATCACGATGATTTAAAGAACAGACGTTAATAGAGATTTTGGGAAGATGGGTGGGGGTGTGAAACATGATAACGATAATACCTGCCCTGCAAATCTGTGAATCATGATTGTATCCAACCAAACCTGCATGTCCTGCATGATGAAAAATGAGAAGGGGTGAGCCAAAGTGATGAGGTTCTTATTGTGACTGTTTCCAGGCCAGAGGAGCCCCTCAGAGGTTGTAGTTTACTGAAGATGGAGGTGGTATTGGTGGAATTTCCCCAATTCACTTGTAATCCAGTGCTGTCAATACCTGGAAATCCAGAAGGGGCCAACATTGTCTCAAAGGGATAAGATTGTGAGCTTACACAACAAAAGAAAAGAAGGATAGATGGGGTTGTTTGTGAGATGTCTTATAATTGTTATTATAATGAGGGAGAGGCAGATTATACTGCCTCTGATTGATCGCACTTAGTGTCAAGATATTTTCCTCTCTCCCCCATGAACCAGAGCAAGCCATTGTTCTAGAAAACTAAAATCAATGATCTGTAGTTTAAGGAATTTAATGGGTAATGAGGTGATTGTTCTTCCACTTTAAAAGTAAAACAAAATAAAACAAAACAGGAGATTTAGCAACTCTAAGTTGTTTCTCCCCCTCCCCAATCCCTCCCCTGCCAGGCTCATTAATATGTTGGTGGAGGAAATTGTAACTGAGAAAATGTTCTCTATGGATGCAGGGCTGCAAGTTTTCTCCCCCTTAAGACCTCGAATCTCTTGACCAAAGTCCTTGAAGCAGGATGTGTCAGAAATGGGATTTGTAGCTAAGCCTTCTTCCTTGGAAGGGCAATTCTTTGCCCATTACAACATGCTGCTTCTGTCTCCACAGCATGAAGTTTTAAAAGGTCACTTGTATTCTTACTATTATCTAGCATTTTAGAGACTATATTATTAATCTCAGAATTTGGGCCAGATCCTATATTTTGCTGTCTGTCTCATCCTTTAGAGGGAGTAACCCAGTTTAATGTCTGAAGAAGACCTGAAAAGGCTTTACCTCAAAATGTGCCCTCCATTAGATGTGGCTTGGTTTCTGAGCTCTGGCTAATGATGACAACAGGGAGCAATCAGCCAACCAATCAATGGATACTTCTTAAGCACATCCAACATCCCATAGAGTGAGTCTGAATTAATGTAACAATAACCTAAAATCCTCAGGTACACCTCTATCATCAAATCTAAGCATCTGATTGAATTATATTAAAATAACAAACTCTTTTCAAGTTAACAGGAAAGTCAAATCATAGAAAATCTAAATTATTTTCTCTATGCCTTGGCAGGTTTAATACAAAGCATATATCACTTAGACAAAGACATGAAGAAATACCATGATTTATATTTCATTCTTGAAGCTTTTGGGGAAGTTCTAGTAGAAAATGTTTCAAGTTGGTTAAAATCTATTTTTTTTTTACCTTTCCAGATTTCCTTTCTCAAACCTTATTGTCATCTGAGAGTAGCACATGTGATATACAAGATGGAAAACATGTATTGGATATTATGGATTGAAATCCTCTTGACAAAACACAGCTCTTCCTCTTGGAGGAGATTTTATTAAAACACACAAATTCCTATAACCTACACATGGAGTCTAATAGTTTCAAACTTACATGTCCAGGTAATATGATATGTAACTGAGTATTTAGGGACAATCAGAACTATCTCAGTAAGGTAAATGCTTGAAATGTTCTCTTAAGATATTTAGAGCTTTATCCTTATGAGCCACTTTGTTAAGTGCAAATAGGGAAAAATTTATTTGGCATTTGTGTCTTCTTGAATTCTGCAAATATAATGTTCTAGAAAACACTTTTCAAATGTATCTAATGATAGGTATTATTTTTCTCCTCTTTTACAGCAAAGCATATGGGGGTAGAGAGATGTAAGGCATACACTCAAGCTCACACAGTTTGATAGAGAACTTGGTAATGGAATTGCTGCCCCCTGACCCCAAAATGTTATTAAAGCTACTAGACAATATTTCTCACCCTAAGAAGCCAAGCTCCTTTTGGAAGAAATGAAGGCTGTGTTCTCTTAGAAAGCCAAAGAACTGGATAAAAAGTGAAAATACAGTCAATCAGTTAGTTGTTTTAAAGTATTTGGGTGTTTGGTATTATCAGACAACATACCCAAAAGAAAGTCTGTATGTTTCAATTTTTCATCTACATACTATGCTAAATCATTTGACTAGGTCAGTAAAATATTCAGTTAATCCTATAACTTATTTTTTCCCTCCAGGAGAGTAGAACATAAACTCCTTGAAAGCCAAAGTTGTTTGTTTTAGCTGTGTTTCCAAATCCTAGAACAATCTTGGCATACAGTTTGAACACAAAACATATTTGTTTAGTTGAATTGAACAAAACTGAATTGAATGACACTGAAATAAAATAAAACATTCAAGGCATTTGGGTGATGTATAATAAGTACCCAGTCTAAGACCATGATTACAGTATCCAGAGGTGATAGAGAACTACTCACTAGTAGTGAGAAAATGAAGGCAATGAAGTATGCCGAATACTTTCTTTAGGTTTATCAGTAAATAGAGTGGAGAATGACTGGATAACCTGAGGGTTTTCAAAAGATGGTGTTGTGTTTTGTTGTTTTCTTAAGACTAAGTAGGACATGGCACAATCTTTATAGATTATATGAAAATCCAGCCGAAAGATGGAATCATAAAATCAACAAAGTCCCCAAGGGGATAAGAGTGGAAGGGGTCAAGGAGGAGATTTGAGCTTTGACAATTAAGAAGGCCACCCCATCTTTTGAAACTACTAAAAGAAGCAAGGGATAGAAGCAGTAAGGTTTTCAGGAAGAAAGAAAATCTCAGGAAGCTTATGTCAGAGGCTTCAAGTATGTGGTAGAATTATCTATTTAGAAAGACGGTAATGGAAGTAGAATTATGACCTTTGAGTGAAAAGTTTGGGGGGAAAATAATCATTAACAAGAACTTAACTATGTAACATGACCTCAATAAGATATGGATAGAATAGCTATTGTACAACAATGAGAGTCAAGTTAATATTAAATAATTTGAAATATTGACCTGTCACCCTGATTATATGACTACTTCTACTACTACTGCCTTTTATTGCCTAGGAAGAAGAATAGTGAAAGAAGGTGCTGGGGACCATACTTAATGAATAATAGGTCATGTGCCATGGATGATTAAAGGCAGAAGAGATTCAATATTGGAAAACAACATGTCCTTCCATTGTTCCTTCCCTCCTTCCTTCCTTCCTTCCTTCCTTCCTTCCTTCCTTCCTTCCTTCCTTCCTTCCTTCCTTCCTTCCTTCCTTCCTTCTTTCCTTCCTTCCTTCTTTCCTTCCATCTTTCGTTCCATCTTTCCATCCTTCTTTCCTTATTTCCTTCCATTTTTCCTTCCTTCCTTTCTTCCATTCTTTCTTCTAAAGAATACATTGCTTCCCAGTGTTGAATCTTTTCTTCCCTTAATCATTCACTGCACCTGACCTGTTATTTGTTAAGCATGATCCCCAGCACTTTCTTTCACCACCCTTATTCCTAGGCAGCAGAAGGCAGATAGAAGTATTCATATAACCAGGGTCACAGTTCACTACGATTTCCCATTCTCTCTCTTCCTTAATATTTATTAAATACTTATAACATGCCCTAAGATACATTGCACACCATGAAAACAAAAACAAAAATGAAAACACCCCATGCCTTCAATGGAGCTTATGTTCTATTTATCAAATACTAAATTTGTATAAAATAATTTTGAGTCAGAGGGTACTAACAATTGTGTTCATTCAAATATACTTTCTGTAGAAAGTGGAACATGAGCTAAGATTTGACAAAAACTGATTCTAAGAGGTAGAGTTACATTATCACCATAATCATCATCATCACCATTGCATTCTAAATGATAGGAAAAAATGTTGCAATTTCCTAGGCATAGAGACAAGACAGTGAATAGTGAGAAATCAAGTCAGGGAAGAGATAGATTAACCAGAGAACACAATGAGGGTGACTTAAAGGATTAGGGATAAAATTTGGCATGCTGAGGGGGGTGGGGCAGAGGCAGGGCAAGATGTTATGGTGATATAGAAGAATTTTTTGAACTTAAACATAATAACTAATAGTTTAACTAAAGTGAAAGAAATTGAATGGAATCTGAAGTCCGATATAGCTAAATCAAATGCCAGTGAGGCTTGACTATGTGACTATTTTTATTGGTTACAGAGGCAGGACCAAAAGTCATAGGAGCTGAGCAATTTAAGGAATTTTGAGGCCATAGAGTTAAATGTCCATAACGGGGACATCGAAATGAACCAGGGTGACAACCAGAGACAGGGATAGAAGCAGACACTAACTTCGTTGCTGAAATCTTTGAGGAAAGAATGAGAATGTCCTGGTGGGTAGTTAATGGCATCAACATGGATTCAGCAGAGGTATAATTGGAGTGGCATGAGCCCTGAAAGAAGAGATGTGGCTAACATGTTGGCAGAACAAGTGTCATGAAGGGGAAGTGGATTGCATACATATATTTCCTCTTGACCCTTTGGGGGAAAGGAGTATGAAGAACACATGGTGAGGCATATTTTGAAATTCAGGTTTCATTTTGGGGGAGTGACAAGAACTAACGAAAAAAGAGATCATTTGTTGGTTATGGAAAGAAGACTTGAAAGTCGATGGGGTAGAAATGCATAGAGGGAATAAAAACTGAGGAAGGGTAAGTGTTTCAACAATCTGGCTAGCAGCTGCTGTGGGGGGTATAAAATCAACAACAACCAGCTCACAGAACACTGCAAAAGCCGAGGTTCTTTTGATCTGCTTTACTAAGGAAAACAATGTTAAAGGGTTGACAAGTTTGCTTTAATCCAGTATACAAATACCATTCATTTAGTTCAGGGGAAAAAGCCACATCCTGAACTTCAGAGCAGATACAAACAAATTACAAGCATCAACAGACAGACTTTGTTTGTTTCAAATCCCAATAGATAGTTACCAGAGTTTAAAAAAGTCCCAGCATCTGGTTTACAAGCTGGAGGGCTCTTAGCTACAGCTGCCCAGATTCTCCACATCAGCAAGCCACCAAGAGTGAGAGCCTTAAGCAAATGGCTCCGTCTTCCCTTTTTTATATAGTTTCAGATGTTATCAAATGTCATCTGAGCAACTAGAACTTAGGCTCCTATGACTGGCTCTGGAGTTAGCATCTCCCCTTAGGACCTTGGGAGCTTCATACCCACATAGGCTTAGCACCTAGTAATTAGGGGTTTGGGGCAAACTTAGGGGCAAAGATCTAATCAGGCCTCCCTTAGCCCTACCTGGGGCCCCAACTTAGTTACCAATTCACACCCACATAGGTTTAGCACCTAAGAAGGGTTTGGGCCTGGGGCTCAGCACCTAGTAAGACTCAAAGACACTTAATTAATCATTTTAGAGAGTAAGAGAGTCCCAACTTAATTGATATTACGGTAAGTCTAACAAAGATTCTTTTCTTTTTTCGTTTCTTGTTTAACTTCTGTGTTTTTTTTTAATTTATTTTTAGTTTTCAACATTCACTTCCACAAGATTTTGAGTTCCAAATTTTCTCCCAATCCTTCCCCTCTCCTACCCCAGGATGCCATGATATGTAAAGAAGGAGAACCAATGGGAGAAACCACAAAAAAGAAGAAATGTGTATGTGTGTGTGTGTGTGTGTGTGTGTGTGTGTGTGTATGTGTGTGTGTGTGTGTGAGAGAGAGAGAGAGAGAGAGAGAGAGAGAGAGAGAGAGAGAGAGAAAGAGATTAAATAATATGCTTCAATCTGCATTCAGACTCCATAGTTGTTTTTTTTTTTCTGGATGTGGACAGTATTTTCAATTATGAGTCTTTTGATGTGGTCTTAGATCCTTGCCTTGCTAAGAAGAGACAAGTTTATTGAAGTCAGTCATTGCATGCTGTGGCTGTTACTGTGTACAATGTTCTAGTTCTGCTCACTTCACTCAGCATCAATTAATTCAAGTCTTTCCAGGTTTTTATGAATCTGCCTGCTCATCATTTCTTATAGCACAATATAATTCCATTACATTTGTATGCCATAACTTATTCAGCTATTCCGCACTGATGGACATCCCTTCAATTTCCAATTCTTTGCCAACACACACACACACACACACACACACACACATACGAGCTGCTACAAATATTTTTGTACAATTGGGTCCTTTTCCCATTTGTATGATCTCTTTAGGATATAGACCTAGAAGTGGTATTTGTGGGTCAAAAAGTATACACAATTTTAAAGCCCTTTGTTCATGGTTCCAAATTACTCTCCAGAGGGGTCAGATCAGTTCACAACTCCACAAGCAATGCATTAGTGTTCCAACGCTTCTGTATCCTCTTCAGCATTTATGATTTTCCTGTCATGTTAGCCAATCTGATAAGTATGATGTGGTACCTCAGAGTTATTTTGATTAGCATTTCTCTAGTCAATAGTGATTTAGAGCATTTTTCATATGGCTATAGATAGCTTTAATTTCTCCCTCTGAAAACCACCTGTTTGTATCATTTGATCACTTATCAATTGGGGAATGACTTGTATTCCTATAAATTTGACTCAGTTCCCTATATATATTTGAAATGAGGTCTTTATCAGAGACACTGGTTGTAAAAATTCTTTCCAGATTTTCTGCTTCCCTCCTCATCTTGGTTGCATTAGCTTTGTTTGTGCAAAACCTTTTTAATTTAATGTAATCAAAATTATCCATTTTGCATTTCATTATCTCTTATTTGGTCATAAATTCTTCCATTCTCCATAAATCTGATAGGTAAACTACGCCTTCTCTCCCAGTTTGCTTTTTATCTAAATCATATACCTATTCTGACTTTTTATGGTGTAAGATGCTGGTCTATGCCTAGGTTCTGCCATGCTATTTTCCAGTATTCCTAATAGTTTTTGTGATATAGTGAGTTTTTATCCCAGAAGCTGGAGTCTTTGGGTTCATGAAATAATAGATTACTATTGTCATTGACTACTGTTTCTTGTGTACCTAACCTATTCCACTGATCCATCACCCTATTTCTTAGACAATACCAAGTGGTTGAGATGATTGTTGCTTTATAATACAATCTAAGATCTGGTATGGCTTGGTGACCTTCCCTTGCTTTTCTTTTCATTAATTCCCTTGATATTTTGGACTTTTTGTTCTTCCAGATGAATTTTTTGATTATTTTTCTAGCTCTATAAAATAGTTTTTGGTAGTGTGATTGGCATGGCACTGAATAAGTAAATTAATTTATGTAAAATTGTCATTTTTATTACTTTAGCTGAGCCTACCCATGAGTGACTGATGCTTTTCCAATTACCTAGATCTGACTTTATTTGTGTGAAAAATGTTTGTAACTGTGTTCTTATAGTTTCTGAGTTTGTATTTCCAGATAGACTCCCAAATAAGGTGTTTTTTAATCCATTCATTAATTTACTTTACATTAATTTTTTAAAACATTTTGAGTTCCAAATTCTCTCTCCTTCTACCCACTGCTCTTCTACTCAATGAGAAGGCAAACAATATGATATTACTTATACATCACATTATAGTTATTGCAGATACATAGAAATAAATTCAATTAGATAAAGCATTGATTAAGCACTTACTGTGCTAAGTGTGGGGAATACAAATATAAGCAAAGCACAAGATATATGGTTTATGCTCATCACTACAGAAAATTACTATTATTATTAGGACTTTTGCTGGATGTATTACTGTATCACAATCTTTTTTTTCACTATTTGGATAACTGCATTACAGTTATCAAAGCTGGATTTCCATATTTTGCTATTTAATATTTTTAGTTTTCAACATTGATTTCCATAAGATTTTGAGTTACATATTTTCTCCCCATTTCTACTCTCCCTCCACTCCAAGATGGCGTATATTCTTATTGCCCTATTCCCCAGTTAACTCTTCCTTCTGTCTCTCCATCCCCATCCCCAATCCCCATTCCTCTTATTTTCTTGTAAGGCAAGATAGATTTCTATACCCCTTTGCCCGTATATCTTATTTTTCAGTTGCATCGATAACAACTTTTTTTGAGCATCCACTTTTAGATCTTTGAGTTCCAAATCATCTTCCCTTTTCCCTCCCCACCCATCCTCCCTAATGATATTTCGGAGGTCAAAAGAGCTAGGATTAAAACCAAGAATCACCTACCCAGAAAAATTGAGTATAATGCTCCAAGATAAAATATGGATTTTCAATAAAATAGAGGACTTTCAAGCTTTCTCAATGAAAAAACCAGAGCTGAATGGAAAATTTGACTTTCATATACAAGAATAAAGAGAAGCATGAAAAGGTAAACAAGAAAGAGAAGTCATAAGGGACTTACCGAAGTTGAAGTATTTTGATGTTTACAATTCGTGAGAACTTCCTCAGTATTAGGGTAGTTGAAGGGAATATATGCATATACAGATAGAGGGCACAGGGTGAGTTGAATATGAAAGGATGATATCTAAAAAATTAAATTAAATTAATTTGTAAGAGAGGAATATATAGGGAGAGGGAGAAAGGGAGAGATAGGAGAGATAGAATGGGGTAAATTATCTCACATATAAGTGGCAAGAAAAAGCAGTTCTGTTGGAAGGGAAGAGGAAGCAGGAGAGGAGGAATGAGGGAATCTTCCTCTCATTGAATTTCACTTGAGGAGGAAATAACATACACACTCAATTGGTTGTCTTACCCCACAGGAAAGTAGGGGGAAGGGGATAAGAAAACAGGGATGATAGGAGGGAGGGCAAATATGGGAGGGAGGTAATCAAAAGCAGATACTTTTGAAAAGGGACAGGGTCAAAGGAGAAAATTGAATAAAGGGAGACAGGATGGGATGGAGGGCAATATAGTTAGTCTTCCATAACATGATTATTGTGGAAGTGTTTTGCATAATGATACATGTGTGGCCAAATATGTTTTAATATCTACAGTAACTTTAAATGAAATTTTTCTTTCTACCACTTCCTGCTGGGCTTCGTTAGTAATATATAGAAATGCCCGTGATTTCTATGAGTTTATTTCTAATGAAGATTTTTAAAGAAGTAACTGGAGAGAGAAGAAAGAAAAAGGTTTAAATAGAGTGGTCGTGTTGTTTTAGGAAGAAAGAGATGGGAGGAATAGGAAGGAAGGGAGGAAGGATGTTTGAAAGCTTTCTTATTGTATGATTGAATTGTAATGACTTGCTAGTCATAGAACCAAGAGGGCAATGAATACCACAATGCTGCTGAAATGTTGAAATAATTAATGGAAATTTCCTTCCTTCAGTTGCTGCACTTTTTACCTCTTGCTGGTGATTCTCATAATTGTCATTTTGCATGTTTCTGCTGAATTTCCCCTGTGACAGCATTAAGTAGTAGAAAACAAAGGCTTAAGAGTTAAGGGACAATTCCTGGACCTGTCAGTACCGTCTCTAGGCTCATAGATTTAGAACCAGTGGGGAATTCAGAGTTCATTTTTCTCATTTGTAAAATAAAGAATTTGGACTAGATCTTCCCCAAGACCCTTTTGGCTCTTAAAGTAGCTTGAGAAACAGCAAGGTGCAATAGGAAAAAAAGGTGGATTTGGAGACAGAGCATCTGATTGCAGCAAAGAATTGTTTGTAGCTGTGTAACCTTGGGCAGATCACTTCACCTTTCTGTCCTCATCTGTAAAATGAAGGGATCTGATTGGATAACCTCCAATCTAAGGTCCTGTCTGGCACTAAGGCTTTTATCCTACAAGTGTACAGTACTTCTCATCAGCTGCAATAGTTTTTTTAATATTCTTTCTACTATTTTTTGAATGTCATTAAAAAAAAACTGGATTCTTTTTGGAGATTTCCCACCAGACTTTTTTTGTATGAATAGCTATAGTTTGATAACAATTATTAATTAACCCTGCCAACAAAACTGGCTCTCCTGATAGCATTATTATGTTTATTAATGATAAAATAAAGCAACTAGATGGCACATTGGACAGTGTGCCAGGCCTGGAATCAGGAAGGCTCAGCTTCATGAATTAAAATCTGAACCAGGCACTAACTGTGTAACCAGGCATTTGACTCAGTTTCCTCATCTGTAAAATGATCTGGAGAAGGGAATGGCAAAGTACCCTAATATCTTTGCCAAGAGAACCACAAATGAGGTCAAGAAGAGTCAGACACAACTGGAAAATGCCTCGACAACGAGAAAATGATAAATTGAGTGTCCTGTTACGGATTTGATATCTGAGGACAAAGATTCAAATTCTGCCTCAGTAATATGTTGCTTTTGTGTCATTGGAATAACACAGTCCCTTCCACAGGAACTTGATTCAGAAAATTTTAAGCTTGAATCTTGCCTCAGACACTTACTTACTGTGTGACCCTAGGCCTCATCCTAACCCTATCTATAAAATGGGGATAGTAATAGGACCAGGCTCCAAAGGGTTATGAGGATCAGTTGAGATAAGATGAATGAAATATAGTTTCTAAAATGCTTTTCAAATCTCAAAGGGCTATATAAATACTAGATGTTATCACTAATATTATTATTAAAGATAGATGTTTGTTGATTTACTGGTAATTTAACTCCTTTGGCCCTCAGTTTCTTTCTCTGATAAGCAAGGGGATTGGCATAGGGCTCTGATTTCCCTGATAAATCTATGACTAAATTACCTAGATTGTTTTAAAAATAGCTCACATTTATAGATATCTGTTTTACTAAACAGTTTTTTTTAATCACAAGCTTGGGACCATTAACAATTAAATCTTCTCTAATAGTTTATATTCACAACACTGAGAGGTTTGCAAAGTAGTTTCCTCACATGTTTCTCTAGTAGGTAATGTGGCAATTATCTCCATTTTATCAATGGAAGAGAAGCAATATGACATATGTAGAGAGTTGGGAGGCATGTTAGGGTTAGAGCCCTGGGATGTCTTGCTTCTGACACTTAGAATAGTCACTTAACCTCTCAGTGTCTTGCCTCCTATCCCAACAACTCTAAAAGTATAGGTAAAGGAAGGTTCCTCATTGGGAATTCTCTATGATTAAGAATTATAGATAAGATTAAACAAATCAACAAATAAATAACAATGACAACTGACATAGCTCAGGACTTAAGTGAATTTCTCAGAGTGTCCTCATCAAGGAGTGTCAGAATTAGCATTCAGAAGTAGGCTCCTTCTGGCTCCAGTTCTAGGAAGGGAGTCACTGTAGAACCTCAGGCAATTTCCTCTCCATACCTCTACTGTTGCAAACCATAGTATTATTATAGTTTTCTGGGAATTCAAAGGGCATACTACTTTTTGGTGTGGCAACATCTTCATGAAATTAGCCAAGGAATTGCCTCACCTAATGGAATGATGATGATGAAGATGACAATGGTGGTGGTGGTAGTGATAATGATGAAAATGACAATGGCTAACATTTATATATCATTCTGTAAAGCAACTTATTAAACATTTACTATAAACTAGGCACTGTGCTAAGTACTGAGGATATGAAGAATATCAAAAATAATCTGTCCTCAAGGAACTTTTTTTTATAATTTATATTTATTTATTTTAAACATTCTTCTCTTTTAAAATTTGGAGTCCCTAATTCTCTCTTTCCCATCCTCTCCTCCTTCATCCACTGAGAAGTCAAACAATATTATATTAATTATACATGTGAAATCATGCAAAACATTTCCATATTAGCCATATTTCAAAAAAAAACTAAGAAAGATAAAGTGAGAAAATTGTACTTCAATTTGTACTCAGAGTTCATCAGTTCTCTCTCTGGAGGTGCATAGTAGGTTTTTTTTCATCATGAGTCCTTTGGAATTGTCTTGATTTTTTTGAAACCGCTCCTCATCATTTCTTATAGCAAAATAGCACTCCATCACAATCACATACCACAACTTGTTCAGCCATTGCCCAATTGATAAACATCTCCTCAATTTCCAATTCTTTACCACCACTTGTAAATTATTTTTCCAAAGGTGGAATTTAATTGAACCTTGAAAGAATCCAGGGAAGCCAGAAGGAAATGTAAAGGTCAAGAGTTCTAAGAATGGAGAGTGTGGTGGAGTTAGTGAAAATACCCATAGTCAGGAGATATATTATTATCTTTGAGGAATAACAAGGAATCCAATGTCAATGAATGGCAGAGTACAGGGGCTGGGAGGCATTACATATAAGAAGACTGGGAATGTGGGAAAGTATCTGGTTATTAAAGGCTCTGAAAGCTAAGCAGGGGATTTTATATTTGATCTTGGAGGTAAGGAGCTATTTTATTAAATAGGGAACTGACATGGTTAGACCTGCACTTTAGGAAGATCATTTTTATAGTAGAGTTAAAGATAGACTGGTGTGGGCAGACACTTGAGGGGGGAATATGGTGAGGTTAGCATTTTAGGAAGATCAGATTGACAGCTGAGAGAGTAATGGATTGCAATGAGGAGAAATTTGAGTAAGGGAAACTAACTAGTGGGCTGCTGCAATAATCCAGGAACGAGGTGATGAAAATCCACACCAGATTTTGTGGCAGCGTCAGAAGCAAGATGGGAGCATATATGAAAGAATGTTTTGGAGGTAGAATCAAAAGGACTTGATAACAAATTGGATGTTGAGGTGAGAGAGAGAGGAGTAGAAGATGTCTACTGCATTGGCAACTTGGGCAAATAAGTTTATTATGGTGTCCTCAGGAGTAATAGAATGGGTTTTGGGGAAAATAATGAGCCTAAAATGTCTATGGGACGTACAGTTTGAGATATCAAAAAGGCAATTGGAGATGTAAGACTGGAGGTCAACAGAATTGCTAGATTTGGATAAATAAATCAGAAATCATCAACATAGAGATATTATATCTACATGAACTGAAAAGATCACTAAGTGAAATGGCATGAAGGAAGAAGAAATGAGGTCCCAGGACAGAGCATTGGGATGGGGGGGGCACACTCAGTTGATGGGTTTGATCTGGTTGAAGATCTTGTAAGAGACAGAAAGTGACCAGACAGTTAAGAGGATAAAAAAGAAAGCAGTGTTATGAAAACCTAGCGAGAAAGGAGTATCAAGGATAAATATGTGATCAACAATTTAGAAAGCTGTAGAGAGGTCAAGAAAGATGACAATTTTTTTTTTGTTTTTGTGAAGGACATTGGTAGTTTTTTTTTTCACTGCTATCACTCTTCCTTTTGCATTCTTTTTTATGTGCCAGGTAGTATTGCGAGTGCTTTATTTTTTAAAATATATTTCCACACTAGTCATGTTGTAAAGGAAGAATCAGAACAAAAGGGAAAAAACCTTGAGAAAGGAAAAAGAAAACAAAAAAAGTGAAAATAGTATGCTTTGATCTGCATTCAGACTCCATAGTTATTTCTCTGGATGTAGTTAGCATTTTCCATCGTGAGTCTTTTCAAATTGTCTTGGATCATTGTATTGCTGAGAAGAGCTAAATCTATGGCAGTTAATCACCACACAATGTTGCTGTTGTTGTGTTCTCTTGAGTCTGCTCACTTAAGTCAGCATCGGTTCATGTAAGTCTTTCCAGATATTTTTCTGAAATCTGCCTGCTTATTTTTTTTTGTAGCACAATAGTATTCCCTTACATTCATGTTATACTATAACTTGTTCAGCTACTTCCCAACTGATGGGCATCCCATCAATTTCCAATTCTTTGCCATTACAGTAAGAGCTGCTATAAATATTTTTTTGTGTATGAGGGTCTAAAGGCTACTGGTATTAAGAAATCATAGGCAACTTTCAAGAGAGCAGTTCCTGTTGAATGATGAGCTCAGAAGCCAGACTGCAGAGACATAATTAGAGAGTGAGAAAAAAGTGTAGGGGGGTGGAATTGGAGATATTAATTCTCCACAACCTTCTCAAGGAATTTAGCCATGAAAAGAAAGATATAGGACAATCACTAGCCCAGATGGATGGATCAAGTGAGGATTTTTTGAGGATGGAGGAGGCAAAGATGTGTTTGTAGGCAGCAGAGAAGCAGCCAATAGACAAGGAGAGATTGAATATAAGTAACAGAGTGGGAATGATTGAAGGGACCATCTGCTGGATAACACTTTAGCAGCATACTCTCTCCTATACAACCTTGGTATCCTTTGTGCATTGTCTTTGCCCATTAGATTGCAAGCTCCATGAGAACAAGGGCTATATTTTTTCCTGTGTTGTATTCTCCATGCTTACCTGGCACATAATAGGCATGTAATAAATTGAAGCCTACTGTCATGATATGACTTACCAAGGTGACACAAGTAGGAAGTTCTAAAGCTTAGCCCAAGAACTCTGACACCAACTGGAGCATTGTCTCTGCTCTGCCACACTGGCTCCCATGACCTTTAGCTGAGGGTCAAATTACACTCAAAATTTGACAGAGGAGAAAAGACCTATTTTTCACAAGGACAGCCCCTGTTTTGCCAGTTGGAGTCTGTGTGTGGTTTTAAGCACAGCAGAATACAATCGGTATGCACCATAATTTATGTAAGTATTTACACTGCTCTTGCTCTGACCCTGGTGGCTTCAGTTTAATGAGGACTTGAAATGTGTGCCTGTGGTCAGGTATTCTGCTCCTGGGTCTCAATTGTTTGTATTCTTTAGCTGAGTTTCCAAGTGCAGAGAAAATCTTGGCACCTGGATTTGCGCTGCCATTTGGTGCTTGCAGATTCTATGGGTACTGTAAGGCCATTTGTAATTGTAGAGCCATTTATTTTTGCTTCACCTAAGTCACTAATGGCTCATTACTGACCCACCACTGCCCAGCCATTACATTTCTTAATGGCAAAAGCTTGAATTTCATTTGCAAAAAATCTGTGCTTTTCACTTACATGAATGGATGCACTGATGATTCAGAAGCAAAATATGCAGAAAACAGTTTCCACATGGGACATATCTGCAGCAACACAGAACTTGTTTCATTAAATGAATATGAAAATGTTGACACCCCCAGAGCACCTGATCAGATCCTTGGTCATTAAAAGATTGCCACATAAATTGGAATTAGATTTAAGCAGAAGATGATACTTGTGAGAGGCAAGGGGAGAGGGAATGCCAAACTCCTGGCATTAATAGGGTACTATATTGTAGTAGTTTACACTGTACACAAGTGATTCTCAGGCTGTCAGCTGAGAACCTCTGGGTAAGCCAGGCTGTTATTTCGAGGGGTCCTATTGATTCAGCATTGCCTTTTTCATCTTTATTTAAGTAAAACCAGACAGCAAAATTCAGTATGGTAAATGATATATACATATATTCTATAGTCTGAAAATAAGATTTCTTGTACACACAACACACATATGTATATATATATATATACATACATACACACACACACATATATATACATATATAGATATGTATTACAATCTCTTAGAGATAGTCTTCCTGACTTGTGATTTTTATTTAAAAATAGTTTTTCCCTCCCACCTCCCCCAACAGAAAGAAAAATAGAAAGAAAGAAGAAAGGAAACAGAGAGAAAGGAAAGGAAGGAGGAATGGAAAGAAAGAAAGAAAGAAAGAAAGAAAGAAAGAAAGAAAGAAAGAAAGAAAGAAAGAAAGAAAGAAAGAAGGAAAGAAAGAAAGAAAGAAGGAAAGAAAGAAAGAAAGAAAAAGAAGGAAGGAATGATGGAAGGAAGGAAGGAATGATGGAAGGAAGGAAGGAAGGAAGGAAGGAAGGAAGGAAGGAAGGAAGGAAGGAAGGAAGGAAGGAAGGAAGGAAGGAAGGAAGGAAGGAAGGAAAGAACTCTGACGGAGAGACAAGAGGCATCATGTGCCAGACAAGTTAAACCACCACCACCACCTTGGCCACTATCTCACCTCCAACCCTAAAGGAACCACACCAGGATAGAAGAGCTTTGGGAGTACCAATGCTTTCAGCCTAGTGCCATTGAGCACCATCCTGGCAAGAATACCCTGTGGCTATTCAGCCTGGGAACTGTTCCTTTAGGTGCTACAGCCAGAGACACTAAATATTTGGAAAAGAAAGTTCTTGCTCCCAAAGTCTTTAGCAATATCAAATAGCGATACATCAGAAACTAATATTATTTTATCAGTGAAAATGTAATTAAAGAAAAGGTACTTTCTATTGTACCCTAAGTTTCATGGCACTTGTCCATATGACTTTCAGCTAAAAGCTTCCACATATGTTATCTTTCCCTTTATAATGTGGACTCTTTGAGAACAGGAGCTGTTTTACTCTTCTGTTTGTAGCTCCAGTGCTTGGCACAGTGCTTTGTACATAATAAGTGCTTACTAAATGCAGTCATCTATTCATTTAAGCGCAGTAAAGCAAAACACATTCCCATATTTGTCATGTTCTAGAATGACTTTATTATTCTGCATATTAGTTAGTCATTACTCTGTCATAACTTGGGAAGCCTTTTTTCATTTCCAAGAGAACTCAAAATACAAAAATTTCATCATGTGGGTAGTAGTATTGTTTAACTTTTGTGTCTCCAGAGCCAAGCACATGGCTCAACATGGCACATGGCACATGGACAACCTCAGGCAAGCACATGCCTGAGGTTGTTTTTATTAGCTCTCTTTTAAAATTATTTTTTTTCTTTTCACTTTGTATTAATTTTAATTATTCCTCTAAAAAGTTTTTGGACTGACTGCACAAATATAGACAATTCAAAAATGTCTCCCGAATCCAAAATAAATAATTTCATGTCTGCTAAAATATGAACATTTTTTCTTATATTTTGGTACTTAATATATCCTTCACCTTTTCTATTCTTTTCTTGAAGTATTCATGATGGAAAAACATGTCTCTTCTGTTCTCTGTCTTCCTGAAGCAAAAGTTCAAATTTTATTTTTGCCATGCCAACCTATTCCCATCTTCCCATCATGTAGATTTAATTTGGAGAATCTTAGCAAGTTATCATAGAATTGCTCTGTCTTTTCATGTTTTTCGACGTGTTGGTGATCAAATTATACTTTATTTTCATGGGAAGAGAAGAAAGAATGTTTTTACATGACCTGAGAATGAAACTTCATTGGTTTGCCTTTGGATGCATGATAAAACAAAATTTGCCTACCCCTTTTTCTGCCTCTTCAGGGAGAAACTTTGGGGCATCTTTCCATTTAATTGAAAAATCCTTTTGTCCTCAGTTTTCACAGTTAGCAAGAATTTCAGTTTTATATGATGGAGTATATTGACATTATACAGTATCCTGGGAGCTGTTGTTCAGTTGTGTTTGACTCTTTATGACCCCAATTGGGGTTTTCTTGGCAAAGATATTTGAATAGTTTGCCATTTCCGTCTCCAGCACATTATACATGAGGAAACTGAGGCAAACAGGGCTCAATGACTTGCTCAAGTTTCGCATGGCTAGTAAGTGTCTAAGGCCAGATTTGAACTCACAAAGATCAGTCTTTCTGACTTCAGGCCTGGCACTCTATCCACTGAACCACTTAGCTACTGAGGAATACATGTACTCATTTATCATTGACCAAAGTTCTTAACAGAGTACTAACAACAAACATATTCTTTATAGATGCTCTAAAAATAACAAACATAAACGTTGGCCTGCTTTTATTAACCACTTTGTTAGCTATTCCAGTCCACCTCCAGTTAGCTGCTAAACCATTCTTCCTTAGATACAGTTAATCATGTTCTCTACTCTGTTTTCTTTCCTTATATTTCTCCCACTTTTCCTTCACACTTTTCAAACTGGACTCCATATCCATTAGTTGTATACAGCTCCTACCTTCTTGCCTCTATTCTTTTTTTTTGGAGGGGTTGGAGGCAGGGCAATTGGGGTTAAGTGACTTGCCCAAGGTCACACAGCTAGTAAGTGTGTTAAGTGTCTAAGACCAGATTTTAACTCAGGTCGTCCTGACTCCAGGGCTGGTGCTGTACTCACCGTGCCACCTAACTGCCCTTATGCTTCTTTATTAATTTATCTTTATGGCCGGAATGCCTTTAACTCCCCTATTTTTGTTAAATTTCTACCCATTTAAAAATTCAATCTGAGAATCTCCTTTAATCTCAGAATCAATCTAATCTATAAAGGCTTCTTTGATCTTCCCAGATGGCAATTATTATTATTGTTTTCATTTGTTTCAGATTCTCATAGAGTTTTGTTAGTAGTTCCTATGTAATTTTATATATTGTTTCCTCACAGTTATGTGCATATGTGCTATATTGTAGAATGAAAGTCTTTTTTCTATTGGTTCCTTAGAACTTAGCATAGTGATTTGCACATAGTTGGTTGATTGGTTGTTATCCTTCATTTTCAGAGTACCAAAATAGCATCACTGTGTTAGAGTCAAGTTATAGAGCTTCTGACTGTAGCTGATCAGACCAATATGATCTTGGAATGCTCTACCATGGGTTGGGTGCAAATAGTCCAAATGAATGTTTGGGGTGGAGATGCCTCTAAATTTATATATCTCATGTTTCTTTCCAGCTACTTCAATTCTGCTTTGCTCAGAGAGAGAGTACCTTCTTTGATCTGTGTACTCCATGGTGGGTAGTCTTTTGCCAGTGTCTCCCATGTCACACAATCAATTCCAAAGTTCTTCAGAGAGACCTTGAGAGTGTCTCTGTATTACTTTTGAGCACCATGTGAGCATCTTCTATGCATGATTTCTCTATAAAATAGTCTTTTAGGCAGCTGTATGTTTTGCATTTGAACGACAAGGCTAGCCATTGGAGTTGCACTCTCTGAAGTAGAGTGTGAATACTTGGCAGTTTAGTTCAAAACAGGACCTTAGGGTCTGGTATCTTATCCTGCCAGGTCATCTTCAGAATCTTCCTAAGACAATTCAAATGCAAGCAATGCAGTTACCTGGCTTGGGGCTGGTATACTGTTCAGGTTTCACAGACATGCAACATTGAGACTAGTACTCTGTAGAAATTTGGTTTGGTAGCCAGTATAATACCTCATTTCTTCCACATAGTAAGGGTTTAATGAATGGTTTTCATTCACTTATTTATCCAATCATTCAATCATAGTGTGCAATAATTTAGAAGCTCCATGAAAGCAATGGTAATGTCCTAACCAATCTTTTGATCTTTCCCAGGACAGAGCCATGCTCTTTACTGTAGAGGCTTAATAAATGTTTGTTGGATTGAAAAGAATGTCAATGAGCAAAGGTAGAATATTCTTTACCCTGACTACAAGGATTTTAACCAGCATTTTCTTATGAGTTATGTCCACCCCAGCCTTCCATAGAAAATTGTGAACTAATATAAATCAATGCAAATATGCAATCATATATTATAATATTCACTTTAAATCTGTTTAGAAATGTATCAATTGAGTAAAGCAAGTAGAATTGTCAGTAGCCTCTAAATGACCAATGATGGTAGAAAGAAATTTATTCCTTTTTAAAAACAGATTTCATCCAGAATTTTGTATGTAACATTTTTGAAAGCCATATTATAAATTTTAAACTTTCTCATCAAAAACAGATAGAGAGAGTACAGGTTCAGGGGAAGAAAGAGAGACATGCCGACATAAAATAACTAGGGACAGGAGGATGTGTGATAGCCTGCTGAGTTAAGGAGATAGTCAAGAAAAAAAAGGAAATGGAGAAGAAGAACTTCATATGACTTTAAGAAGATTGGAAATGTTTTCCAAGACACTAAAACTTATCTCCACTTCACACAGAACCAAGGTTTATCTGTCATCTGATAGGCAATGTCTCGGAAAATGGGCCTTCCTGAGATGGTCTGTGTAAAGAAAATTACAAATTGGCAACTTAATTCCCAATGATTCAGTTAAACTTGATTCTCTGCCATTTACCAAGAGAATACTACTTTTGAGATAGTATTCAGCATTTTATTGAAAGAGCGTAGTCTCATAAAAGGAAAGACCTCCAAAAACTAGCACCAAAAAACCCATGCTATTTTCCTTGTCTGTGACTAATCTTCCACATACATAAAACTGAAGAATGTTAGCTTATAAATACTTGAGAACCTATTACATTCTCAAACTTTTTGGAGACTTTGTGGTTTATTTTAAAGCAGTATGAGACATAACCCTTGTTGTCCAATATTAGACTATCTTGTTAATGAGAAGAGTTGTAAAGGCAATTGGTAAATGAGAAGATCTCTCCTGCCCATTTGAATAGGCTTCAGGGGGGACTCTCAGGGTCCTAGGGGGAATGGCTAAGACTGGCACCAATGGTAGGCACCTGAGTTCTGGTCACTCAGATGATGTTCTAGTTGATGGGATGATGTCTGGTGACTATATATAAACGAGAGAACACAGCCTGGAGATTGAGGCATAGTGGAGGGAGGAGAAGGAGAAATGGTGGTGGCG
>CM053626.1:19248397-19290074 GCA_028646595.1 Phalanger gymnotis | reverse complement strand
TGGGAGGTCCGTGTGGGACCGACCTTACCCAGGGACCATCCAGGCTGTCCTGCGGTGGAGCCCTGCTTCCCTCTGCCACTTTGTGGGTTCTGCAGCTCTAAAATTGGTTCAGAGCCATTGTTTTATAGGTTTTTGGAGGAACTTGGTGGGGAGCTCACGCCAGTCACTGCTTCCCAGCCTCCATCTTGGCTCCGCCCCCAGAAGTTCTGTTTCTATTTTGTTTCTGACACATAAAACATCTATGGGATATTGAGGGCCTTGAATGTCACAGAGTTTAAATTTAGTTATTGAACTACACACAAGATTGCATAGCAATCTATAGGGCCTAGAGTATACAGTGGGGAATGTGGTTTAAAACATTTAGATTATTAAAGAATTTAAGGGAGAGGACAGAGAGGGGAGCTGGATGACAAAGAAAGGAAACTAGGAAAGACAGCTGTGGAAAAGTTATTTTGTCATTCTCCATTAAAAAAATGTTTTTCTTCACAGAAACCTTCATTATGCTCCCAGGAACTTCATTATCCTATAAGATAACATCAATCCTGAAACTCCCAATGCTTCAGTTTCCCTCTGTCCCTAGGGTTTCTCCCTCTCTGGTTAGACAGGGTGGCAGATCAAGAGTGGAGAACTCCTCTCAGATCCTCCTTTTGAGGAAGGTACCCTGGGCTGAACCCCTCTGAATTTTGCCATTATGCACTTGGTTCAGCACTCCTTCCCCTCTTTTTCTTTACATATGTGACTATTTAGGTATATGTACACATAAATTTTATTTGGAAACATGCATTTGTATGATAAAAATAATTTACATATTTATATGTACACAATATTATATACAAATGTGTATATATAGTAATAACTATATGTGTGTATAATGGCTAATATTTGCATAGTATCTACTATTATTAGATTGTAAATTCCTTGAAGTCAAGGACTCTTTTTTGCCTTCTTTTATTGCCCCAGCACTTAGCATAGTGCCTGACACATAGTAGGCACTTAATAAATGTTGATTGACTGACTACCTGGCTTAGAAATTAACCATTTATTTCACTATAACATATATATATATATGCATATATATATCATACACAAACACACACATCTACATACATAACTATGTGTGTATATATATGTATTATATATGTGTATATATATATATATACATAATAAAGCTAGCATATAACCCACCCTTTATCTGAATTTCAATATACAAAATAATTACTATCTACATGAACTAAATTTTGAGAGTTTGAACAGCCTCTGGGAAGGAAGATTCCTTTGCAGCATACTAAATTTCAGGTTATGTATAACAATTGCCAAGTCATTTTTTTTCCCAAAGAAAGAACGATGAATGCCAGAATTTTAAACAGATTTATGAAGTACCTTTACTATAAAATCATTACAATCCATTAGTTATTCTTGTTTGGCTCAGAGTTCTCATATGTGGCAGGTTTAAAATAAACAATGTTGTCTAGTACGCTCTCAAAAAAAAAAAAAAGCAAGACACGAAACATCTTTATTTTCTTTGTATATCTTAAGCCCTTACTACCTGAATAAGAAGGTTTATATTTCCAGGGTTCCAAAGACAATTCCCAGTTTCACAAAAGGTCATTTTCTGGATACAGTTAGAATAATCCTATATCTGCCTTAACTTTCTGACTTAGCTATAAAATTCACAGGGCTTCTGCCAGACCTGAGGCTGTACTATATGTAAACTAGTAGTGACAGATTAAAACAATTAAATGACAAGCTATAAATTTTATCATCTTGCCTTGTGAAAATATTTCCCAAACAATCTGCATGATCCTTATTTTTCAAAATGGTATGAGAGTATTTTAGTATCATCATGTGATTTGAAAATTGAAATGAAAACATGCCATAGTTGGGTATAGACAAAAGCATTTTTCCTGATGAAAATGAGGTGTGTGTAGAGGGGAGGGATCAAAGTGTTATGTGTACATTTTGCCATTTGAATACCAGAAAAATACAGGGCTTTTCATACATTCTAGAGAAAAAAATGTTGGCTCTTCAAATCATTCTCTAGCTTCATAGAGCCTTGCCTGGATGGAGCTAGAATTATTTTTCACTCTTTAATATTGAGTTGAGATGGTCTAATAGATTCAGAGCGGACTCTGGAGTCAAGAAGACCCAAGTTTGTGCAAAAAATGGGTTGCGTGATTCTGGGTAAATCCTGCCAATTCTTATTGTCCCAGGCAACTTTCTAAGATTATAAATTACTGAGAAGATGTTGTGCTCTTTCAGAAAGAACAAGAAACTTCTCTGGCTTTGTACCCTAGGTAGGATGCTATGCGGAAACTGTGCAAACTGTCCTTTTTACTCTCTAAGGATCATACTCCACATGGAATCTCAAATGAAGATTTAGTTTCAGGAACTCTTCACCTCAAGCACTCTTGGATTTGTGTAACATATGTGCTCTGGACCTACTTTGCCAGGTCCAGCAGGCTATATTATCCCTCACGATTTTAAAGTACCATCAGGATTTGGAGGATGTTTCTACCTTTACTACCATAATCTCAAGCCTTCTGGTGACTGAGTTCTTGCATTTGGCAGAAGGCAAGTAATTAACTGCCCAAATCTATTTGACCATTTATCGTTTGACATTTACAAAGTGATTTTTGCTTCACATACCTAACCAATAGAAACATGCAAACATTTCTCCCCAAGACCTTTATGGAATAATCTCCCCTATCCCACCTTGGCCTTTTGGGAAGCACTCAAGCCCCCAGCTGTGATTCTCTAGATTCTGTAATGTATCAAGTGATGATGAAAGAGGGAGAAGATTAAAAAGGGAATTTTCACTTTGAATGCCTTCCAGGCAGCACACTATAAGTTAGAAGATATATTCCTGGGTAGGTGAGCAATGTTTACTTATTTCTCTGAATGTGCTGAGCACCAGGTCTACGCCTTTGTGGATATCACTAAAGAAATCAAAGGCAAACTCCTACCATAAGGGTGCTGGCATCTAAATAGGCAAAAAGGAGCCAAATAAATACATGTAAGAAAAAAACAAAGCATTCACTGAGGCGCAGATTAAAGGAAGCACAGAAGGGAAGTAATGCAGGACAAATGAATAGGTGAGTGATTCAAAGTACTCTGGAGGCCAGTTGGGGAAGGCTTCCTGAGAGACCTGAATTCAAGTTCAGCTACAAAATGGACCAGAAGGAAAACATTTTGTTAGGATAGAGTATGAGAACTCCTGAGAGCTTCCCCCTAGTCTCTAGTTAATAAAAATTCTGCTGAAGTTCAGTTAGATTTATTTGTGGGACGCTCATCTCTGTAGTCCAAGAGGAGCTCAGCCTTGTATAACTCGTGAAGTCATGTTCAACTAGACACAGCCATTGGACAGGGGAAAGATCCAGAAAGCGGGTGCTCACTTGGCAAAGGGGTGTCTATTTTAATCTATCTCCACGGTCTGGAGACCCATGGAGATCCATGGGGGAGGTAGTGACAGGAGGGGAAGATGGTATCCTTCTAGTTTTTGCCTCAGATGTTCTCATTTGCCCTTATATCTCTTTGTTAAATGATGATATACCTGCAGCTGGTCAACTAGCAATCCCTAGTATCTGTGTAGTGCTTTAAGATTTGTGAAGCATTTTACATATATTATCTAATTTTTTCCTCACAACACTCCTGGTAGGTTGGTATTACACAGATGACAAAAGTGAAGCTGAAAAAGGTTAAGTGACTTGTCCAAGGAAACAGTTAATCAATGTCTCTGGAAAAAAGTCAAATCCAGGTCTTTCAGACTCCAAATCCAACAATCTATCCACTTTGTCACTTAACATTGATAACGTTGTTCCCTAGGTCACCTTCTCCTCCATTACGACCTATTGAAATCTTACCATCCTTTGAAGTCACCTTAAATATCATCTTCTCAATGAAGTGTCCCTGACGACCATCCAATAAGGAAAGGCCTCCTCCCTCAGACCCTGTATAACTTTATACTGATTAAAGCGAAAACATGTCTTAGCAAATAGAGGGCCAGCCTTGAAGTTAGGAACATATGGGTTCAAATCTTGCCTCTGATGAGCTGATTGTATGAAAAAGTTACTTATTCTCTGAGTGAGCAAAGCAAGTTTCTAAATTATAGATGAGCTAATAAGTGGATGTTGGCGGGGGAATTTCCTTCCCTAGTGAAATCACAATTTGTTGTTTTTTGTTTGTTTTCTCTAGTGAAATCCCATGTTTTCTCTAGTAAAATATCATGTCTTAACTCTGGAATGTGAATGTTCTTCAGAGGCCATATAATCCAAACCCCTCATTTTACAGAAAAAAAATAGAGGACCGGGAAAGTTTTTTGCCCAAGATCCTCTTACCATAGAAACAGTGCTTTTCCCTCTACTGTACCAAAGTGCTTTCCAAATTTAAAATTCTTTATCTACATGATTTAGTACTAGAGATATTTTCATATGTGTTAATGACCTATTAGTTAATCACCTCCATGGGAGGGGGGATATTTTATTTCTGATGAATTCAAGTCAATAGAGAAGGCCAGAGGAAAGAAGGCTGGATTAGGAGCCAGAGGACTTGGATTCAAATATTGGCTTTATCCATGTGACTTTGGGCAAGCCACTTAACTTCTCTGATCTCTGATCATCCCTGAGTCACAGAGTGTGGATAGATTTACTTGGACATTTTAGCTTTAGATATATTCCCTTAGTTATTGAAAGAAATAGTACTTAGGATTGCAGAGTTTGCTGAAACAGTGTGGAAACAGGAAAGAAGTCCAAGACGTAAAAACAAAAGTTGCTCTGATCTTTGTAAAAAATAAGACTGAAGATTATGCATACTTGATTTAATTTTGTGGGAAACTATGGAACATAGCATGAAAGATGCTTGGAAAACCTTCAGAAAAGATCCAGAGATCTGTTCCAAAAACATTCCACATTCAGCATACGTCATACCACGGTGACCTTATTGCTCTTTTTAAAAACATTTCTAGGCTGATTGGTCTGGAGGACAATGTAGATATAGTTCATTTAGATTTATAAATAGGGAGAGAGAGCAAGAGCAGGAGTGAGAGTGAGAGAGAAAGAGAGAGAGATGGAAAGACCAACAGAGAGACAGAGACAGAGATACAGAGACAGAGAAAGATAAAAGGAAAGAGATGGAAGTATGGATGGATAGTTGTATGATAAATGGTCAGATAGAGATGATAGACAGTAAGATATAGATAGATAGATAGATAGATAGATAGATAGATAGATAGATAGATAAACAGATGGAGAAAGAAATGGAAGAGTGGATGGATAGATAGATGATAGACAGATGGTCAGATAGAAATGATAGATAGTAAGATAGACATGATAGATAATAGGTAGGTAGGTACATAGATAGATAGATAGATAGATAGATAGATAGATAGATAGATAGATAGATAGATAGATAGATAGATAGATTCTGTTTCCCAACAGATACTTCCCAGTAAAGTTTCCCTGTGAAATGCATGTCCCTAGTATTATTATGACTAATCACACAGGTCCTTTGTGATTTTGATCTATATTGATCATTAAAAGAGAAAAAAGTATCCTTTCCTTGGTGTAGCAAGAACTTTGACTATTGTACTGTTCCTTTGTTTTTCCTCTTTTCATCACGTGTTTGGATTTCTTGGCTCTGTTTTTTAAACTAACCACCCTCTTAAACATGTCTTCCCATATTTCTCCGAGTTTTTTGTATTCATTTTTTTCTTGCAGCACATAACTGTTTTTTGTTCACACACAAAGCTGAATTGTATATCATTCTTAATTTTTTGACAAATATTTGGTTTCCAGCTGTTTTCACAAATTATGCTAAGAATAATTTTAAATTTATGGGTCTTTTCTTGCTAACAAGCTTTTCTGCTCCTTGGGGTATATTTCCAAAGGAAATATTTTGGGGTCAACTAAATCTCTAAATGATCAACTTTTGTATGACTTAATTAGTAACTCTTCTTGCAGAATTCAACATTATTTTCCTGATCTGCTCCAGACGAAACAACTGAGCCAATTTGCAGATACACCTGCACTGAATTAGGACATGTATTCCCCTAGAACTTCTAACAATGAGTCTTCTAATCTGTTAATATTTTTGCTGATCTGATGGGTGACACTTCATAGTGCTTTTATGTCTCTCATTTTTAGTGACTGCGAATTATTTTTCAGTCATTACTGATTGTATTTGGGAGGTCCAATTATTTATACACTTGTACACTTTTCTCAAGAATAGTTCTTGACCTTGCTGATCTGTGCCAATTCCCTATTCACATATCTAATTCTTATTGGAGTTGTTTAATGAAGAACTGAGACTGCTGCTGCCTCCAAGGCCTGCTGATGGTACTGCTGCCACTTGGGTGTGCTTTGGGCAGGTTCCATGCAGTATCACAGGCCTTCCCCACTGACCCCCTAAGTTTTCGCAGGCTGGAAAAATATCTCATGCAAATCTCTTTTTGACTCTGCCCCACTCCAAAATTTGATACAAGTGTTATTTGATAGCTGTATGAAGAGTAATTTTGACAGAGTTCAGCTGCATTGCTGCCTATGCACCAGTATCTTAGTGTTGTCCCTCCAGCTATTTCTCATAAACAAGATATCACACACGTTCAGCACATGTGCATATCTACTTCCTAAATTTACTTCCTTAACTCCTTCTCTTGCAATTGTGAAATCTGTAGCTTCCTTCAAAGCAAAGATAAGGTATAGTCTTCCTGATGCATTTTCTTACCCTCTGATTATTGCCCTCTTCTTGAATTACTTTTTATTACTTTTTATTGTACCTACCAGGTAAATATAAGGCCCTTGAAGGGAACAACGATCTCTTTTTTCCTCCCTCCCTCCTCCTTTCTCTCCTTCCTTCTTTCCTTCCTCCCACCCTGCCTCTCTGTCTCCCTTCTTTTCTCTTTCTTTCTTTGTTTCTTTCTTTTTTCTTTGTTTCTTTCTTTCCTTCTCTCTTTCCTTCTTTCTTTTCTTTCATTCTTTTTTCTTTCTCCCTCCTTCATTCTCTCCCTTCTCCTTCTCTTCTCTTCTCTCTTCTCTCTTCTCTCTTCTCTCTCTCTCTCTCTCTCTCTCTCTCTCTCTCTCTCTCTCTCTCTCTCTCTCTCCCTCCCTCCCCTCTCTCCCTCCCTCCCCTGCCCCCCCTCTTTCTCCCTCTCCCTCTTCTTCTCCCTCTCCCTCCCTCCCATATTTCCTAAATATATATTTTAAATCATTTCTTTTAAAAAATGACATAAACTTCATGCTTTGGTGAATTACTACCTAGTGGTTTTTAGGATTTAAATCCTCTCTTTGTGGAATTGAAATTACATAGCCAATTCAATTTGATTTCTTTAATGCAGATGTTTTTTGGTTATTTTTATAGCTTTAAAAAAAACCCTTTACTTTCAATTTGAATTAATCACAGAACAATTAAACCATTTATTTAATCTGAATGGGGCATTGTCATCTTGGATTTCATTTGCCAAGATGAATTTGTCCCCTTATACTGTACAGGTGACATTGTATGGATTTTATAGAATCTTCCTTCCTTCCATCCTGCTCCATTTCCTACAATCTACCTTGAGTGGGCACATTCTCACTGATCAAATCCAGCGAAGAACAATATTTTATATTTTCTCACTTTTTAGCTCAGATAAGCCCATGTCATGGAGCTAGTTCTTATTCTAAAATTATTTGTAAGAAGCTTTTGAATATCTTATTCTCCTCTCTAGACTACAAATTCTGTGAGGGAAAGAACTATGTTCTATCAAAATTTGGTACTACCCTGTATCTAGTGCAGGGTTTTGCTGACACTGCTCTCTCTTGATTCACCTACCTGTTCAGTACCTTCCCAGTCTCCTTTGGTATAAAAGTGGCCATGTCATTTCCAGTGTGTATTGGTGCACCTTCGGACTCTGTCCTGAGGCCTCTAATATTTGGTCTGAGTAATTTCATTAGTTTTGGGGGACTCCGTTATTATTTCTATCTATATTACTTCCAGATCTCTATGTCTCTTCTCTCTCTTGAATTCAGTTTCATATCACGAACTACTGATCAAACTACCAAGTATCTCAAACACAACATGTCCAATGAGATACTCATTCCACTTCTTCCTAAAGTCAATTTTCTTCTCATGATCCCTGTTCTATCAGTGGCACCTCTATCCTTCTTGCCTTCTAAGAATTATGCTCAACTCTCTACTCCCCCTCACATCTCTCCCAGTCTAAAAAAGCAATCAATTGCCAAGTCCTGTCAGTTTTCCTTCCACAACATCTAGATATCTACCAGGGCCAAGTCTGATCACTTTTATGATCTATGACATGTTTTACAACAACTGATTGATTTCTTCTTACATCAGAAAATGTATTGATCTGGTTATAAATCACTGTCATGGACAGAGAGAAAAGGCTGACTCCATCAGAGCAACAACTCTCCAATAGAGTGCAACAAATAATTGTAATACGTGGTGGTCAGTAAATAGATCATAACAATAATTCAATCTTTTGAATAGTGACTATCATAATACATGGTCTTCTCCACTCATGGTTCATATCAATTAAGATCCCCTGGATAGTCACAATAACCCAATTCAGAATCACTATGTCTTATATGAAAAACTCAGTTCTGCATATCGAGGGATAAAATATATTATAAGGATTTTAAAAGGCACTTGCAAAATATGTTCCAGCATTTTCATGGTGTAACACATGTTGTTTCAATCTCATTGTCTGAGTTTTTTGTATTTCAGAGGACAGACCTTAGGACAATGGGTGAGCATTGCAAAGAGGTGAATTGATATCAGGAAAGTAAAACTGGCTAATTATATGATCCTAGAACAGAATGAACTACCCCAGAAAGAAATATATTTTTATTCACAAAAGTTCTTCAAGACAAAGCTAAAATATTGTCGATGTTGTAGGCTTGATTTTTCTTTAGCAACATTTTGGACTACATTAAAATACACTCCTCAAAAACTTATCTGGTGTCTATTGCTATTTCCATGTAATTCTCCATGACTGTTAGAACAATCAATTGCAATTGATGTTTACAAAAGGATATCCAATTGAAAAATTGTTCCTTTTAAATCAGAATTTAAATCAAATGAGTTTGATTTATTTTTTTTAGTCTCTATTTTTTTTGAAACAGCATATATCTATGGCAGTATAGTTCATCCATTGTTCTCCACTAAGCATTACTATAAAACTGAGTAGGAACTATGTCGTCATTCATTCTCAATGATCTACTTATTTCTCCATTTACTTCTCAGCCAAAAAATGAGTTACTTGAGGTCAGAGACCATGAATAGCCTATTATAGCTAAAATATCAGTACACACTGCTGCTCTTAACTACTTTTCCAGTTCCCCTTAGGCTTTTTAACATTGCTTCACAATCTGAATATCCTTCTTTGTTTTGGTTTTATATATACTTTTTTCCCATTAATATCATGCCTCTACACAAGGCTGGAGATATTTTGTAACACTTTGGGAAAAAATAACTCAGTTCATTTTTTCTTCATTTTATTAGATTTGGATAATTATTAAATCAAATTTCAAAAAATATATAATATTTTCAGTCGTATATGTGTGTATATGCATGATATATATAGATGTCTATGTGTACATATATATATATATATATATATATATACATACCCATTATGATAACTAAGAAAATGGTGGCATTTGTGGAGGGCTAGGGGCAAGAATGTGTGTATATTTCATTCCTTTGAATATATTTTGATCTAGTTTAGTTCAGAGGTAGAACTTTACTTTTATCAAATATGGCATGAGAGACCTAAACTAAAAACTTGATATTGGGAATCAAATTTCTGAGCAAGTTTCTTCTTTAACAAATTCAATTGATGTCAAAAACTGAGCTAGGGAGACTAAGCACAAGGGTTCAAGAAATGGTTCACTAGTTCAGGAGACAAACTATGTGCCTGCAACAAATGTCAAAGAAAATATCCCAAAATACAGAAGCATGGATGACTTTACATTAATTAGTAACATTAACATACTCACTATAGTCATTTCTAAAAGAATATATAATTTCAAATATCATGTTTTTATAGTTAAAATAATTTCATCCTGGGATCTGATCTGTTTGATATCCAATTTTTTTCCTGGTAGAGGTTGTACTTTTCCTGTGGTTTTTATCCTCTGTGGCCCTTGTATACATTGTCCAGTAAATACTACATAGAAGAGAGTGGGGGAAAGAACAAGCATAATGTAAGCACTACTGTTTATCAGGTACTGTGCTGATCACTTTACAAAATTATCTCATTTGATCTTCACAACAATCCTAGAAGGAAGATGCTATAATTTATCCCATTTTACAGTTGAAGAAAATGAGTCAGACAAATTAAGTAACTTGTCAGGGTCACACAACTAGAGAATGTCTGAGGCTGGATTTGATCTGAAATCTTTCTGACCTCAGTCCACAGCGCCACCTAGCTGTCCCTGATAAGAATCTCCAGCAAGCTGGAGTTCTATTTAGCTCTCTTTATGTCACAGTGAAGATGTGATTTGTGCAACTTTTATACTTCACTCTTACTATCGAACCAGTCTGTCTCCTTTCTCATTCATTACTCCCTCTAGTGTGAATCTTTTTTTTTAAATTAATGAATTTATTTATTTATTTTCAGTTTCACTTTACAACATTCAGTTCCTCAAGTTTTGGGGTTCAAATTTTCTCCCCTTCCCTCTCCTCCCAACTCCCCACCCAAGACAGCATGCGATCCAATACAGCCTCTACATATACATTCAGACTAAACATATTTTCACAGTAGTCAAGTTGCAAAGAAGAACTACAACCAATGGAATAAACCACAAGAAAGAAGAAACAAAACAGAAATGAGAGAGAGAGAGACAGAGAGAGAGAGAAAATAGTTTACTTCAATCTGCATTCAGACACCGTAAGTTCTCTGGACATGAATCACTTTTTCCATCGTGAGTCTTTTGGAGCTGTCTTAGAACCTCGCATTGCTGAGAAGAGCCAATTCTATTAAAGTTAGTCATTACAGATACCACATGTCTGTAATCATGTATAATGTTCTCCTGGTTCTGCTTCCCCCATTCAGCATCAGATCATGTAAGTCTTTCCAGGTTATTATGAAGTCTGTATCTTCCTCATTTCTTATAATGTGATAGTATTCCATTACATTCATATACCTCAACTTGTTCAGCCATTCCCCAATTGATGGGTATCCTCTCAATTTCCAATTCTTTGCCACCACAAAAATAGCTGCTATAAATATTTCTGTACATACTGGTCCATTTCCCACTTGTGTGATGTCTTTGTGATACAGCCCTAAAAGTGGTATTGCTGGGTTAAAGGTTATACACATTTTTATAGCCCTTTGGCCATAGTTCCAAATTGCTCTCTAGAATGGCTGGATTAGTTCACAACTCCATATACAATGTAACAATATTCCAATTTTTCCACATCCTCTCCAGCATTTATGATTTTCCTGTTTGTGTTAGCCAATCTGACAGGAGAAATGTGGTACCTAAGAGTTGTTTTGATTTGCATTTCTCTAATCAATACTGATTTACAGCATTTTTCATATGCCTATAGATATCATTAACTTCTTCCTCTGAAAACTTCCTGTTCATATGTTCATATCAATTGGGAATGACTTGTATTCTGATAAATTTGACTCAGTTCCCTGTATATTTTAGATATGAGGCCTTTATCAGAGACACTGGTTGTAAAAATTCTTTCCCAATTTTCTGCTTTCCTCCTAATCCTTGTTGCACCATCTTTATTTGTGCAAAAACTTTCCAACTTAATGTAATCAAAATGATCCATTTTGCATTTCATAATTCTCTCTTCCACTCTTTTGTTCATAAATTCTTTCCTTCTCCATAAATCTGACAGATAAACTAATCCCTACTCTCCCAGATTGCTTATAGTATCAGTCTTTATATCTAAATTGTGAACCTGTTTTGACTTTATTTTGTTATATGGCATGAGATATTGGTCTATGCCCAATTTCTGCCATACTGTTTTCTAGTTTTCACAGCAGTTTTTGTCAAATAGTGAATTTTTGTCATAGAAGCTGGAGTCTTTGGGTTTATTAAACAGTAGATTACTATAGTCATTGACTACTATGTCTTGTGTACCTAACTATTCCACTGATAGACAATTCTATTTCTTAGCCAGTAACAAGTAGTTTTAATGACTGCTGCTTTATAATACAGTTTAAGATCCAATATGGCTAGGCCACCTTCCCTAGAATTTCTATTCATTAATTCCCTTGATATTCTGACCCTTTCGTTCTTCCAGATGAATTTGGTTATTTTTTCTAGCTCTATGAAATATTTTTGGTAGTTTGGTTGGTATGGCCCTGAAGAAGTAAATTAATTGAGGTAAAATTTTATTTTTTATTATAGTAGCTCAGCCCAACCACGAGTGACGGATGTTTTTCCAATTACTTAGATGTGACTTTATTTGTGTAAAAAGTATTTTGTCATTTGTCTTCATGTAGTTTCTGGGTTTGTTTTGGCAGGTAGACTCCCAGATATTTTATAATGTTTACAGTAATTTTAAATGGAATTTCTCTTTCTATGTCTTGCTGTTGGGATTTGTTAGAAATATATAGGAATGCCATGGATTTGTGTGGGATTATTTTATATCCTGCACTTTTGCTAAAGTTATTTATTATTTCAAGTAGTTTTTTTTACTTGATTCTGTAGGAATCTCTAAATTTATCATCATAGAGTGATAACTTAGTTTCTTCTTTCCTATTCTAATTCCTTCAATTTCTTTTTCTTCTTTTCTTGCTAATGCTAACATTTCTAGTACCATATTGATTAACTGTGGTGAAAATGTACATCTTTCATTCACCACTGATCTTATTGGAAATACACCTAGTGTATCCCCATTACATATAATGATTGCTGATGGTTTTAAGTAGATGTTATTTATCATTTTAAGAAAGGTTCCATTTATTTCTATTCTCTCTAGTGTTTTTAACAGGAATTGGCATTGTATTTTGTCAAAAGCTTTTTCTGCATCTATTGAGATAATCATATGGTTTCTACTAGTTTTTTTATTGATACAATCAATTATGCTGATAATTTGTCTAATATTGAACCAGCCTTGCATTCCTGGAATAAATCCTAGTTGTTCATAGCATATTGTTCTCATGATAACTTGCTGTAGGTTTTTTGCTAATTTTTTTTTATTTAAAATTTTTGCATCTATATTCATTAGGGAAATTTCTCTCTAATTTTCTTTCTCTGTTTTGACTCTTCTTAGTTTGGGTGTTTGTACCACATTTGTGTCATAAAAATAATTTTGTAGGACTCCTTCTTCATCTATTTTCCTCACTAGTCTATAAAGTATTGGAATTTATTGTTCTTTAAATGTTTGATACATTTCACTTGTAAATCCATCTGGCCCTGGAGATTTTTTTCCTGGGGAGTTCATTGACAGCTTGTTCAATTTCTGTTTCTGAGATGGGGGTATTGAAGTATTTTACTTCCTCTTCTGTTGATCTGAGCAATTTATATTTTTGTAAATATTCATCCATTTCCCTAAGATTGTCAAATTTATGGGCATACAGTTGGGCAAAATAATTCCTAATTATTGTTTTAATTTCCTCTTCAATGGAGGTGAATTCACCCTTTTCATTTTTGATACTGGTAATTTGGTTTTCTTCTTTCTTTTTTTAAATCAAACTGACTAGAGTTTTATCAGTCTTACTGTTTTTTTTTTCTTAAAGCCAGCTCTTAGTTTTATTTATTAGTTCAATACTTTTCTTAATTTCATTTTGATTAGTCTCTCCTTTGGTTTTCAGTATTTCTAATTTGGTATTTAATTGGGGATTTTCAATTTTTTTCTAGCTTTTTCAGTTGCATGTCCAATTCATTGATTTCATTTTTCTCTATTTTATTCGTATTTTATTCGTATAAGAGATATAAACCTCCCCTAAGAACCATTTTCAGTACACCCCATAAGTTTTGGTATGTTGGCTCATCATTGTTATTCTCTTGAATGAAGCTATTGATTTTTTCTGTGTTTTGTTGTTTGACCCACTCATTCTTTAGGATCAGATTGTTTCATTTCCAATAATTTTTAGTATAGCTTTCCATGGCCTTTTATTACATATAATTTTATTGCATCATGATTTGAAAAGGATGCATTGACTATTTTGCCTTTCTGCAATGGATTGTGAGGTTTTCATGCCCTAGTACATGGTCAATTTTTGTGAATGTGCCATGTACTGCTGAGAAAAAGGTATATTCCTTTCTTTACCCATTTAGTTTTCTCCAGAAATCTATCATATCTAACTTTTCTAAAATTCTATTCACCTCCTTAACTTCTTTCTTGTTTATTTTGAGGTTAGATTTATCAAGTTCAGAAAGGGAGAGGTTGAGGTCCCCCACTACTATAGTTTTGCTGTCTATTTCTTCCTGTATCTCTCTTAACTTCTCCTCTAAGAATTGGGATGCTATACCATTTAGTGCATATATGTTAAGTAAAGATATTACTTCATTGTCTATGGTGCCTTTTAGCATGATGTAGCATCCTTCCTTATCTCTTTTAATTAGATCTATCTTTGCTTTTGCTTTTTCTGAGATTTGGATTGCTACCTTTGTTGTTGTTGCTGTTTTTACTTAAGATGAAGCATTATATATTCTACTCCAGACTTTTACCTTTACCCTGTGTGTATCCCCCTGTTTCAAATATGTTTCTTGTAAACAACATATTGTAGGATTATGGTTTTTAATCCATTCTGCTATCTGCCTCCATTTTATAGGAGAGTTCATTCCATTCATTTTCACAGTTATGATTACTATGTGTGTCTTTCTCTCCATCCATTCCCCCCAATTTATGCTTTTATTTCTCCTTTCTCTCTTCCTCCCTCAAAAGAGCTTTGCTTTTGACCACTACCTCCCTTAATTTTCCATTCCTATCAGCCCCCCTCCCTTATCTTACCCTTTTCCCTTATTGCTTCTTCCCTCCTTCTAACCACCACCCATCCCTTTGCTTTCCCCTTTCCCCTTTTGCTACCTGTAGGACAAATTAGATTCCTATACTTAACAGATGATGTTATTCCCCCTTTGAATTAAACTAAATGAGTAAAGCTGACACAGTACCATTCTTTTTCTCTACTATATTTTTGTGCCTTTTCATGTGATGTAATTTACCCTTTTCTACTTCCTCCTTTCCTCTTCTCCCATTACAATGCCTTTGTACCCATTAGTTAGGTTTTTTATCATCACCTCAGTTAATTTTATACCCACATCCTCTAACTATGTACATTCTTTTTTAATGTCATAATAAATATACAATTCTCAAGATTAATAAGAATCATCCTCCTATATAGGAATGTAAACAGTTTGACCTAATTGAAAAACAAGGGTTTTTTTTTCATTTTTTTTCTGTTTATCTTTTTATGCTTCTCTTGAGTCCTATATTTGAATATCAAAATTTCCTTTAAGCTCTGGTCTTTTCAACATGAAGGTCAGGAAATCTCTTATTTCATTGAAAGTCCATCTCCTTGCCTGAAAGATTATGCACAATATTGCTGGGTAGTTGATCCTCATTTGTAGTCCAAGCTCCTTTTCATATGGAATATCATATTCCAATCTTTCTGAACTTTTAATGAAGAAGCTGCAAGATCCTGGGTGACCCTGACTGTAGTTCCTCAATATTTGAATTATTTTTTTGGCTGCTTGTAGTATTTTCTCCTTGACCTGATAATAACGAAATTTGGTTACAGTATTCCTTGGTGTCTTCAATTTGGGATCTCTTTCAGGATGTGATCAGTGGATTCTTTCAATGACTATTTTGCCCTCTGCTTCTATGACCTTAGGGAAATTTTCTTTGATGATTGCTTGGAAGACACTCTCCAGGATCTTTTTTTCATCATGGCTTTCTGGTAGAACAATAATTCTTAGATTTTTTTTCTCCTGGATCTATTTTCCAAGTCAGTCGTTTTTTCCAATGAGATATTTTACATTTTCTTTTATTTTTTTTCATTGTTTAAATTTTGTTTGACTGATTCTTGATGCCTTATAGAGTCATTAGCTTCTACTTGCCCAATTCTAATTTTTAGTGAATTATTCTCTTCAGTTAGCTTTTGTACCTCCTTTTTCCATTTGGTCAATTTTTCTTTTAAGGACTTGTTTTCTCCAGATAGGCTCTGTACCTCCTTATCCATTTGGCCAATTTTACTTTTTTTAAGAAATTGTTCTCTACAATATTTTTTTTAATTTTATCATTGTACATTTAAAATCATTGGTCAGTTTTTCTTCTATTTCTCTAATTTGGTGTTTAAGTTCCTTCTTGAGCTCTTCCAAGAATTCTTTTTGGGCTTGAGACCAGTTCATATTCCCTTTTGAGGTTTTAGATGTGGGTATAATGTCAGTACTGTCCTCTTCTGAATTCATATTCCCTGTCCCTGTAGTAAGATTCTATGTTCTTTAGTTTTCTTGCCTGCCTTTTTCCTGGCTTTTAAAGTGGATCTCTGCTTCTGGGGCACAGAGGGGCTGTGTCTCACTCCTCTTGTGGAAGCTAGGGTCCTGGTTACTGACTTTGTGTGCTATAGCCACTAATTCTGTCAGCTAAAAGAGATAGATAGATAGATAGATAGATAGATAGATAGATAGATAGATAGATAAAAGATATATATAAAAGATAGATATATAAAAGATAAGATATATACATGTGTGTATGTATATATATGTGTATATATATATATATGTGTGTGTGTATATATATGTATATATATACACATGTATATATATAATGCTGCTGCTCATCTGGTGCTGAGCTGGAGCTAGCTAGTGTGTGCTGAGGCAAGGTCTTTCTGAGTTTCCCTGGGGTTATACTGAAGCTCACAGCATGAGGTGTTGGGGAGGGGTGGTTTGGCCACTAGAAGTCCACTCTTCCCCTAAGGCTGGATAGCCTCAGGCCTTGGTGGAGGCCAGTGATGGTGTCTGCCAATTCCCCTGGCTGCGCAGAGGCACACCTGGGGTCCTGGTGTTGGCACTTGCCAGCTCCATCCCCCTGGGGCTCAGGATCGCCTACTGATCTGCTGAGGTGGGGCTTGATGAAGTGATTTTGGCCCTGCCCTGGACCCCTTTATCTACCACAGGAGGGACCCGTCCTTTCAATCTTCCTAGCCTCCTGAGCAAAAAGACTCCTCTACTCCTAGGATCCTCTATTCCAGGATTTTTTCCTGGGGCAATGTTCTCTAGCTTTTTCAAGGTTAACAAGGGAGGAATGAGAGCCCTTACTTTACTCTGACATCATAGCTCCCATAAGTTCAAGTATATGACTTGTCTGTGGGCTGATATCCCCCTGAGTAGCTGCTGCTGCTGCCATAGGCCCTACACTTCTGTCTCACCCAGTTCTGAGAGACCCTATCCTGTGCTGAGAGGTTTGGGGATCACTACTGCTGCTGGGGATTGAGTTCATTTGGCCTGGGCCTGCTTCTACTCTGCTATGCCCACGTCTGTGCTGGTGTGGCCCAAGTACTCTGCAATCTCCCAGCTGGGAGCGACAGATGCTTTCCATTGACTTTCCCGGCCTGTCCTGGAAATTGATTATACTCTATCTCCCAGTGGATTCTGCCTGTCAGAATTTGTTCAAATTCACTTTTTAGAGAGCCCTCACAGAATTTATGGGAGTGCTTTGATGAGTTGCTGCTTTCACTCTGCCATCTTGGCTCCACCCCCTCTAATGTGAATCTTAATGCCATTTCTCCATCATTTGGTAATACATTGCAGACTATTTAGACTTAAGGTGTAATTCTCCTTTGCCCCTTGGTTGATCCAAAATGCAAATTCCTTGGTGACCACTGAGTTCCATTATTCGTAAATACATTCTAATAGTCAAATAACCTGATGTTTTCTGTTTTGTTGGCAGGGATTCTGTAATTTGAAACTACAATTAGTAATCAATGTAATATCTAATGCATGAGAATCTTAGCACATTATGATAAGTAGGGAAATGGGTGATATTTGTGGGAGGTTAGGGGTAAGAATGTGTGTGTGTGTGTGTGTGTGTGTGTGTGCCTTTTGTTTTTTTGAATGTATTTTGATCAAGTTAAGTTCAAATGTGGAAATTTCCAATTGGCAAATATGCTATGAGATACCTTTACTAAAGACTTGATATTGGGAACCACATTTCTGAGCAAGTTCCTTCTTCAACAAGTTCAACTAATGTCTTTCTGGTAATAGTCCAGGTGAATTTGCACACAATGTATAATTAAAATATTTAAGGCTCAAGACCAAATTAAATACATAGCATTAAAAAAAGCATTTGAAATTATAAATCTCACTGAGGATCTTGTTTTTAAATGAAATGGAGGAGAAATGTTAAGTAGGGAGATTTGTGTATAACCAAGGCTTCCTTCAAGGGAATGAGATCATACACAGCTGTCTAAGCTTATGTTTGTATTCCTAAAGGGAAAAAATGAGTGAATCAGAGAAACATTTTCCTGCAAAGGACATTTACTTGAAGAGGTTGTAAATATGCAAGTAACTCTTACAAATTGCTATTCGGCATTGTTTGCAAGAAGGTGAGATTTGGAGTCAAAGGGCCTACCTATTGTCTTTATGACCTTGAGCCATCTTCACCTCCTTGGGGCTTAATGTCCCTATGTGCGAACTGGTATCTAAAAAATATCTTTTCCTGAGGTATCTGGTGTTGCAGTGGATTGAGTGTTGGGCCTGTAGTCTGAAAGACTTTAGTTCAAATTTGGCCTCATACACAATAGCTGTGTGATCCTGAGCTTATAACTTATCTGTTTCTCTTAGTTTCCTCAACTTTAAAATTAAGGTAATAATAACATTTAGGGTTGTTATGAGGATCAAATGAGGTGGTATTCATTTTTTAAAGATGTTTAGCACAATGCCAAACACATAGTAGGACTTTATAAATACTCATTCTTCTCCTTTCCAGTTTTAAATCTGTGTTTCTGTGAGAGATGAATAAGTTATGCTAGTCAAATTTTTAATAAAGTATAATTCATTGTTCTGCCTAGTAGGTTTCATTTTTAGTTAGTAAGTGTTTCTTATGCATATACTATGTGCCAGATACTGTGTTAAGTCCTGGGGATTTAAAAAGAAAGGCATAAATTCAGCCTTTGACCTCCAGGAGCTGACATTATAATGGAGGAGACAATGTGAAAACAACTGTGTACTAACAAGATAGATAAAGTGTAAATGTGAGTTTTCAAAGGGAAGGAATTAAGATTATGAAGGATTGGGAAAAGCATCTTGCAGAAGGTGTTACTTTAGCTGAGACTTGAAGGAAGCCAGGGAGTTCAGAATGTGGAGATAAGCTGGGAGGGAGTTCCAGGCATGGGGACTCAGGATCAGAGCTCATAGTTATAATGTGTGAGAAACAACAAGAAGGCTGCTGGTATTAAATCACAGAACAAGGTACAAGAAAATTGGGTAGATGAGGTAGAACTCATAATTGAAACCAAGTAACTTTTGGAAGAATATACTTTGCTCAAAGGATGAGATTGTGTAATGAGGCAAAAGAAACAGTACTACACGCTTTTATAGAAATCTATAAATGTGCAAGAGAAAGCTTGGTAAACCAGATATGAGGGAAAGATCAAAGGAAGAAGATATAATTCTGATATTATGATTATTGATGGAGGAACTGGATGATAAGTTCTGGTTATTTATCATAGAAGTAATATAGGCAGGATATAGAGTTGGTTGGGGTCCTTGCTCGCACTGTCTCTCTGTCTATATATATTTGTCTCTTTCTGCCTCTCTGCCTCTGATTCTCCCTATTTCTCTGTTTTTATTTCTGACTGTCTCTCCTAAAATAGAACAAATCATAAATTCTTGATTTGCCTTTCTAATAGAGAACTTTTCCAAGAAGTAACGAAAATTGATATTCTGAAGACAGTGCTAATCAACAAAAAGGAAGAGATTTATAAAGTAGAAATAATAGAAACCTTGGGAGAAAAGGATTATGATGTTTGAGAAGCTGTTTTAGTCAATGTGATGTCCTTCATAATCTGATAGCCTAGACATTTAAGTGACATTTTAAGAAGTTCAGAAAAAATGATGATATGATATATGATTCTTTAAAGAAATGTCATCTTAGGAGAGAATGGAAACTCTGAATGAAGCTCTAAAAAATAACAAACTATCCATTAACCAAAAGAGAGAGAAGGGAGAGGTATTTGAGTGCAATGGGGCTGCACAGGGAGCTCTCCATTAAGTTCATATTTAGAGGCATGTGTGTAAAAGGTATAAATGAGGACATATAAAAGGAAAAATACAAAAATTATATAACCATGAGAGAATTATTTCACAGATTCTAGAGCCTTAAAATAAATGAGTTTTGTAAAGATTGAATTACAATATAAAAATGTGTTCTAGATATGTTTGGAGAAAGACTATAAAGAAGACACTTAGGTTCACTATATGGTTGAATTATCATGATGACAATAGTGGCTAAAATGCAGATCTTGACATTGCTCATAGTGATGAATGAGAGAGAAAAGGAAACAACTCATTCCTATATATGAATCTGTGTGTATGTATGTGTGTGTGTGTATATATACATGTAGTATAATATATATGTATATGTGTATGTATACACACACATACATATGTTAGTTGTTATTTTCTATTTTAAAGAGACTCTCACCTGTGGCTCCAAGAAGCTGTAACATGCACAGCAGCCACATCGCAATAAACCATTTTGGCAGACAGGCTGAACCAGGTTGAGGGGAACTTAGGGTCTCAAAATCTTTGGTGAGTTAGGGAGGTGCCTACTCAAAGCATGTGAAGACTTCCCCTGGCAGAATGGACAAATGAGAACAATTAGTTCCAATGGCTGCAAAGGTAGCTGAAGCAGGCCCTACGGAGTGCATAGAGCTTGACTAGATATTGAAGATGCCAAGGTCATCCACTGTATACTGAGCTATCACCAGTCTTATTGTCTGTCCTGCCACTGGACTTTGATGACTCTGGAAGAAAGAGTAAGGCCAATGACTTCATGCAATTCTGCTTCACTTAAATCCAATTTATGTGCAAGTCAAAAGACATCACCCATACCATTTTACCATTTTTACTTATCTCAAAGTCCTATGTCAACAGGCAAGTGACAAAGCAACAGAAACAGATAGACTTGGAGCTGAGGTTACGACATTGCACACAGGTGACCCAAGCCATAGGGTCATCTTTTCACTAGAAGCAGCAGTGGGATTTGGCATCCCCCTGGGTGTCTGAGCAGCCTTTTTTAAAGCCCATGCTGCTCACCTCCTGGCATGAGTAAGGGGCTAAAAAGGTGTCCTAAAAAGTGTTTGTTTCACCCAACCCTTATCTGTTTGCTGTGGCAAATGAGAATTCCATTCTGCAGTCAAAATGGACACAGAAATTATAGATTTTTTTTTGCAAAGATGATTCCACTGACCATCAGAACATGAAATGTATGCACTCATAAATAGCACAAAATCCATTAAGCCTGAAAGATGAACAGATCTTGTGAGAGAGTTCAAAGATATCATATCCAAATAGTAGCCCTGAGTGAAAGAAGGCTGTCAAATGAAGTCCAATTCCCAAAAGATAGAGCTGGACACACATTTTTCTGGAGCGGCCACAATGAAGGGGAATGCCATGAAGCTGGAGTAGGTTTTGCAATCAAAATTAATCTGGTCAACATGTTTGTATGCCTACCAAAAAACAACAGGCTCATGATAATGTCATTGCTACTTGCAGAAAATTAACACGTCACCATTACCAGTACATATGCTGCCACTATGACAAACCCCAATGAGGTCAAAGAAAAGTTTTATGAAGACCTGGAGAACCTCATCATCAGTGTGCTGAGAGGACAAACATAATTCTTCGTGACTTTAATGTAAGAGTAGGCACTGACTACCAGACATGACAGGGATTCCTTGGGCAGAATAGGCTCAGAAATAGCAATAGCAATGGTCATTTACTACTGAAGACTTGTGTATCTCATAACCTTTTCATCACCAACACTATCTTTCATTTAACTAAATGAAATAAAACTTCATTAATTCACCCTCATAGCAAAATTGGCATTTATTACACTATGCCATTTTGAAGAGAAGCGGCAGACAGGAAGTGAGAATGACAAATGTACTATATGACTCCGGTGCTGGACTGATCATAGACTTATCCTTTCCAAGCTAAATTCTTGCATTCAACAAAAGTGGTAGCCTCAAGGCAAAGCAACTACCAGAAAACTTAATATCAACAGATTAAAGTGCTTCTCCAGGTAGGAACAGTTTGTTGCTAACTTGAAGGGAAAATTAAACCAACACAAAGTTCGTAACAGGAGCAGAAAATGAATGGGCAACTTTCAGAGATTTGATGGATAGCACGGTATTTACTCATCCGGGTCAGAATACTCAAAACATCAAGATTGGTTTGATGAAAATGATGGCCAAATTCATAACCTGCTAAACCAAAAATGAGAACTCAACAGGGTTTACCATCAGGATATTTCATCCATCTCTAAGAAGGCAACATTTAAATCCATCAAGAGTAAAGTGCAAGCAAAGCTTAGAGAGATGCAAGATTTTTGGCTCAGTAAGAAGGCAGAAAAAAAAAAATTAGTTTTACACTAACAGTACAATCCAAAGTGCTTTTATGATGCCCTGAAGGCTATTTATGGGCTAAAGACTTATGGTCCTTTTCAACTACTCAGTGCTGGTGGAGCCGTATTGATTAATGATAAGGATAGGAGCCTGGAGAAATGGGCTAAACATTAAACATAATGTTTTCAACAAACCATCACCAATCAATGCTGAAGCCATTATCATATATCTCAGATTGAAGTCAATCCCTCTCTAGCCAAACTTCCAACTAAAGAAGAGAATTTGAATGTCACTAGATTCCTCTTGTGTGACAAAGTACTTAATGATGATTCTATTCCAGCTATGATTTACAAGGCAGGGAATCCACTGCTTATATAAAACCTGACTAATATGTTCTGGGTTTTATGTCAAGAAGAGTGGTTATCCTCCAGAAGTTCAAGGATGCCTCTGTGGTCCATCTCTATAAAGGAAAAGGAAATATATTCTCATGTGACAATCAAAAAGGGGTCTTTCTCTTAGTCATTCCTGGCAAGATTCTTGCCTGAGTCTTCTTTAATTTGTTTATCCTTCATCCAGAAGATGGTCATCTACCTGAGAGCCAGCATAGCTTCAGAAACAGCTGAGGAAGGGTTGATATGGTATTTGCTGCCTGACAACTCCAGGGGAAATATCAGGAAAAGAATAGAGGTCTGAACACATTTGTTGATCTGAGCAAGGCCTTTCATACTGTTAGTCACGAGGGTTTGTGGAAAATCATGGCAAAATTTGGTTGCCACAAAAGTTTATCTATATCGAATATAAGTTTCATGATGGTGTGCTTGCCCAGGTTTGGGATATTAGAGGATACTCTCATTCTTTCCCCGTCACCAGTGAAGTGAAACATGGCTGTGTGCTTGCTCCCATGAATGGTGGTTTCAGCAATATTTTCAGACACCTTCAACAAGAAGGAAAATGGCATCAAACTCGCCTACTGTACCGAATGTAAATTATTTAACATGCCAAAACAAGAAAAAGTGGAAGGAAATTTGGTGCATGATTTTTGTTTGTTTGTTTGCATGTGATTGTGCACTCAATGCAACCACTGAAGCTGAGATGCATGAAGTATGGACTAATTCAGTTGTCTGTGCTAATTTTAGCCTAACAGTTATCACCAAGAAAACAGAGATCCTCCACCAGTCAGCACCATACCATTCATATGTGGAACCATCTGTTACAGCAAATGGAGAGATTTTGAATGCTATGGATAAGTTCACTTACCTTGGCAGTATACTTTCCAGGGATGTCCACATAGATGATGACACAGATACCTGCACTGCCATAACTAGCTCAGTGTTTGGGAAGATCCAAAGGAAAGTGTGGGAGAGAAGTATTAGATTGCCTACTAAACTGAAAGTCCACAGAGACATTGTAATGACTTCATTGTTGTAACCTGGACGATATACCAGGGCCATGCCAAGAAACTGAATTGCTTCCATTTGAATTGTCTTAGCAAGATTCTACAGATCACTTGGCAAGATAATGTATGGGATACTGAGATTCTTTCTTGAGCTAAATTGCCAATCATTCAAACTCTACTGAAGAGTATAACTCTCATGGGATGGCCACATTGTTCAAATGCCAAACATACACTTGCCTAAAAGATTATTTTACAGAGAATTCACACAGGACAGGCACTCACATTATGGTCAGAAGAAGTGATACAAGGAAACTCTCAAGGTCTCTCTGAAGAGCTTTGGATGTATTGTGTGGCATAGGAGACACTGGCACAGGACCGCCTAGCATAGAGTACCTACATCAAAGAAGGTGATGTACTCTATGAACAAAGGAGAATTGCAGTAGCTCAAAAAAATGTGAGATGCAAAATTTAGAGACATCCCCACTAAAAATGTTCATGTGGACTATTTGTACCTGACCTGTGGAAGAACATTCTGAGCTTGTATTGGTCTGATCATCCACAGTTAGACACACTGTACTTTGACTCCAACATAGAGATGTTATGTTGGTCTTCTTTGAGAATGATGGACAACAACCAAACCAAACCAAATGTTTAAAAGATTCACACTGGGAAACATGAAACATAAAGGTTAAGAGAATTGTGAAAGTCTAAATCGAGAAGAAAATTCAGAGAACACATAGTCTAATTTACCTCACGAGAAAACAATGAATTATTTAAACTGCAGGCTGGGAACTTTATGTTAATTCTTTTAAATTTTCTATAAGAAATTATTAAATAGATTTCTTGGAAAAGGGGGAAGTGAAGTAGAGTGACATAGAAGATGGTGCTGACCTTAAAGCCCGGAAGACTTCGTCTCAAGTATAACCATTTACAAATGTTAGAGCCTAAAGATTTGGAAGAAAGATGGCATTTCTGCCTATTGAGTAAATCAAATTGTTCAGATAATGTGGAATGACCCAACTCCTGAAGTGACAAGGCCACTTGAGGTCAGGGAAATTTTTCCATTTTTAACAAAAAACTGTTTCTCCACTCTGGTTACACTGATGAGTACTCTTTTTCTTTAATGTCTGCTATGGCTCAGTGTGCTCCCATGGGTTTCCTACTAAGCAACATGATATTAACTAATTCGCTAATGGCCACCCTGAGCAACTAGCAGGAAGGCTGCCGGCAAGAGTTTTGTACTATTGTTGACATTCAGCAAATATTTCCTTCCTGAGAGGGAAGACAGATTATCCTATGAGATTATGAATTATTTTTATTCCTTTGCAAGCAGCCTCAAAAGACTGTTGAAAGTAAAGCCTGTGGTGGGACCTGTGGAAACAGTTACTAGAATGGAGGCATAGAGAAATTATTTTACCATTATATTAATTACCAAGTATTAAATTGGGATCCAAGCTTTTCTCCTTCATTTCTTCATTTAACCCCCAACCCTCAAAGGAAGTCAGTCTCTGAAGGACATGATTGATTGATAAGATTGCCCTAGCCCTGAAGGAACATTTTCTTGAATCTTGGGCAGTGTCCCACCCAATTAGGAGACCTAACTTATGTTTAAAGTATCAACATAATCAAGTCTGGGTGAGTCGTTGTCCAGGGGAAAGAAGCCCCTGTCCTTGTACTGCTCCATTATAATTTAGGGTGCCCATATCGTGAAGGAGAAAACAAGTATGGTCTGGCTGGAGATCAATTCCCCTGTCCAGATTGCTGGAGGCAGATGATTCTCATGATCAAGTCACTCTCAGCAAGAGGAGCTGAGGACTTCTGGCTCCCCACCTCATTAAATGACCACCCATCAAGGTAGATTTTCACTTGTCAGGGGCATTCCCTTTTGAAAAACAAAATAAGGTTTTCAGTGTCTCCATGGGTTTACCTTTGGTTACTGAGAGAAACCACTGACCATCAATTGAATAATTGCTGGCTAGCCTAATTAATAAATTTATCATTACCCAGAAACATTCTCTTGGAGTTTTTCATTCATAAGAGGCAGAAGACAAAAGGTTTAAATGGAAGCCCCACTCTCTCCCTAAATCACTTCAGGGGCATTTGAAGAAAAGGTATTGAGAAATGTTCAGTATAGTAATCACTTCTAAGGAGGAATATAAGAAAAAAATATGAAAAAGGAATGAGGAAAGAAAAGAATCCAAGATTGACTATTTAAATAACAATGTTACTACCTTTAATGTTTATCACCAGGCATTTTTAATAGGAATAACTCATGGTCTGGAAAAAGAGTGATGGATTTCAGTTCAGAAAACCTATATTTATGTCCCACACCTGTTGTTCATTGGCTGTTTGATTCTGAACAAGTGACTTATCCTTTCTGACCTTCATTTTCCTCTACAGTTGATTAAGTAGACTTAGAGATAGTAACAGCTGAAATCAGATATTGATTCAGATATTTAGTAGTTGTGTGACTATAGGTAAGTTATTTAGCTTCATTCAGCCTCAGTTTCCTCATCTGTCAATTGAGGATGATGGTACGCTCTTGCCTCACATGGGGTTGTTCTGAGGATCACATAAGGTAATATCAGTGTTGTTATTGTTGTTGCTGTTGACCCCTTTCTATGAGGTAACATAGGTATTATATTGTAAACCTTAAAGGTCTGAACAAATGTTAGCTATTACTATTATTATTATTAAAAAGAGGTTAGGCTAGATTGGTTCTAAGGTCCTTTCCAGCTCTATGATCCTGTGAACTGATATCAAATGCAGAAAATAATAGATCCCAGAAAACAACTAAACAATTCAATCAACCACACATTTATGAAGTTTAAGACATGTAGTTCATTGTGTTAGGCAATGAGGATAGAAAGAAAAAAAAGTTTTTAAAAAGTCTCTTCCCTTGTTTTTGATTACCTTATCAATTACATTAGGATGCAGGATGATGGAAATTTATGGACAATGTTGCCTCACAAGAAATCAGAATGGGTTAGTGTTGGAAGGGCCAGACAAGCCAACTGAAAGGATGCTATGAAACTCAGAGAACCAGGTCATCCTGACATCATTCATAAATGTGTATGGACTGAAGACAACAATTAACAGTTAATTGTAATAAATATATCAGCATTTCAATAGTAATTTCAATAATGACAATAATATCATCATTAGTGACAGAGCTATCATAATGTGATCCTACCACCTTAATATCTATTGTGAAGAAGTTGATTTACACTTAAAGTCATGGTTTGGAAAAGTGAATAAAGTTTGCCAAACATATATACGTGTATATGTATACATATACATATATATATATATATATATGTCATTCTTCTTGTAGGTGATGTAATTTTAAAGGTACTAAGGGGTTAGTTTCCAAGATATCCTTGATCACAGTCTCCCCAAGACAATGATAATGTCTTCTCAGCTATATCTTCTTGAAAAATAGAGATAATATTTTGCCTTCTGAATTGTGAACTCCATGTCATATGCTAGGGCACCTTTTTTTCTAAGGGATAAATCAGTTTTGCATTCAGGTGATCCTTTCCTGTGTGCAATAGAATGCTTCCTCTTCAATTTCGCCGATGTAATTTTATGTTCCCAGTCCCCAGCGATTCTAAATGGTAAAAGAGTGAGTTTTTACCCACCCTCATTCAAAAAAGATATAAAGTATCTTATTATCAATTGATATTTATAATTTTCTCAAAAATAGCTCAATGAAAAATTCCTTATAAGAAACATTCAGAAAACAGCTTTGTGGGTTGTGGGCAGTGTCAATTTCCCATTTTTGAAATACATATATTCTTTGCTTGGAAAGTTAATCAGTTAATGCATACATGTATAGATTAAGAAGTCATTTACTGAATCTAACAATTCTCCAAGATTCTTACCTCTGATCAGCAACTGTATCTTCTTATATCCCACATAATACTCATATTATTTTACATATGACTTATGTTCAAGAGCTTATTTATTTAATGGTTAATATACAGATATATTTTAATCATATCCTGCTGATTTGCATTTCTTTTCCTTTCAAAAGCAACAGCTCAGACACCCATTAACATGAATATAAATCATAAGGCAAAACATTGTAACAGAATTGGAAATGTCAGGAATTGCAGATAAACAGACCCATATGGAGGCTGTAGTATGCCTGCTTTCTATGAAAGCATACAAACTGTCATGGAAAGCTAGAATTATACAGTATTCAAGCATAAGGAAATTCCAAACATCTGGAGGTCAACTCCTTTTCAAAGTCACTGCTAGAATTTTATTGGAACTGGTTATTGTCAAGAGGGAAAATGTGCTCTGAAATCAGATCATATAACTGCATTAGGCAGTCAATAACCATTTATTAAGTGCCTACTATGTGGGAGGCACTGTGAGAAGTGCTGAGGATACAAAGAAAAGCAAGACAGTTGCTGACATCAAGAAACCTTCAGCCTAATAAGGGAGACAACAAGCAAATGAATGGTAACCAAAAAAAAAAACTATATGCAAGTAAGATAAGGACAAAATAATTTACAGAAGGAAGGCATTCAAATCAAGAAGGGTTGGAAGGCTTCTGGAGGAGATTTTAGTTGGGACATGAAGAAAGTCATGGAAGCTGTAGGTGAAGTGGAAATGGTAATGAAGGAGAAGATTTTAGGCAAAGAGTATACAGCCAAAGAAAATTCTGGGAGCCTTGAGGTAGAGTATCGTGTTTAGGTAAGACCAAGGTGGCTAGTGTCACTGAATTGAAAAGTATGTGTGACTAAAGATAGTAAGATGTAAGACTGGAAAGGTGGAAGTGGGGCTAGTTTATGAACTGCCATGTCATTGGCTATGGTTTTTGAAGAATAAATTGAAATAGAGTCCAGGGACCACGTTAGTTTCTAGTGGAAGGCACCATGGTACAGTGGAAAGAGCACTCACTCTAGAGTGGAGGGTCTGGATTTGAATTACCTTCTCTGAAATTTACTAGGTGACCCTGGGCAAATAACACAAGCTCCCTATACAGTGATTTTCTCTTCCCTTAGAGGCTTTCTCTAAGTGGCTTCTGAAATCCTGTCTAGCTCTTGGTGTGTGGGGACCATGTCCCATTTCCCTTGCCTTTGACTTTGGTGACATTTCCTGTGGTTTACTTCTGTAGGAATGAACAATAGAGGCATATTTCCTTTGTATCTTTTTGTTCTCTGGGAAAGTAGTGTTCTTCAGGGAGATTTTAATTGTCCATATGAGTCTGTAGTTTGTTGGAATAAGCTGGAAATCTATTTATGGACAGAAAGATAATTACAGGAATTCACTTACAATTAGATATGACCCAGAGCCTATTGTTTAGTACATAACATGTGTGAGTTTGCTGAGGTGTCCCTTTGCACACACTTACACTAACAACAGATGACAGAAAAATTAGATAACAGGAAACATGGTTCTCTGCAGGTGAGAACAATTTATTTTGTTTATAAGTATCCTTAAAATGAGTTTTGCTAAATACTACTAGCTTGGTATGATAAACAATAAACCTATACCTTACAAGGGTCAGTGAGCCCTTCTTCTAGCCAGTCAATAACAATGTAGGTTTATTTTCATAATAAGAAGAATAGAAATTTCTGGTTTGTTTTGGTCTGTTTCATGTTGAACAGAACTAAACAAACAATTTGTGGTTTTTTTTTCTTTAAAAGAGTGATTAGTATTGGTTTCCTGGCCAGAATTCACATAGGATATGTTTTTTTTTCTTTTTTTTTCCTTCCTTAGAAATTGGTGGTAAAAGTCTTCAGAAAAAAATAATAAATTTTAAGATTAGTTTCAGTTGGCCATACTGAACAATATTATTTTATTGCCTTGGGAGAGAATCCCTTGCCAAAGATTTCCCGGTTTTTCTTGAAAAGTCCTTTATGAAAAATTAACTGATGTACATATAGTTACTGATGTAATGGGATTCAGTTGCCATGGATAGGACTTAATTTGGATATAAAAAAAAGGGTTTTCTGACCCAGAAGAGAGATTATAGGGTCAAAGCCATTGGCTATCTTATTCAATAAAATAAATCCCTGTTGATTACTGGAACTTTTGGGCTGAGAGAGAGGTTATGTAATAAATTTCTTATAAGCTCCCTTCCACTTCAGCAGCTATGTCAAAAACCAGGTACAGGGTGTGGCAGGCATTCAGATTTCCCAAAGCAGGTATGGGTAGACTCATTAGCATTACTATACATACAGCCCATATCTATAAAAGCACTGATTCCCTAGAATATATTAAAATATTCAAGAATCTTCATAACCAGTTCAGCAAATTTTGAAAATAATGGAATGATCTTGTAGGTCTTAGATGGGGATTAGCAAGTATACTCATTTGGGCATGGGAATATTTAATGATTTCAAATTAAAGTTCACAGCTTACAATATGCTCTCCTGGGTTCTGATCTGGAACAGTTACATGTTGTTTTTGTTATGAAGGCAAGAGGAAAAATAGAGGCAATGGGTGGTTAGCATATTTGTATGAATTTCAATGAAAAAATATTATTTCAGGTCATGATGGAATTTCAGTATTTATATTGTCCATGCTACTAGTTTTCAATTGCTAATGTTTTGCATTCTGCTGTTTCTTATATTATATTATATATCTTATATTAGAATTTAAATTTTCTTTGTAATAAGGTATACTTAAAAGCAAAGGGTTAGCCATTAGAATTTCAGATGTGGTTTGTGGAATCAGTCTCACTATATTATAATCACACTATGTATGTTTTGTTTCTTCTTGGTATGGCATGCCTAGTTTCTCCAGCATGATTTTAACTCACTGAGGGCAACAATCATGCCCTAAACATTTTCCAGGTCTCCTATAGCACTTAGTACAATAGGTTTGTGTTTGCCTGGATCTGGATTTTGCTGACATAAAAAACACCCCCAGTGAGCAAACCCTATATACTAAAGCAAATTGACAATTGTATTAGAACCAACATGACTAATTTGGAAATATGTTTTGCATGACTGCTTATGTAGAATCTATATCAAATTGCTTACCTTTTTAGTGAGGAGGGAAAGTAGTGAGGAAAGGAGAGAATTTGGGATTCAAAACTAAAAAAAAATGTTAAAAACTATTTTACATGTAATTGAGGAAAAGTAAAATATTAAATCTAAAAATTAAAAAAAGAAACTAGGGTAATTACCTTCCAAACATTGTTCTAGAACATTGAAGAAGTATTTGGATCAAAAGGATACTACAATGCTTGTCCAGTCTCACACAAACCAGTGGATCAGAGGCAGGACTCAAACCCTAGTCTTTCTGACTTCAAGGACACTTCTCTATCCTTTCGAGCAGGTTGCGTCTCAGTAAATGAGGTTGCAAATAAATATTTACCATTGGAGATACATTAAAAGTCAATACCCACATTCCTTCAAATTTATATTCCTGCCAGCATGGATTTATTCTTTACCTTCTGATGAAAACTATTCACTATTTTTTGACTAAATCTTTCTAATGGTCTTTGGCACCTGCTCAAATCCTATATCAGTTACTGAAGTGGTAGAATGAAATCTGATTGTTCTACAATTGCTGGAAATGAAAGAAGAACCTTATGAAACTGCATGTAGATCCATTCTGTTTTATATTTGTTGTTGTCCCTTGATTTTATCTATAAATGCATTTGGGAGGAGCTAATTAATTTGGCTTTCATTCAAATTCCCTTTTGTGAAGTAACATTGTAGTTTTCTACAACCCTACTATATATGGCTTATAGAAATTAATAACCACACTGACTATAGTTGCCATGCATACTATTTTGACAAAGAGGTGATTGATAGCTACCTGAAGAGTTCTTTGTTTATGTATTTTTTAACCCAAGTGTTTTTGTTGGGACAATTTTGCTATATGAGGCAGCTAAGTGGTGGGGTAGATAGAGTGCCAAGCCTGGACTCAGGTGAAGAAATTGGCTCTCCCTCTATTTCATAGCCAAGTCTGTTGTTGTCCATTATTTCCAGTCATGTATGACTCTTTGTGACATTATTTAGGGTTTCCTTGGCAAAGATACTGGAGTAGTTTGCTATTTCTCTCTCCAGCTCACATAACAGATGAAGAAACTGAGGCATATACAGCTTACATAGGACAGGACTTACCCATAGGTAAGTGTCTGAGGCAAGTTTTGAACTCACCAAAAAACTTCATCTCTCTTGGGGTAGCCATTGGCCTCTCTTTCATATCCATCTTTTTGGCTTCCCCAATTTAACATTGATATCTATCATTTCTTCCATCTTCTACTTTGACAACCAATCCTTTCCATGTTGGCAGTGAAGCTATACCAATAATATCCTAATCATGACAGTCTCTGGGGAAACACCATAACAAGACTCTCAATCTGCACTATTCATTTGCAAATATCATGCATATTTATCATGTCTTTAAAGAAATAGTCTTTCAAATCAATAAACAATACCATATGTAACACCTGGAGATAATGAGAGATATCCATTTTATAGCTAGGGTTACATATGACATGCCCATATTCTAGTTCACCAAACTAAGCACCGGTCTTTTCCAGAATTGTTTTTGTCCTGATTTGCTCATCTTCTTGCTGATTCTTTTTGTTCCTCTTGCTTCGTTAAAAAACATTTGATCAGCAGAATTTTCATCTGCAGTTTATGAATATAATACCTGAAGCTATTTTTGCATGGTTTATTAATGTTCTTTAACCTAGATGTGTTTGTTCTTCCAAACATTTCCAACCATCATAAAATTTTCTGCACAAATATCATTCATCAAAGAAAATTAGACTATTTCCATTCCTTATGGATTTTTATTTTTAATAATATACTTATTCCATTCATTATTAACAGGACACACCCATTAATGAACCTTAATTTCATAAAATACACCTCATTTTTTATCAAGTTTCATTGAAATAGAAGAAAAAGAAATGTTACTTAATTAAAACAAAGTTTTATACTGATGAGTATATTATGAATGTAGATTTCCAAAATGAAGAAGATGAAATGATTTACACTTGCAGAGGTTTGTATGTATGGTAAAGTGCCATAAAAGCTATAAGTAAGTTAGAGATAATAAGGATGCATTTAGCATAAGTCTTAGGATTATCAGTGACAAATGGCAATACTTAATATCACTTTGGTGACATATGCACTAGATTTGTAAAATCTGGAGATTAGAAGGTACAATATATGTACAAATAATCCAATCCAACAAGCAAACATTTACATTCTATGTTCAAGGCCCTGTGCTAGAAGGAAGAGATACAAAGAAAATAACTATAGCAAAAGCAATAAGCTTTTAGTAAGCCCCTACTAAGTTCTAGCTCCTGAGCTCAGTGCTAGAGCTACAAAGAGTGTAAAATTCTGCTTATCCTCAAGGAGCTTATAGTCTAGGCCAGAGGAGACAACATGAACAGGTATGGATAGATATACACATTAACTCATGGAGAAGTCAATAGGATCCAGAGGGAAGAGGGAATGTTTTCTGTTCTCAAGGAACTTACATTATCCTGTTTTGTTTTGGGGGAGGGGCAGGCATGGTATGGACAACACATAAATTTAAAGAAATCAAACATAGAATCACATACATGATGATTAGTGGAAGGAGAGAAGGCAAACAGCTGGGGGTTTCAGGAATGTGTTGTCATATCTGACCACAAAAGGAAACTATGAACTCTAAAAGGGAAGAGTGAGAAGGTCTTGAATTCCAAACATGGACTAGGAACCACAAGCACACTTAGGAAGCTTGCAATATTCCAGGTGAAAGGTGATGAGCACTTGAGCCAGCCAATGTGTAACCAAGTATTTTAAACTTTGATCATTGATCTTATGGGTCTGCATACTTTCTCCAAGGATGAAAATTTCAACCTCTCAGTTCCTTCTCTACTTATGAAATTATCCATTTTTCCTACAAATGTTCCCTGGAAGAGACCATCCTCTTGTTCCTTTAGTATCTCAAGAACACCAAATTACACTCAGGACACCCTATTTTTATTACTCATTCATCCATACATTGATGTCATTTTTGGTCTTCTTTGAGCAGGAAGGTCAAAATTAAGCCAACCATTGGATTGTGAGTTCTTTGAAGAGGGGATTGTCTTTTGCAGCTTTTTTTTTGTATTCAGCACTTAGCACAGGGCCTGGGCTGGATAAATGTTTATTGATTGATGGAATCAATCACATTCACTCATTCAGTATGGATCAACTAAGTAAAAGTGGTGTGATAGGTATTGAGCTAAGCACTGATGATTCAAAAAAGAAAGAAAACGATCCCTCTCTCCAAGGAATTTCTGATCATGCTACTTCAATGGTCTCTTTCCTTTTTCAGTCAAACCTTGTCTTAAATATGATCTTTTTAGCAAAATGGTTCTTAATCTTTTCTGTGCCCTGGACCCCTTTGTTACTCTGGTGAAGCCTATGACCCCTTTCTCAGAATGTGGCTAAATAAATGTGTGAAATACATGATTACAGAGGAAAACGAATGTATTGAACTGTATTTATCAAGATTTTTTTTAAATTGATTAATCTCAGATTAAAAGTTACTTCTATATCACATTGCCCCTGAGAACTACCTATATCCACCATGAATCTACCTTTTGTCCTTTTGTTTGTGTGGAATTTTTGTCTCCTTAAATATATAATATTCTTTTGTCTGACCTTGTATGTGCCAGAGAAAAAGAAAGATTCATACTTACACCTGATTGTCAAATCCAGCCAGTTTGGAATTAAATAATATATTTTTTTACATCTTCCACTTAATGTCTTCTATTTTGTATTATAGTTATTTCAATAAATTTTATCCCTTCCACATTTTGCTTATTTTGGGTGACTTGCTAGACCACAAACTCTTTGAAGCCTAATAGAGCATGTTCCTTATTTTTCCATTCAGTGCCTTAAATAAGACAGATACTTATCAAGTTAATGAACATGGAATTCCAGAAGTCTAGGTTTCAAAAAAACCTTTTAGATAGACCTATGTGGTCAAGTGGAGCCATAGATAGAAATCAAGAAGACCTGAGGTCAAATCCAGCCATAAACACTTATTGGTTATGTGACTCTGAGCAAGTCGCTTAACATCTGCCTCAGTTTCCTCATCTGTAAAGTGGGGGTGACAATAGTATCTGCTTTACAGAGTTTTGGTGAAGAATAAGTGAAATAACATATATAATGAACTTTGCCCAACTTGACGCACTATTTAAATGCTAAGTCTCTGACAATGCCAAGGAGAATAGATGAAATGGAATCTTTTCACTCTGACTTTTTTAACTCCAACACAAGTGCATGCTTCTGGGATTATTTATTGCTCCTCCACTCTGACATTTTCCCTTGCTATAATTTACCTAAATCTCTCTTAAAATAGGAGCTCAGTGCACAAAAAGCAAGCACTTTTAAGTGCTTGATTTGAAAATTAATATAAGCCTCTAAGAAGAACATAACTTTTAAGAGTTCTATCAACATCAGCAGCTGAACTTTCATCATGGAATCAGGATTGTAACCACTGTACTATTTCCTCTACCATTGCTGATCGTAACCATCCATCCTTTCTCATACTAGGTAAAGTTCACTAATGTCCTTCTGCAAAAGCTCCCTAGTGAATCTATGGAATATGCTGGGGTGCTTCCTCTTACTCCTCTAATATTCCATAGGTACCAGTGCAGTACTTGGGTGGTCAAACAGTTTACTTTGTTCCTCCTCATCCCTGGATCACCTTCATTCCTATTCACACATCCTATCTTTATCGGTGCTTTTATGCCACTTCTCAAATATATCTCATCATTGGTTATATACTGGAACTGACAAAACCATCTGTCCTTTGAATCACCTGAAATTGCTTTTCTTCTGATATTTCAGCATTTCCATGGTTTGTATTTCAAAAGAAAGTTATTTAGTAAAGAAAAGAAAGGGACTTTGATGTCTGAGATCAAATGTTTACTGTGCCATATTCTACCCTTTGGACCAGTTCCTTAATGTTGAGAGGCATTCAAATTTGCTCCTTTCATATATGAGGACTTTAAAATTGATGGTCTTGAAGGCCCCTATCACTCTAAATAAGGATCTTGTGATTTTTCATCATCATTTCCTTCATATTTTGGTTTCCATGCCTCAAGTTTCTGATCAGTCCAATTCCTACTCAATCCAGCTACCAAACTGACTGAATTTAAGTACAATTCTGGCCATCTGACATTGCTAATCAACAAACTCTACTGGCTCCTATATTACAGTTCTTTCCAAATATAAATCAATCTGGCATTCAAAGTTTCTCCAACCTGGTCCTTTCTTTTCTATTTTATGTATATGCCATTGCTTTCCATGGACTTTGTCTTCCAGCCATACTCACCTACTTAGAGTTCCTCCAACATGACACAGGGGCTTCCAGGTGGCACAGTGAACAGAACACTGGGCCTAACTGTAGTAAAGAAGATGAGTTAAAATCTGGCCACAGACACTTATCATTAACCAATCAATTAATATTTATTAAGCTACTACTCTGTGCCAGGCATGTGCTAAGTGCTGGAGTTACAAAAAAGAAAAAAAATAGTCTCTGCCATAAAGGAGATTACAACCTAATGGGAGAGGAAACATGCAAACAAAGATATGCAAAGCAGCCTGTATACAAGAAAAATAGGAGATAATTAACAGAGGAAAGGCACTAGAATTAAGATGGATTGGGGAAGTCTTCCTATAGAAGGTAGGATTTTGGTTGAGACCAAAAGGAAAGCAAGGAAGTCAGTAGTCATAGCAGAAGGAGAGCATTCCAGTCATGGGAGAGAGCCAGAAAATGTCTGGATCAAAAGATGTAAGGTCTTATCTGTGCTAGAACCAGGAAGACATTGTCACTGTATCAAAGAGTATGTTAGTGAATGAGGTTTTTGAAGACTGGAAAGGTAAGAGGTGGCTAGATTACGAAGGTCTTCGAATGGCAAACAGAGGATTTTGAACTCGACCATGGAGTCAAGAAGAAGCATCTCGAGTTTATTGAGTACGGGGTGGTCGTGGTAGTGACATGATGGGACCTGAGTTTTAGAAAATCACTTCAGTGGCTCAGTGGAGGGTGGGTTAAGGTGGACATGCCAGGAGGCTATTTTAATAATCCACACATGAGGTGATGTGGGTCTGCGCTAGTGACACAATGTTGGAGGAGTAAAGGCAAGCGTATTTGAGAGAGGTTACAAGGGTGAAAACAACTGGTTTTGTCAACAGGTTGGATGTGGAAGGGTGAGAGATAGAGAGGAGTCAGAGAAGATTCCTAGGTTATGAGCCTGAGGGACTGAGAGGATAGGGTTGCCCTCTATAGTAATACAGAAGGTAAAAAGGGAGGTTTTAGAGGGAAAGACAATATTCTCTTTTGGACATATTGTGTCCACTGGATATCTTGAAATGCCTGAAAAGCAATTGTAGATGTCAGATTGGATGTCAACAGATAGACTGGGGCAGAATAGGGAGATCTGAGAAGCAGATGCATAGAGATGGCAATTAAGTCCATAGGAACTGATAGAATCACCTAGTAGTGTAGAGGAAGAAGAGAAGATGTCCCGGGACAGAATCCTGAGGGACACCTACAATTAAAGGGTATTATCTGGAAGGGAATATAGCAAAAGAAACAGAGAAGAAGAGGTCAGAAAGGTAGATGAGAGTCAGAAGAATGTTGTGTTCTGAAAAACCTAGAGAGAAGAGAGTACAAGGAGGAGAAAGTGACCAATTGTATCAAAGAGTGCAGAGAGGTAAAGGAGAATGAAGATTAAGAAAAAGGAATGAAGAGATCATTGAAAACTTTAGAGAGAGCAGTTTTAGGTGATTGCTAAGGTCTGAAACCAGACTGTATGTGGTTAAAAGGAAAATGAGAAGAGGGAAAATAGAGTCACCTATTGCAGACTTCTTGTGCAGTTTAGTTACAAAAGGCAGAAGACATAAAAGTTGACAAAGATTTGAAACAAGTGAAAGATTGGGGATAACTTGATGTGTGACCCTGGGGAAGTCAATTAATCCTTGTTTGTCTCAGTTTCCTTATCTTATATTTAAACATGATAACTGTAAAGTGCTTAGCACAGTGTCTGTCATTAATAGGTGCTATATAAATGTTAGCTATGATAATGAGGATGATGAGGATGACAATTCTTGTTTCATCTCCATGCTTTTCACTGGATATGCCTGGAATGTTGGTGCACATGCACAAGAACACACATGCATGCACACATATGTATGTATAATATGTACAGTATAGATATGAACATGAGTTTAGACACATTCTAAACATATACATGCATTGTACATAACTATGTATATGTATGTATGAAAGTAATAGTAGTAGTAGTAGCAGCAGCCATCTTTTATATACACTTTCTATGTATCAGGCACTTTTAAATTACCATTTCATTTGATCTTTGCAACAATCCTGGGAGATAAATAGAGTTATTATCCCAATTTGACAGTAAAGGAATATGAAGCAAAGAATTAACTCACCCAGGGTCACACAGGTAGTAACTGAGACCAGTTCTGAACATAGGTCTTCCTGACTCCAGGCCCAGGGCTCTATGCTCTATTCATTGTACCACCAGCTCCTCTCTCTCTCTCTCTCTGTATATATCCATATATGTGTGTATATGTACACATATGATGTATATCATGTGTCTATGAGTCTGCATCCGTGTACACATACACATAGTATATATTCTATATAATATAAACAATATATCCATATCCATCTTGTTCTCTTTCTTTATTTGTATCTCTAATGTCTATATCATTATCTTTTTCTCATCTGTATATTATATCTCTACCTAGATATAGCAATAGGGATAGACATTAATGTTAATACTTTGGCATATAGTCTATGTGTATATATTAAACTATACATCTATATCTATTTTATATTTCACATTTATATTATACACATATCTATATGCATGTGTATATTGTCTATTACCTCACAAATTTGAATGTATTGAATTTCATATTTTCCTACTTATACCTAGTGCCTAAGAGTGAATCTGATATAGAACAAGCATTTCATAAATATTTGTTGATTAACTAATTATCTTTGTGGTCACAATGTGATAAAATAAGGTATATATTATGATCATTGCATATTGTAATAATGTGATAACAATGATTAGATATTTGTCTTACTCATTCCTTACTTTTCTTGTGAAATCCAATCTATCCGGTGACCAAGTACTTCATTACAAAAGCCATCTGCAGAATGGCCATAGAAGAGGAGCAGGAAAAGGAGATGTTTCCTTACCTTCTGAGCTGACCTTGGGGTTATTCATCTTCTATTGCTTAATAACTGAGAAATGCCTTCCATATTGCACTTAATCAAATGCATCTCTAAGCAGGGCATTGTGGATTTCTACCTCCCTTCAAACCATTTGCCATTGTATCTTCAATTCGCGCTAGGCAGCAAGCAGGCAGGCAAGGTAAATGCCAGCTCTGAGAAGAGCTGAGAAGAGAAGATTGTGTGTAGAAATGTCTTGGAATGTTGATCCAATAAATTCTCATTCAAGGATCAGCAACTCCCTTTCTTCAATAATTGTTGTGACACAATGGGGCACAGCATTCGAGGTACTTCATTCACGCATTGTATTCATATAAACTTGAAAAAGTATGTAAAAAATATTTCTTTTTAATGTGTGCTTGTTTTGTTGTTATTCTTGGCATCATTTTTGGTTGCACACAGACTTTTATCTCTTAAAATCTTGAAATGCAAATTCTTATGATCCAAATAATTTTCTTTTAACAATACTGCCTAATCTCATTTGTATCTCAGATATCTGGGAGACACATCCTTCTCTTTCTGCCCAAATTTGACAGTAGTGACATCAACCAACTGTGCTTTCTAGAGGCAAAATATAAGAATGGATTAATAGTACCACTTAAAAAATCAGTGTATATAATGTTTTCTTAACTTTAAATGTGAAATGCCAAATATATTTGCCCTGCCTCAAAGGCAATGTGATGGTGGAGAGGAGGTAAATTTAAGTGGTCCATCTCATATGGTATTGATCAATGTTTTCTTAGCATAAATGAACATCATTTGATATAAGCTATCATTTATCTCTGCCTAGAAAAGAAAAATGAATAGTAGGCTGGGAAACCAAATTGCATCTCGATTTAAGTAATAAGACACAGCAGGGCATGCCATTGTTACGTTAGACACCCTGACGTGCCTTAATGCGATTATAATGTGGCTTCTTTAAACAAAACAATTATAATATCAGCCCACAATACATTATTACCAGCATCATCCTAGGGGACAAAACCTCCCATTTGAGGAATTGTCTGATATGAAAAATTAAAACGTTTGATAAAGCAACCAGTTTAAAATTTAACATCGTTAGCTTTTACTTGTTTAAACTTCACCTTTCCTGAAGTGGCTTATCATTCATTCATTCAGAATAAAATAATGTTCACCCCCTGCCCAAAGATATTTTCTCGATAGTACATGCAATACAAAGATGAACAAAAACAGTTTTTGACCTTAAGAATCAATCAATCAACATTTACTAAGCACCTAGTAGGATAGTCTAGTGAAGCAGTTAAGACCATCGTAAAGTTATACAAGGGAGAAGAGAATAAATGTCATAGAATGTACTTTTTGTTGATCTACCCACAAAGACTTTGAATTTTTTAAGGTGGGGAGCTATCGGCTGATGTATGTGTGTCCGTGTTTAAGTGTGTGTACTTTCTGCATATGTACATGCATATTACCTATTATTCCTTAAGTTCCTGTGGCCTTGGACTTGGTGTGAGACTAGATTGTCCAGAATGCTGTTGACTCAGACCTTGGAAGAGCTAATGGAAGTAGAATTAGGAAACCAGCGTGAGGGAGAGGAGAAGCCCCAACATCTAACCACCAAGTTATTCTGGCTAGCAAATAAGGCCAAGATGTCAATTACCAAACAATCTGGAAGCAATTCCACTTGAACCTCTCTGGAAAGCTCACTTCAGACTTTTATTTGTGTGGATGGAGCTTCTCCAACAATTCATTCTTCCTCTGGAGTATGTCTTCCATTTCAACAATCGCCGAACTCTTTCCTTTCAAAGGAATGTATCAACAATCCGGCTAGCAGCTGCTGTGAGGGTGTAAAACCAACAACAACCAGCTCACAGAATGCTGCAAGCCCAGGTCCTTTTCATCTGCTTTACTAAGGAAAGCAACATTAAGGGGTTAACTATCTTACTTTAATCCAGCATACAAATATCACTTACTTAGTTCAGGGGAAAAATCCAGCACACTGAATTACAGACCAAATACAGTTCACAGTTATCAACATCTGAGTTTTCAGCTGGAGAGCTCCTTACAGCAGCTGGCTCAGAGTCACACACCACTCCTGCTGTGATGCAGAGCTCCTAGAGAGAACACCAGCCTCTGCACTTTTATATCCTGTTCAGGGCCCCGAGGGTCCCGACCTCACTCAGGCTGGGCATGGAAAAGTTCCCCACCCCCAACATCACATCAGATACAAATCAATGACTCCCAATTGTCTCAGTGCTGAGAAATACAAAAACATCCAACTTTGTCTGCCCCATTCAAACAAAGGCCAGAATCATTAAGGGCAACAGCAAAAAGTCCCACCTTAATTATTATCACAAGGAAGGAGGGGAAAAAATAGCTGACATCTTCCTCCCTCGTATTGAGCCATATCAGCTCAAAGTTCTGCTAAGGGTATCTTGATCGCATAATGTTTGCTAGGCATTCCATATGTATCACTGATCCTCTCACTTTATTCTAATGGCTCAGTGTAGTAGGAAGGCCGAATTTATGATCTCAAAAAGGATCATATAAATATC
>CM053626.1:19227448-19247897 GCA_028646595.1 Phalanger gymnotis | reverse complement strand
TCACAAGGGCAACCAGGAGGCCACAGAAAAACAAGATAGTATTTAGCCAAATCATGTTCACTGGCCTCACGTTCCTGCTCGCACTCAGGTAAGCCCTGCTTCCACAGCTTCCTGCCTCCGCAGCTTCTGGCTTCCGCAGCTTCTGGCTTCCACACCTTCAGCCGCCGCCGCTGAAGTTGTCTCCCAGCTCACCCCTCCTCGCAGCCGAGCTTCCGGCGTTCTCAAGCCCCACCTCAATGACCAGAGACCATTGGTTCCCAAGCTGGCCCCTCCTAAGTCACCAATCCACACCCACACAGGTTTCACACCTGACAGGGCCCTGGGCCTGGGGCTTAGAACTTAACAGCTGAAAGTACTTCCACTCAAAAGAAACAAAAGCCATGCTAATGAGACAATTTTGCTTAACAACACAAGAAGGAAGGGTACTTTGTCTCTACTATCACTGGAAGTCCCTGAGCATAGACCTGATGACAACTTGTTGGAGAAGTTATTGAAAGGGATTATTTTTATGGGTAATGTTTAGACAGGAGGCAACTAGGTGATAAGGTGGATAGAACACTGGGCTTGAGGTCAGAAAGACCTGGACTCAAATCCAGCCTCAGACACAGTATCTGTTTGTCCTTGGGTAAGTCACAGAACCTTCATTTGTCTCAGTTTCTTCAGCTGTAAAGTGGGTAATAGCATCTATTTCCCAGGGTTGTCATAAGGATCAAATGAAATATTATTTTTAAATAACATAGCATAATACCTGGTACATAGTAGGCTCTATATAAATGGTAATAATACCAGTAGTAGAAGCAGCAGCAGCAGCAGCAGCAGCAGTAGTACTAGTAGTACTAGTAGTAGTAGTCATAGTAGTAACTATTGACTAGAGAACCCCTAAGCTACCTTCCAAACTTTATGTTGTATTTTAATTTTACTTTATCAACATCATATCTATATGACGAAAGTAGAGTAATTAATGTCTTGATCTGAGGGGAGCCCATTAGTAGAGAATGCAAGATAGTGTCTGATTTTGTTGAAGAAGGAATCTATGAAGAAATTACATTTTACAGTGTTTCTTGGATTTTTCATGCGTTCAAAAAACATTAAATTCCTATTGAGAAAAAGAAGCTTCTCATTTAAATAACAATATTTAGGCATTTAAAATGGAAAGCTAAAACAAAAAAAGAAAAACTTCACTAACCGTCAGTTTGCTCCATCACCATTAAAAAAAATTTGAAGAACCCTTGCTTTATATTATTCTGGGACAACTTAAATTAAATGAACAGTGTTACTTAATTATACATAATAAGGAAGACTAATTTAAGTTTTCAGAGCCTGGGAATTCAAGCTATATCTACATTATTCTATACCTATCCCAATCATTCTATAAGTATTGAATGGAGGGTTCTGAAATACCTCTCTGTCTTTTTCACTCTTTCTCTCTCTCTCTCTCTCTCTCTCTCTCTCTCTCTCTCTCTCTCTCTCTCTCTCTCTCTCTCTCTCTCTCTCTCTCTCTCTCTCTCTCTCTCTCTCTCTCTCTCTCTCTCTGTGTGTGTGTGTGTGTGTGTGTCTTCCTGTCTACTGCTCTTTCCCTTTCTCATTCTTTATCTCACTCTGTCTCTGTCTTTCTCCGTGTCTCTTTTTCTGTTACTCTGTCTCTCCCTGGTCTTTCTTCCTGTTCCTTCCACTCAGCCCTTAATCATTTACTGATCACACATGGCTACATGACATAATTAAAGATTTGAAGGTAGGGAAAATCTTAAGAAATGGAAATAATCCATGCATTCTTTATTCCAAAATTCGTATACTTAAGAATGTTAGAGCTGGAACCAACCTTAGTACTTATCACAGTGCCTATTGTTGCTGTTGTTGTCATTCAGTCATTTTCCAGTTGTATACAACTCTTTGTGACCTCATTTGGGGCTTTCTTATCAAAGATAATAGAGTTATTTGACATTTCCTTCTCCATCTCATTTTACAGATGAGGCAACTGAGGCAAACAGGTTTAAGGAACTTGCTCCATGCTTTCGCGTTTTCTACCATTTTATACAAAACCTTTAGCCTCATTCTCTTCCTTAGTTAATTCTCCAATTGGATGGGAACTATCTCTATCCTAATGAGCAAGAGCAATAACAACATCTTTCACTCTGAATTGGAAAAAGTCAACTCTTCAAGGAAAGACTGAGACCTCAAAGACAGACAGTACAAGAAAGTGGCAAAAATGGGATCTTCAGAATCCTAGAATTGGGGTTCAGATATTGCCTGGGGCACATCTACCTGTGGGATATTTAGCAAATTACTCCACCACTCTGACCCTTGGTTTCATAATTTGCAAAATAAAAAGATTCCTCTATATAATCTCTAATATATCTTTCCAGATCTAAATCTATGGTCCAAAGTGGAATCTTTAGAAGTATTTAGTTAGTTTACAAAAGCAATGTAATTAAATATATTCAAAATATATTCCCATTTGTCAAAATGAAGCAAGGTTGCCCTGTTCCCTAGGCACACACTCAAATGTTTTATGAAATAGTCTAACTGGAATAAGGTGACATGTTAAAGCATAATAGAGACAATATAAGATGAAAAGACAATGTCCCCACTCTAGCCCCAAACTTGACCTTTTTAGAGGAACATTCTGAACATGTTTATGACATTTTCAAACTAGCCCATCAATCAATTGCCAAGTAATAGTGGCCCTTATTAACATATGACCCAGGACATTTTTTTGCATCATTTCTTCATAGATCTGGAGCCAACCAGAAAAGAGAACACTCATTAATTCTGAGAAAGATAGCATAGCAATGCTGGCAAGCACCCTTCCCTGACATTGCATATGACAGTGCTGCTATTGTTAAGTATGAAGAATCAATTTGTCAGACAACCAAATGCCAGATTCAGCAAGGGCTCCAGACAAGGAATAGCACATAAACTTATACTTTATCCCCACCTAACTTTCAATTCTTTAATTGATTGTTTTTAGGAAATTAGACACTCAGTTTCCTATATCATACCCAAGGGATCAACGTAACCTAGGGGATGAGTAAAGTCAGTAAGATGAGAGAAGTGGTTAGTTGGTGTGCTGTTGTCCTTCATTCTCAAAGAAGACCAAAATCACATCACTAAGCTAGAGTCAAGTTTCAGTGTGTCCAACTGTGGCTGATCAGACAAGAGGAGTAAATAGTGTTTAAATAGGTTATTCCCCCAACCGATTATTCTAGCTCTGGTCTGATGGATTTATAGTAGATGAGATCATAGATTGATAGAATTCAAAGGGCTTTTGAAATCACTCCATCAGATTTTCCCCCTTTTTTTCCCACCAACACAGCCACCAGCTTAGTTCAGCTCCTCATAACTTCTCACCTAGACTCTTCTAATAGCTTTTTCATAGTGACTCTAGTCTGTCTCCCCATCCACCCCATCCTCTTCACAGCTGCCAAGCTAATAGTTCTCAAACAAAGATCTGTCCATGGTATCAGCCAGCCTCTATTCAAAAGATTTGAAAGGCCCCCTCGGGCTTCTACAATAAGCTACAAACTCCTCAGTATGGCATTTAATCTCCTCCCACGGTCTGACTGCCATCTAGGATTTCAGTCATATGTGTTCCTCCTTCAACAATAGTCTATTATAGTCCACCTGGCCAGATAAGACATTCTTCTATTCCCAATGCACAACAATCCATCTCTCTTTCACCTCCACGTTTTTGCCTAAATGGCACCCCATGCCTTGAATGTACTTCATTCTTATGCCTCTGGCCTCTTGTTGGATGTTGACATAACACCAGAGTGAAACCAAAGTCTTTGGGTGACAAAAAAGTAGCCAAAAAAGATAGACCTTTTTTAATGCATCCAAAAACACTCAAAGAACACATACTTCACCTTCAGGTTGGCAGACAGGAAGTACTTGCTGAATGCCCATGCATAATCTAGTCTTTCTTTGACCCTTGTCTTCCACAATTCATGATTCTCTTTAGAATATTCTCCTAATTTATCCAAGTGGAGAGATACCATTCTAAGTCATCTGGCAAGGTGTCACACCCTTTCCACACTTCTGTTTTAAATCCTATACAAATATCACCAACAATTCCTTGGTAGGAGCCTATCACTCATTTTTCAAGCAGAAAAGGCCAACAGTTTTGTCCATTGCTTACTGTTATTGATTGTGTTTGATTTACCAAAATAAACAGGTGAAAGCTCTGTGTTTGATGAACTTCTATGCTTCAAGAGAAATAAATAGCATGATAATGATAATCAACTGAGCCTGGTCCAATCAGTAAATACCACACTTTCAAAATTTTGGCTGAAGGAGAAGAATCCTCTTCTCCTTTGCCTTTTGTTTATGTTCTTTGGGTGGGTGGAGAAACTTTTGGTCTTAGGCAAAAGGATTTTTAAAAATGTAAACTTCATTTTGATTTTTAAATGTATTTTTATTGCTTTTGTTTTTATATCACCTTTATTTCTAAACATATGCTTTCTCCCTAACCTCCCCAGAAAACCAACCTTTGTAATAATAAATAGAAAAAAGAAAGCTAGAAATCGGCAATTCAACAAACCTACTCAGTGGATCAACCAAATCCAGCAATATACGCAGTATTTTATACTAGTAGTCCCCAACTCTTCAAAGAGAGAAAGATACATTTCTCATATCTTTTCTGAGATCAACTTGATCATTATGAGTACATGATGTTTTAGTTTCTCCCTCAAGGAAAGATTATTTTTACTAGAATTTCTGATGAGAAGAAGAGAATAAGCATTTACATATTACCTGCTGGAGTGTAAGGGTGACCAGGGATGACTGCTGCTCATCCACCTTTGATGACCAGCTGCCACTCAACTCTCACTTGTGGCCCTCAGAATCTGTAGCATGCACAACAGCCACACCCCAGTAAACTGTTTCATCAGATGAGCTAAGCTAGGTCAAGGGTAATTGGGGGCCTCAAACATATTGATAAGTTAGGCAGGTGGGGTTTCGATCTCAAGCATGTGAAGAATTCCCCTAACAGAATGGGTGGATGAGAACAATTTGTTCCAATGATCGGGAAGACAATGGAAGCTGGCACTGTGGCATGCTTGGAGGATGGTAGACATCAAAGACCCTAAGGTCACCTACTATATCCCAAGGTTCACCAGTCATCCTGACTTTTGTCTTGGTACTGAACTTCAATGACTCTGGCTCAACACTGTCTTACTTAAATACAATTTATGCTCGAGTCAAAAGACCAATGTCGTTCCACTCCAAATGTTCATATGGGCTATTTATTCCCAACTTGTAGTAGAGCCTTCTAAGCTCATACTGGTGTGATCAGCCATATTCACACACCCCGTGCCTCACCCCTGACATAGGGACCTCATTTTTTCCTCTTGGAGCATGCACAGCTACTGGTACCTACTACATGCCCTTCTAAAGTCATACTTGTTTGTCCCTGCCCACCTGATATTGGGATGCCCAAAGAGGAACTTTGGACTTTAAACAATTCCCTTCTCCTTTGACCTGTGGAATCCCAGAAGTAGAGAAATTTAGGAAACTAAATTTCTGTGGGAGATAACCGTCACAGACTGGAAAGAGAGCTAGCTTTGAGTACAAGAAATACATTTATATTCCGCCACTTTTACATATTTTCTGTGTGAATCTGGACAAAAGTCATTTAACTTCTTTAAAATTTAAGTTACAGAGAAAGTAGCAACTTGCATTGGTAGAGGCAATTTTCTCACCTGAGACTTGCCTAAATTATAAATCCAGTAACATCCCTCTGTAACTTTATGTGTGATTGCTTTAAACAACTGTTCATTCTTACCTAAAAGTTGCTTAACAGGAACAGTTTTCCTTTCCTTTAAAAGGTGCACATGTGATAATGGGGGGATAATCCTGAGCTAGAGTAATCATTACTTGTAGAAATACAAAACCTATTATACATACATACACACATATATCCCCATATGCATACATATGTGTGTATGTGTATATGTTTGTGCACTGTGTGTGTGTGCATATTCGTTGGAGTTTAAGCTCCTTGAAGGCAGAGGCTGATTCACTCTGTGCCTAGATGAAGGCTATTAGCAATTATTAAGCACCAATTATGTATCTGGCAGTGTGCTAAACACTCTGCAAACAGTATCTTTGATCATCAAAACAACTCATTTTATAGCTAAGGAAATTGAGGTAGACAGGCTAAGTGACTAGCCTAGGATCATAGAACAAGTAAATGTCTGAGGCTAGATTTGAATTCAGGTCTTCCTGATTCCAGGCCCACCACTCTCACTCTATCCACTGAGCTATTTAGATATTTAGATCAGGGACTGGTACACGGTAGATGGTTAACAGATTTTTATTGATAGGAAGGAAGGTTCTAGGAGGCATATTGTTTACCCTTCTCTTCTTTTAGCATTTGCAGGTATGAATGAATGAATTAAGGAATAAAAACTAGTAAACATTGCTTATGTGCAAAACCCTGTGTTACTTACTGGGGATACATGAGGAAAAGTGTGGCAGTTCCTGCTTTTGAGAAGCTGATATTCTAGTGGGGGAGAAAAAACAAAACTTCTAAGGGATTTGAATTTCAAGTTAGAAGAAAATATGTCCTGGTCCTCAGAGTGCAGAGCCAAAGCTTGGGGTAGTGTGCCTTTTCTAACGTCATGTCTATTCATAAAATCTTTTATGTGGCTGATTTTGAGCCATATGACAGTGTCACGGCTGTTCAGGGTGAGGGTGTTATCTTCCAGGTTCAATAGTAGTGGTTGCTGAGGAGATGGAGGCTTTAGCACCTGCTGATGAAGTTGCCAGTTGGCATCATAGTCCAGGCTATTTTACAGGATGTTGACCATGGGCTAAGGCGGCAGCAGAACCAGTGGTTTTAGGGGCAATGCCATTGCCAGGGCTCTTCAGATGACCATCCTTCCATTGATCAGTGATTAGAATTGGGTTCCCCTCAGGAATTGTTTTCCTCAGGAATATTTGTGAGGGCAGGGCTGGTGGCCTGGAGGCAGAAAAGCTTAGAGATCCAGGCTATCTGAGTGGAAAAGCTAGTGAGGTGATTATAATGGTATGACTTGCCTGGTAGAAGCCACCTCTGGCCTCCTCTTCAGGGGGCTTTGATGTGTTACCTAGAGCTACAAGGTCACCTTCACTTTACAAATAAGGGAGGTGATGCCCAGAGACTCCCTTAAAGTCACAAGGGCAATTGGTGACACCTCTCAGATTAGAACTTGAGTCCTCTGATTCCAAATTCATCATTCATTGTGTTGGAAAAATTTGGGCTAGGATAGAATGTTTTTTTTTCTTTTGGTCAAAGGCCATTGACCAGAATTTTCAGTTTTTGACTGAATGAATGGAAGCATAAATTAGGGGTTAAAATGCAAAGGGTAGAAATCGGAGTGAGAGAAATACTAGGAAGCTGACTAAAATCTACTCAGTTTGCTTTACAAGGAAAAAATAGTGAGATTCCCTCCATTAGGATATGCTATAGCACATTAAACTACAGTGGTAGTTTCATTACCAGTTCATATGGCTTTAGAGTCTTCCAATCTTAAAGAATGTTAAAGAACCAGATCACAACCTTGTCTAAATTCAGTGGTTCAATAATAGCTAATCATAGGCAGAGAGAGGACAATATGGTCCCAGGCAGTTGTTTCTCTTTCAAGTAGTTCTCCTTGTGCCGTTCTCTGTGGTTTATTCATCTCTTAGGTAGTTAGCTAATGCAGAACATTGTATACTAACAGTTATTAGTATAGAAAAGTTTGACTGGCTGGCTAGGCTGCCAAAACCCTGGAGTCTCTATTAGCCATGCCTCAGGTGAAGAGGAATCTTCCATAACCTCAGGCACTAGCAGCTGATGACAGCTCACCAATCTTCAGATACAGAGTCCATGGAGAAAATTACCAGCCTCTAGAAGGCATACCTAGTGAGTTTAATCCTATTTTGTGCCAGCTATTATCAAAAGGATAATTGGCACCACAAAACTTGACAAAGTTACACTCTATATTTTAGGACTTGACAAAATCATATATACTATTATAGTTAATATTTCATGGAATTCAGTGTGTGTGTTTGTGTGTGTGTGTGTGTGTCTATACATTTAGTATTTTCAGATCTGTATGTTCTCTTACCTTATGAGATCACGGAAATGTAGGAGGAGGCTGTCAGTGATTAATTGAAAGAGAAGATGGCTCTATCCAGAGTGGGCAGAGTTAATGTAGAGTGAGCTGAAAATAGAGTTGTGAGATATTATCACTCCAGTGTTACTAGATTCATGCAATCCCCCCAGTATTGTACTGGGTTGACAAGCTAATTATCATAACTTGCTCATTATATACCGAAGATGATACCAAATAAAATCCATAGTTGTAAAGATGAAATGGCATTCCCTTTCACCCAATAATTCTTCCTACATTGCCTGCTCTGCAGGCTGTAATAGATGTGCCAGGGCTAATTGTTCATACAATGAGAGAATACTAATCAAAGAATCTGTAAGTCTTTGCTTATGTGGAATTTTTAAAACTGCCTGTCTCCTTCCAAGAATGCTGAAATCAAACGTGTGGCCAAATATTTCAGCAAGGGTGGTCAACACATCTGAAGCATATTTACCATCTGGTAGGTTTAATGAAAAAGTTATCTGAGGAAACAATCCAGAAATAGCTTATCTAATACACAAAGAAATTATCCCATTTAATAAAAATTTGGGGGGGGGGGAATTTTAAAATGTAAAACTTTCACATATGTTTTATCCATAGCAAACATGTCTATTCATAATGCGAATTATTTTGTATAAAATAAAATACAAGAAATTTCCAGCTGCCTATGAATTGTGTAAATCATTTTATCCAATTAGAATCATAACTATTCTCTAACTAGATTGAAAAACAAACATATAAGCCAATTTGAATAACCATTTATCTATTAGACAATGAAAATAATGGTTATGAACTGGGGAGTATCTGGGGAATATAATAATATAAATAGAATGTCCCTCATCCTTAAGTAAGTTGCATTTTAAAGGATGTAATATTTATGTAATTACTATAGAATATTATAATTCACATTTTGTTCTCATTCTTTAACTTAAAGAATAGAAACCTCAGTTATGTGAAACTGGATTTTCTAAATTCTCAGTCTTCCAGAATAGAAAACAGAAACATTTTGGAGAGAATTATAAAACAAAGAAAATTCAATAAAGACCTCTATGATATCGTATTCTGCAAAATCATCTCATTTTTGCATAAAGGTAATATATTTCTGAAGGCTAGGCCAGTGGAATTAAAAGTGGGAGGTCCTACCAGACTGCAAAAGCCTTAAACATAGCTTTGACAATGGCTTGTGTGTCAGCCATTTGAGGAAGAGCCTAGCTAAATTTGAAGTGACTCATCACTAGCCAGCTGCAGCAAGATGATCTTTTTGTGCCATGGAAAGCCATAAAATCATCTATTGATGTATGGATGAGTTGCAATCTAAAAGTTCATCCAGAATAGAGCAGACTTAGATGGCAAGAGGACTAGAAATCAAACTATATGCGGTTTATTTGGACAATAGTACCAGTTTAGCCTGAAGAATCAAAATTGATGGGCAAAGGGATGAGCACATACTAGCTGTCTTCACTGATTTGAAGTTCTGTCATGATCCATGGAGTCATGAAGTATCAGCCGTGACTGAATGCCTGAACAACAGCAGGTAGACAACAGATAAGCTTTGTCCTTCTGGGCCACAGAGAGTAGAAGTAGGAGAAATGGGTGGCAGCTGCAGAGAAGGGTTAGGCTTGCAACAGGGAAAGGTTTCCTAACAATGAAAGCCCCCCCAATATTTGAATGGGTCATCTCAGAAAGTAATGGGCTTTATCTCACTACAGATCTTCAAAAAGAAGCTGCATAACCACCTGCCAGTAATGTTATATAGAAATGCTTCTTGGCAAAATATACATTGGAATAGATGGTGTCTGTGTTCCATTTTGGCTGTCTGGGTTTGCAAAAAGTGGACGAGGGTCAACTGCAATAAATCAAGGACCTGGTCAACTAGGAAAAAGACAAAAAGAAACACATTCCCGGGGCGTACAGTGAGAAAGCAAAGCAAATGAATGAATGGAGGAATGAATAGATGAACAAACAAATAAAAAACACCATGAAGAATAGAATATAATCTCCTTGAGAGGAAGGACTATTTTTTTTTTATTTCTGCTTTGTATCCCCATTTTCTAACACGTTATTAGAGGGAGTGACTCTGTGATTCCACCAGAATAAGAAAACCATGGTGGATAATTTCCTCTACTAATGAAGATCAATACCTTTCTTCAATTGATAATTTCAGAGTATAGCCCTGTGCAATGTCTAGAGGGAAAATGACTTGATTTGGACCACTCAGCCAGTGTGTGTTAATAACCTGGATTTTAATTCAATACTTCCTGCTTCCATGACAAACTCTTTATCCACTATGCAGAGATAGTTCTATACTATACCTCATAGTTAATATTTATTCAAAATCTAATGAATTGAATTAAAAACACTAAGAGCTCAACTTTAATACCAACCTAGAATAACTGCCTAATACAGTGGACAGGATCACTGGATGTCACATTCAAGCTCTGCTGCTTATCACTGCCTACATAATCTTTGGTAAATTACTTCCTCTGTCTGTGGACCTTGATCTCTTCATCTGTAAAATAAAGGCCTTTGATCATATGATTTCATAGGGTCCTTGCAGTTCTGTATCTATATCCCTAGGTTCTGAATGATTGGTAGACCAAAACAGAGAAGGAAATGAGTTTTCAGACTATTTGTGTCTATAAAATGCCAACCATTCATCTTAAAGGTCAAAAAGCATTTGAGTAATGATAGGGACCACAGGAATAATAAATAAGGAAAGTTTGTGCTATTATACACAAAGACAAAAGAGGGTGGGGGATCATTGGGAACAAAGGCAAAGACAATGAGTACTGTATGTTCTGATAACAGGAAATGGTCAAATATATGACCCTTGTCACATAAGTAAAAAGCAGTCTTAGATTTTATGACTCTATAACCAACTATATAAATTGCTCTTTTTGATTGTAAGCTTTTTGAGGGCAGGGACTGTTTCTTTTGTACTTGAATGCTTAATAGCTATCACATTGCCTGGATCACTGTATGTTATTGGATGATAGAGATGATAGTATTAATAATAACATTAGCAAAGTAATATGTATTATTGTCATTACTATGGTTACCTATATGGATATCCTTTGAGGGGATAATGTGTTTCCAAAAAAGGATTTAAACTTTTCTGAATTCTAATCCTATTTATAGCAATCTTGATATGGACATGGATGATCAATTATTCTGGACCTCACTTTCCTCAAAGGTAAAGTAAAAGCACAGAACCAGATAATTTCTGGGGTTCATTTTGAGTTAAACATGCTAATGTTAATGATATTAAAATATGAAGAAATAAATATTAAAATGTAGCTATACAGCACAACAGAAGAAAAAATGTTTTGCTGGGAATCAGATCATAGGAATTTAGAGCTGATGGCATCTGCCTTCATTTAATTAATGAGGGAAGTGAGGCTGTTAGGGATGAAGTGACTTTGGGGGACTTGTTCAGGATTACATAGCTAGGAAGTGGATCTCAATTCTTCTCCTGCCTCAGGGTCAAATTGGATAAGTCATCTTGGATTCACTTCACATCTCTTGATATCAGTTTCCTCATGAGCAGTTTGGACCAGCTAACCTTTTATGTTCCCTTCAAGCTCTAAAAATCTACATTCTGTGACCCGAAGGATTCTTCTGGCTGAATATTCTATGAATCTATATATTTATATTTTCATTGTTGTTTCTACTGCAAACCACGTACCAGTAGTTTTCTTCTTTAATTTAAAAATTGTTTTAAAATTCTTTTTCATAATCACTTTTCTTACTTTGGATGCAAGCCATTAGTGCCAATGTAGTTTCCTATAATGTAGTTTACTGTTGCCACCATAAGTTATATTTTTAATTACTGTCTTCTTGAGTCTTTTGAAACATTTAGTGCAGTTGAATGGCACAGTGGATAGCAAGCTGGGCCTGGAGTAAAGAAGGTACTTCTTCCTGAGTTCAAATCTCACTTCAGATGCTTTTTACCTATATGACCCCAGGCAAATTTCTTAATCCTGTCTTCCTCAATTTCTTCTTCTATAAAATGAGCTGGGAAAGGAAATGGCAAACTGCTCCAATGTCTTTGCAAAGAAAACCCCAAAAGAAGTCATGAAGGGTTGGACATGAATAAAAAATGACTAAACAGTGAAACACATTTTCCCAGTAGCCAGAAACCTCTCAAAGTCAAAGCATCAGTGAATAAACTCATTTTGACCATACCTGTGAATTCATTGGCATAGGTTTCTTGCAGTGAGTAATGTTCTCTCCCAAAGTTGACCAATTGCAAATATCTTTTTTGGACATTTATTCCTTCAAATAATACCCATATAATTATTTGTTTGGAAGAAACACTCATCTCTTTCTTTGTTGGAAATTTCATCTAATGTGATTACTATATATTTAGAAATTTGGTTATCGTCAAACTTTATTCATAAGATTTTTGAAGACTATTGTATCAGAAGCCAAGGAAGAAAATTAGAAGATGGCCTACCATGAGAACTTATGGACATAAACAAAGCTAGTGACTTAAATGAGAAAAAATACAATTTTGTTGGGCTAAGTTTATGTAAGTCGCTTTATGAAAGATATCATGGTATAGTAGGTAAGGAAGTAGTCTTAGTATTAGGAAGATTTGAATTCAAATTCCAACCTCAGACAAGTTGCTTGACCTTTATCTGTTTCTGATTTCTTCATCTTTATTTTTTGTACAAATAATTTATTTTTATAATTAAAATTTTTTATTTTTAGTTTACAAAGCTCAGTTCCACATAACTTTGAGTTCCAGATTTTCTTTCCCCCCCTCACCCCCCTTCCTCTCCAAGATGGCATGGAATCTGATATATGTTGTACATATAACTTCACATTGAACTTGTTTACACAATAGTCAAGTTGTAAAGACGACTTATGACCAATGGAATGAATCATGAGAAAGAAGAAACAAAACCAAAAAACAAACAAAGACAAAAACAAAAGAGAAAAAAGAGGGGGGAAAGGTAAGCATAAAATGTGCCTCAATCTGCATTCAGACTCCATAGTTCTTTCTCTGGATGTAGATAGCTCTCTCCATCATGAGTCCTTTGGAGTTGTCTTTATACTTTGTATTGCTAAGAAGAGTGAAGTCTATCAGGGTTAGTCATCACAGAATCCATATATCTGTGGTTGTGTATAACGTTCTCCCGGTTCTGCTCCTGTCACTCAGTATTATAACATGTAGGTTTTTCCAGATTATTATGAAATCCGTATCGTCCCCATTTCTTATAGCACAGTAGTATTCCATTACCTTCATATACCACAACTTGTTCAGCCATTCCCCAGTTGATTGGCATCCCCTTGATTTCCAGTTCTTTGTACTACAAAAAGAGCTGCTATAAATATTTTTGTACATATGGGTCCCTTTCCCACTTGTGTGATCTCTTTGGGATACAACCCTAGAAGTGGTATTGCTGGGTCAAAGGGTATAAATGTTTGTCTTTTATTTTCCTTTTTTTGGGAGGGGGGAAGGCAGGGCAATTGGGGTTAAGTGACTTGCCCAAGGTCACACAGCTAGTAGGTGTATCAAGTGTCTGAGGCCTGATTTGAACACAGGTCCTCCTGACTTCAGGGCCCATACTCTACTCATTTTGCCACCTAGCTGCCCAAGGGTATGAAAGTTTTTATAGCCTTTTGGGCATAGTTCCAAATTGCTCTCCAAAATGGCTGGATCAGTTCACAACTCCACAGCAATTCAACAATGTTCCAATTTTCCCACATCCTCTCCAGCATTTATCATTTTCCTGTTTTGCCATTTTAGCCAATCTGACAAGAGAAATGTGGTATCTAAGAGTTGTTTTGATTTGCATTTCTCTAATCAGTAGGGATTTCGAGCATTTTTTCATATGCCTATAGATATCTTTAATTTCTTCCTCTGAAAACTGCCTGTTCATATCCATTGATCATTTCTCAATTGGGGAATGACTTGTATTCCTATAAATTTGGCTCAGTTCCCTGTATATTTTAGAGATGAGGCCTTTATCAGAGACACTAGTTGTAAGTATTTTCTCCCAATTTTCTGCTTCCTTCCTTAATCTTTGTCTCATTGGCTTTGTTTACACAAAAACATTTCAATTTAACATAATCAAAATTATCTATTTTGCATTTTGTAATGCTATCTCTTGTTGTGTCATAATTCTTTGCTTTTCCATAAATCTGATAGGTAAATTATTCATTGCTCTCCCAAATTGCTTATAGTATCAGCCTTTATTCCAAAATCATGTACCCATTTTGACTTTATTTTGGTATGTGGTGTGAGATATTGGTTTATGCACAGTTTCTGCCCTACCATTTTCCAATTTTCCCAGCAGTTTTTGTGAAATAGTGAATTCTTAGCCCAGAAGTTGGATTCCTTCGGTTTATCAAAGAGTAGATTGCTATACTCATTGACTTCTGCATCTTGTGTACCTAAACTATTCCATTGATCCACGACTCTGTTTCTTAGCCAGAACCAGGTAGTTTTGATGACTGCTGCTTTGTAGTACAGTTTAATATCTGGTATGGCTAGGCCACCTTCCCTAGCATTTCTTTTCATTAATACCCTACATATTCTAGACCTCTTTTTCTTCCAGATGAATTTTGGTATTATTTTATCCAGCTCTGTAAAATAATTTTTGGTAGTTCGATTGGTATGGCACTGAATAAATAAATTAATTTAGGGAAAATTGTCATTGTTATTATATTGGCTCTGCCTAACCATGAGCAATTGATATTTTTCCATTTATTTATATCTGACTTTATTCTCATGAAAAGTGTTTCATAATTATGTTCATATAGGCCCTGGATTTGTCTTGGCAGATAGAATCCCAAATAATTTATAGTGTCTACAGTAACTTTAAATGGAATTTCTCTTTCTAGTTCTTGCTGTTGGGCTTTGTTAGTAATGTATGCGAATGCCAAAGATTTATATGGGTTCATTTTACATCCTTCAACTTTGCTAAAGTTGTTTATTATTTCAAGTAGTTTTTTACTTGATTCTCTAGGATTCTCTAAGTAAGTCATAATATCATTTCCAAAAAGTGATAATTTAGTTTCTTCCTTGCTTATTCTAATTCCTTCAATGTCTTTTTCTTTTCTTATTGCTAAAGCTAACATTTTTAGTACCAAATTGAATAGTAGGGGTGATAATGGACATCCTTGTTTCACCCCTGATCTTATTGGGAATGCATCTAGCTTATCCCCATTACAAATAATGCTTGTTGATGGTTTTAGAAAGATGCTATTTATAATTTTAAGGAAAGCTCAATTTATTCCTATGCTTTCTAGTCTTTTAAAAGGAATGGTTGGTGTATTTTGTCGAAGGCTTTTTCTGAATCTATTGATATGACCATAAGGTTTCTGCTAGTTTTGTTGTTGATATGATCAATTATGCTGATAGTTTTCCTAATATTGAACCAGCCTTGCATTCCTGGAATATATCCTACCTGGTTGTCATATATTATTCTCATAATTTGTTGCAATCTTTTTGCTAACATTTTATTTAAAATTTTTGCATCAATATTCATTAGGGAAATTGGTCTATAATTTTCTTTCTCTGTTTTGACTCTTCCTGGTTTAGGTATTAGTACCATATTTGTAGGTAGGATTTGGTAGGACTTCTTCTTCACCTATTTTCCCAAATGGCCTATAAAGGATAGGAATTAATTGTTCTTTAAATGTTTGATAAAATTCATATGTAAAACCATGCCCCTGGATAGTTATTCCTAGGGAGTTCATTGCTGCCTTTCTCGATTTCTTTTTCTGAGATGGAGTTATTTAGGAATTTTAACTCCTCTTCTGTTAACCTGGGCAATTTATATTTTTTTAGACATTCATCTGCATCCCCAAGGTTGTCAAATTTATGGGCATACAATTGGGCAAAATAATCCCTAATTATTGTTTTAATTTACTATTCATTGGAAGTGAGTTCCTATTCATTCCTTTTCATTTTTGATACTGATAATTTGATTTTCTTTTTTTTAATCAAATTGACCAAAGGTTTATCAATTTTATTTCTTTTTTCATAAAATCAGCTCATTGTTTTATTTATTAATTCAAGGGTTTTCTTGATTTCAGTATTATTAAACTCTCCTTTGATTTTCAGTATCTCCAATTTGGTATTTAATTGAGGATTTTCAATTTCTTCTTTTTGTTGCTTTTTCAGTTGCATGCCCAATTCATTCATCTCCTTTTCCTCTATTTTATTCATGTAAGCATTTAGAGATATAAAACTTCCCCAAAGAAATGCTTTTGCTGCATCCCATAAGTTTCGATATATTGTCTCATTATTGTCATTTTTCTCGAATGAAATTATTAATTGTTTCTATGATTTGTTCTTTGGCTTACTCATTTTTTAGAATTAAATTATTCAGTTTCAAATTAATTTTAGCTTATTTTTCCATGGTTCTTTATGACAAATAATTTTTATTGCATCGTGATCTGAAAAAGATGCTCTGACTACTTCTGCCTTTCTGCCCTGGATTGTGAGGTTTTTGTACCCTAGTACATAGTCAGTGTTTGAATATATGCCATATACCACTGAGAAAAAAAAGTATATTCATTTTTATTCCCATTCAGTTTTCTCCAGAGGTCTATCATACTTGCTTTTTCTAAAATTCTGTTCACCTCCTTAACTTCTTTCTTGTTTATTTATCTAGTTCAGAGAAGGGGAGGCTGAGATCTCCCATTATTGTAGTTTTGCTGTCTATTTCATTTTGTAACTCCCTTAACCTCTCCCCTAGGAATCTGCATGCCATACCACTTGTTGTGTATATGTTAAACAATGATATTGCTTCATTGTTTATGGTGCCTTTTAGCAGGATGTAGTGTCCTTCCTTATCTCTTTTAATTAGATCTATCTTTACTTTTGCTTTGCCTGAGATTAGGATTGCTACCCCTGCTTTTTTTTTTTTTTACTGTAGCTGAGGTGCAAGATATTTTACTCCAGCCTTTTACCTTTACCCTGTGTGTATCCCCCTGTTTCAAATGTGTTTCTTGTAAACAGCATATTGTAGGATTATGTTTTTTAATCCATTCTGCTATCTGCTTCCATTTTATGGAAGAGTTAATCCCATTTACATTCACAGTTATGATTACTATCTGTGTCTTTCTCTCCTCCTATTTCCCCTATTTATGCTTTTATTTCTCCCTTTCTCCTTCCACTCCTCAACAAAGTTCTGCTTTTGACCACTGCCTTCCTCAGTTTACCCTCCCTCTTGATTCCCCTCCCTTAACCTTACCATTTTCCACTTGCTACTTCTTCCCTCCCTTCTGACCACCACCCCCTTCCTTTTTCCCCCTTTCCCCTTCTACTGCCTGTAGGAAAAGTTAGATTTCTACACTGATCAGGGAATGTTATTTCCTTCTTGAACCAAATCCATTGAGAGTAAACCTCAAATACTGCTCTTCTCCCTCCCTTCTTTCCCTCTACTATAATATGTTTTTGTGCCTCTTGATTTCATGTAATTTACCCTTTTCTATTACCTCCTTACCTCTTCTCCCAGAACCCTCCTTTTACATCTCTTAATTATGGTTTTTATCCTTATATCAGTTATTTTATGCAGACATACACAGTTTATGTGTATCCCTTTCAATTCTCGTAATAACTGTACTATTCTCAAGATTGACATATATGTACATGTATACGTATATATGTAACTATATATGTACATGCCTATGTACATATATGTACATAGGCATGTACATATATGTAACATAGAAAAGATAATAAAATCCTATCTAAAGATGTAAATAATTTCCCTTATTTATTAATAAGGTTTGTGGGGTTGTTTTCCCTCTGTTTACCTTTTTATGTCTCCCTTCGGTTTTGTGTTTGAAGATCGAATTTTCCATTGAGTTCTGGCCTTTTCATCAGAAAGGTCTGAAATTCCCTTATTTCATTGAATGTCCATATCCTTGCCTGAAAAATTATGTTCAGTCTTGTTGAGTAGTTGATCCTTGGTTGTATTGCCAGCTCCTTCGCCCTTCAGAATATCATATCCCAATTTCTCCTGTCATTTAATGTAGAAGCTGAGAGATCCTGCATCATCCTGACTATAGTTCCTTGATATTTGAATTGTTTCTTTTTGGATGCTTGCAGTATTAATCTCCTTGACTTTGCAATTCTGAAATTTGGCTATGATATTTCTTGGAGTTTTCAATTAAGGGTCTCTTTCAGGTGGTGACCAGTGGATTCTTTCAATGACTATTTTACCCTCTGGTTGTAGGCCCTCTGGGCAGTTATCTTTGATAATTTCCTTGAAGATGCTATCATGGATTTCTGGTAGACCAATAATTCTTAGATTGTCTCTCCTGTATCTATTTTCCAGGTCAGTTGTTTTTCCCATCAGATATTTCACATTTTCTTCTATTTTTTCATTCTTTACATTTTGTTTTACTACTTCCTGATGCCTCATAGTATCATTAGTTTCTACTTGCTCAATTCTAATTTTTAATGAGTTGCTGTCTTCATTTTGCTTTTGAGTCTCCTTTTCAATTGGTTGATTTTGCCTTTCAGGGTGTCATTTTCTCTGTTTAGATTTTGAATCTCCATAGCCATTTTGCTGCTCTTGTTTCTTAAAGACTTAATTTCATCATCATTTTTTTTTCATTTTTTTCCATTTTTTCTTTTACCTCCCTAATTTGGTTTTTAAAATCCTCCTTTACCTCTTCCAGTAATGCTTTTTGGCCTTGAGACCAGTTCACATTTCCTTCTGAGGTATCAGATGAGGGTATAGTGTCCGTGCTGTCCTCTTCCAAATTAGTATTTTGATCATCCCTGTCTCCATAAAATGAATCAATGGTCTTCAGTTTTTTCGTGTTCCTCTTCATGTTGGTTAACTTTTTCCTGGATTTACAGTGGATTTCTGCTTTTGGGTCTCAGGGATCTCTGTCCCAGGTTTCTCCTTCTGGGGACTGTGGGTCTATTTACTGGATTTGTGTGTTATAGCCTTTAGGTTCCTGAGATATGGGGGAGGAGTCTGGCTGCCTGAATTCTCCTTTTCCCCTGGTGCTACTCTCCAGCACTGTTGCTCTTTAGCGGTGGTCTCAGCTGTTTATTGTCTGGCCTGGGGTCTGCTACTTCCCCTGGGGGTGCTAGGGTACATTTGAGCTCTTAGTGTTGACCCCTGCTGGCTCTGCCTCTCTGGGACTCAGGAACTCCCAATGCTTGGCCACTGAAGCCCCACTTCTGTCTCCTCCATTGTAGTATTTTTTCCCTGAGGAATTCTCTGGGTCGGGGTGGGGGGAGGGACTAGAGCTGTTTACCTGGCCATTATGTCTCCTGGAAGTTCAAGAAGCCATGTTTCAATCCTTTGGGCTGCAAGCCTCATGAGTAGCTGTCTCATGGACAGAGGCATTGCACTGCTGTCTCTTGTCACTTCAACAGACCATCCTGTGTTGGGAGGCCTGGGGATCTCTGCCAGTTTTAGGTGCCCAGCTTTCTCCCAGAGTGTCTGGCTGATTGGGTTCCACAACTGCTTCTGCTTTGGTGCTGTCTGGTGCAGCTCTGCATGCCGAGGATTCTCCCAGCCTACAGATCCATTCAGTCGACCTTTCAGACTCCCCTGGCTTGGAAATTTGCCCCACTCAGATTGTTAGCAGCTTCTAATTCTCTCAAATCTGCTCAGATTCACTTTTTTAGGGGAATCTGACAGAACTTGTGAGAGAGCTCTGGTAAGACGCTGTTTTCATGTTGCCATCTTGGCTTTGTCCCCCAGATTTTTTTCCCATTTCTTCATATTTAAAAAGAAGAGAGTGGACAGTGTGACCTGTGAACTACTTTCACCTGTAAATCTGTGATCATATGATCCTTAGTTTCTTCATTTATTTTTTTTCTTTTCTTTCTTTTTTAATATGTTTAGTTTTCAGCATTGATTTTCACAGGAGTTTGAATTACAAATTTTCTCCCCATTTGCACTCCCCCACTCCAAGATGGCATACACTCTGGTTGCCCTGTTCCCCAGTCAGCCCTCCCCTCTGTCACCCTACTCCCCTCCCATCCCCCTTTCCCTTCCTTTCTTGTAGGGCAAGATAAATCTCTACTCCCCATTGCCTGTGCAACTTATTTTCTACTTGCATGAAAAAAAACTTTTTTTTATTTTTGAACATCTATTTTTTAAAACTTTGAGCTCCAAATTCTCTCCCCTCTTCCCTTCCCATCCACCCTCCCTAAGAAGTCAAGCAATTCAACATGGGACACATGCGTTTCATTATGTATAACCCTTCCACAATACTCATGTTGTGAAAGACTAACTATATTTTGCTTCTTCCTAACCTATCCCCCTTTATTGAATTTTCTCCCTTGACCCTGTCCCTTTTCAAGTGTTTGTTTTTGATTACCTTCATCCCCATCTTCCTTCCATCCC
>CM053626.1:19209255-19226948 GCA_028646595.1 Phalanger gymnotis | reverse complement strand
TAACTTGCTTTTCCAAATCCTTTTTGAGCTCTTCCAGGCCTGAGACTAGTTCATGTTTTTCTTCTTGGAGGCTTTTGTTGTAGGCTCTTTGACTTTGTTGACTTCTTCTGGCTGTATGTTTTGTTCTTTGTCACCAAAGAAGGATTCCAGAGTCTGAGAGTGAATCTGGGTGCTTTTTCACTGCCTGGCCATGTTCCCAGCCAATTCACTTGACCCTTGGGTTTTTCAGCGGGGTATGTCTGCTTGTAGACTAAAGAGTTCTATGTTCCAAGCTTGGGCAGATGCTCTGCCATACCAGCACTCCTCCTTCCCCAAGAACCCCCAACCCAGACTGGACTTAAATCTTCAGCAGGCTCTGCACTGCTGCTCTGATCTGCCACTTAATTCCTCCCACCAAGTGGTCCTGGGGCCAGAAGCAACTGCAACTGTAGTTCTAAAGCTGCCCCACCTCCACTGCCCCCGGGGTGGTGGCTGAACCACAAACTCCCTGTCCCCAGCAGGTTTTCCCACTAACGTTCTCTGTTGTCTTTGGTGTTTGTGGGTTGAGAAGTTTGGTAACTGCCACAGCTCACTGATTCAGGGTGCTAGGGCCCACTCTGCCCGGCTCTTGTTCTGTTTGGTCCGTGCCGCTGGGCTCTGTTCCCCTCTGCTCCCAGCGACATGCGGGATAGACCTTACCCTGAGACCATCCAGGCTGTCCTGGGCTAGAGCCCTGCTTCCCTCCACTATTTGTGAGTTCTGCAGTTCTTTGTTGTCTTTGGTGTTTGTGGGTTGAGAAGTCTGGCAACTGCCACAGCTGATTCAGGTCACTAGGGCCCGCTCCGCCCAGCTCCTGGTCTGATTGGTCTGCGGGGCCCACGCTGGGCTCTGCTTGCTCCGCTCTGCTCCCAGCTCCGTGCGGGATAGACCTTACCCAGAGACCATCCAGGCTGTCTTGGGCTAGAGCCCTGCTTCCCTCTGCTATTTTGTGGGTTCTGCAGTTCTAGAGTTGGTTCAGAGCCATTTTTATAAGTTTTTGGAGGGACTTGGCAGGGAGCTCACACTAGTCCCTGCTTTCCTGCCACCATCTTGGCTCTGCCCCTGACTAAGAGGGATTTTCAAACCAGAACCTTAAATCCAAATAAATGTCATTAAAAGCAGAAGAGCAATCAATCAAGAATAGATTGTGTGTCTACTATGCACAGAATCTAACACCAGGGCCCATAAGTGAAGCAAAGGCTGACTCCTTCCTGCCTCTAAGCATCTAGTGTCTATTTAGAATGATAATAGACATACATAAAAGATAATTAACCAAACCCCACATCACTAAATATAGATGCCCAATCAGTATAGATGAGAATACAGATGCTACATCAGTTCCTTTGACAACCTCTTGTCATTTTTAATGTTGAAATGTGTGAAACATTTACATTCTTAAAATTTAATTATTATCAAATGAATGCATGTCTAGAAGATTAAAACAAAACAAATTAAAGTAATCCCTTTGGGTCATGGATAATTTTCAGCCCTTCCAATAACTATGTGGGCTTTGAGATGGTAAAGGAATGAGAAAGCAAAGGGGAAAAAAATACTGATCTCAATACTTCTTCTTTGGGATCTCAGGGACTTTGAAGAGATGACTCTTGCCCTTTCCACTAGTTATCTTTCCTTTTGCAATAGCAAGCAGTAGGCTTTGAGAGAGGCTCAAGAAACTTCTGTCCGTCTCACTCCCATCATCTGAGTAGGCCTTTGAAAACTAATAGTGTGAATGAGTCAGAGAGCATTGCGGGGAGTGGATTAGAGAACTAGAGGATGAAAATAGCCTAGAGTGTGTGGGTGGAAGAGGGAAGGACAGATGAAATATTCAAGAGCCACTTGTTTCTCCTTTCTTCCATACTGCTTTCCATTCTTTGTCATAGAAAGCAGTAATTAATCGAGTAAACCCATTTGGTGTTTTATGCTATCCATGTCCATCCCTAGCAGATACAGCCCTTATAGAGAAGCAATTGTTGCTCCTTTTCTTCCTGAGAGACCACTCATTACCAAATTTAAGAATTAGTAAGTACTAGTATTCTAGGATTTATTTTTAGTAAAGTTAAAAGACTTCTCCAGATGCCATTTAATTTAAACTTAAACTATGCAATTTAAATTAATATCTATGCTGTTTTCAAAGATTTATAGAAAATGAGACTTCAAAACCTTACTTAGAATCCTGTTCTAGTGCTTAATTGCCCTTCCATTCTGAATGTGTTTTCTAATCTCATTCTCTCTTGTTTTAACTTCAACAGCTTGGCATATCACGCTCTTCTAAACACTTCTCATTGTCAAGCTAATGGGTTTATATTCAATTTGTGGTTTTCTATGATCCCCAGATCTTAATTATTTTTGCCATAGTTGTACCTGTATAGTCATTCCCAGGATTATTTCTGTGAATTTCATGTTTCTGCCTCAACACACTTGGCCAATTTGAACTTTATCATGGCTTCAATGGACTATCTCTCTAATTTGTAATAGTTATTTTAATTATAATTCTGAAATATTTTTGTGGTGACCACTCCCTGTATGGCAGCATTCTCTTGCTTTGCTAAAAGTGCCACAAAAGACATGCAGAGAACAATGTGCATGAAAATGTCTATGAGCATATGAGGAATAAGAAATAGCCAAAGGAAATTCTAAGCAAACTTATACTCTCAGATTGAAAAGCCTTGAAAATCAAAGACTGCTTGAGAAAAGGGTACCCATATGGGGAAACGATAACCTCGTTACAATTTATCCAGAAAATAAAATCTTTCATATTTTAGGGTGGGGTGGCAGCTAAATTTGCCATTTCAAGTCTGAAATATGATACTAGTTCATACATTTTGTAAGATGTTTGTTGTTACCCTGTCCATGGTTCTGAACAAAAACTCATATCATCAAATACTGTAGAATGCCCAAGGCACATAGAAGAATTTATCAAATTCTTGTTTCTTTAAGTTGTGGTAGGTGCATAAAGTATGAGAAGGGGATCAAAGATAGATTGGGAATAGACTATGAAGAGATTTAATGAGAAAGCAAAAGAAAGTCATTGGAGTTTAATGAGTAGAGGTCATGATCTATCCCATGGACAATCCCACGGCAGTCATGTGGAGGTTCTAAATGGCCAGAACTACCTATGAACAAAATCACATAGTACTTGTGTGAAGGAAGGATTAAAGTTGGGAAAGATGATATGGAGCGACAAATTAGAAGATGATTTCAATAGCTAAGACAAGAGGTGATGAGACCCTGAAGCAAGAGGAGGCTGTGTGAATAGCAACAAAATGTAAGATGGAGAAGATAGTAGGGAAGTAGAAATTACAGGATATGGCAACTAATTTTACATGTGGGGTGAGGAAGAGTGAAGAAAAATAACAACCAAAAATCATGTAGCAGTGGTCAGTGGTGGAAAGAAAATTCATTATAGGGAAAGTAATTGATTAAGAATCAGTGGTCATGTTCTTATAGGAGTGTTAGAAATGAAAGAGAATGTAATCCAATAAGCATTACTAGCTGGAAGAAACTAGTCCCTGAACTGACCTCTGTAGGGTGCCATTCATAGTAATGAGACATTGATCACAACTTAATAGATACAATGTTCCACCTAGGTTTGTACTCACCTCAAAGTATTATGGCACAAATTACATACTACTGCATTCTAGAATATTCTGTAGTAGAATAAAAAGCTTTATTTATAACCAAATATATTACTTCTATGTCTCCCCATTATCTGGCCTGCTACTCTGTCATAGAAATAAATTAAATTGTCCTGGAATTATTTGCTCTTCACAAAACCCCATTAATTTCCACTCAGTAAATCATAGTCTTTTACAAATTGAATTTGTGTGTATGTATGTGTGTGTGTGTTTGTAGTAGTTACTTAGCAGGTCAGGCATATTCAGGAAGTGCTAGAGAGGACAACACTGCAGGAAATAACCATGTTGTTATTTACCAAGGCCTCCTTAGTCAAATTTGTAAAATAGGCCCTTTATATTTTGTGCTACTTCTCAATACTGTTGCACTTCCGAATCTCAGGAGTACTTAATGATAAGTTATAACAGAAATTAGATTAAATTGGCAAGCCACAGTCACATGAGACAGGTCATGTCCTTGTATGGGCCTCATACTTAAAATTCAAGTAACTGACATCAGACACTAGTGATATTTCGCATCGTGGAACATGAATGCAGTGTTGTAGAGTGCAGAGGACATTGGATTTTAATTCAGGAAGTCTTGGGTTCAAAACACACTGCAGACATTTACTAGCTGTGCATACCTGGATAAATTGCAGTTACTCAGTCTCAGATTAACCCGTAAAATGGAGACAATTACATTTTCCACATCCCAGGATTGTTATGAGTGCCAAATAAGTTAAAGTAGTTAGGCTGCAGATTTATGATATATAAAATTGTAATAATCATACTGCCTACTTCAAGGGGTTCTGCTTCTGACTCATATACTCATCATCCCTCCTCCATCCCCACCCCTGGTCTTAGTTTCCTCATCTGAAAATGAGAGGTGGAACAGCACTTCAAGACTTTATGAGCTATGATTATGACTTCGTGTTGTATCTGGACCAGTGAATACTAAAGATAAGTAAAACTTATGTGCTTTTTATTATAAACGGAAAAACTCCTTAAAATGACCAATAAAAGTATCATCTTCATAATATGAAAGCAGAAACAGATATACAAAAGGGCAATTTTTTTTAAATGTAGCACAAAAGTCTTATGGATACTACCATCATATTAATTATTCAATTACTTCTTTTTTAAAAAGTTTCTCTTTGTTTTTACATCTTGATCACTTTCCATGTACTCTCTCCTTCCCCTCGCAAACAAAATCCTCCCCATAAAAAATAAGTAGTTAATGAAAAAAATCAATACCTTGACTGAAAGCATGTCTCATTCTTCACCTTTGTGAAGGTTGGAACCAGGAGAAGGCAAACGGGAATGATATCCCACCACTAGCCCTCTATTCAAAAATTTTAAACTAAATTTTAGGATTTCTCACCCTTTTGACTATCTTGCCAATATTACTTTCCACTAGATTCAAAAGTCTCCAGTGATCCAGTTATTCCAAAGTCCTGGTTTCTAATAGCCCCTACAATTAGCTAAAGTTTAGCATTTGAATCCCTCAGTCTTTATTCCCTCCTAGAAATTTGGAAGTCCATACTCCAAGACTTATTGACCGTAGTTAAAACATTTATAAAAACTACTCCACTTACATTAGAGAAGCATGGTAACTCAAAATTTGAGTTTTCTCCCATTTCTTCCAACTCCTGAGTCTTAGTTACATTCTATCCAGGGTCCTGCTCTGGGAATTTATTAATCTTGAAAAGGACCAAGCAAAATTAGATGACTTATAGAGTCTCATTGACAGCCCTGGCATTCTTCCCCTGTCCCCTTAACCAGAGCCTTGCTTTTGCTGTGCTAAAATACCCTCAAATATCACAACTGAATAGTTATCCTGAGAGCTATAACTAGTAATTCTGGAACCTAGGACATGACCCACAAAACATACTATGTTACAAGAAATATGAATGATATCTACAAATTGACTTTTCAAGAAAAAACATGAAGGGATTGGGGGATGCCTTTGAATATGAGATACAAGATGTCATAGAAGGAGACCTTAAGACATAAATGATCACTGCTCTGGAGAATATAGTATATGGAATAGTAGAAAAGGATCAGTGTAGGGCCAGTTTGGAGATGAGCCTATCTGGAACTCTGCCCCCAAAGAGAGGAAACCCATATCACATAGTGGCTTCTTTTCGAAATTATATTTTTTTTCTTGATAACTTGTTGCTAAGTTCATATACATATATATATAAATATGTATGTATATATATGCATATATATACATAGTTTTTACTGAAAAGTACAAGATCTCTCAACATCTTGATATCTTCTAGATGTCAGTGCCCTAGATCAGAGCCCTATTTATCCCACCCTAGTTAGAATTTTGGATACCCCTTTAAACATTTGATCAGAACAGACTCAATATAGTCCTATTCCTTGGCTATTTATTGCTTTTTTTCTTTACTTTTTTTTTAACTTCGTTACTCCTTTCAGCACCCTACTACCTAAAGTATTTGTTCCACAGGCTTTTATACTTGACCCTTTTTTTCCTTCTAAATGATTTTTCTTGATAGGGCTGCCAAACCTGACCTCTCTTCCAAGCTACAGATCTATGTTTCCAAATAGATATATCTTTTGTGCCTCAGTCAATAAACTCTAAACTAGGCTTATTTTCTTCTCGCACATGCTAATGGATTAAGAACTAGAAGAAACTTTCAAGTCTATCTAATCCAACATCCTTGCTGTGCAGATGAGAAGACCAAAGCCCAGAGATTTGGAGTTCCTTGTTGAAGGTCAAACAGATAGTAAGTGGCAGAGGAGGGATTTGAATCTCAGTCCTTTGGCTAAAAATCCATTTTTCTCTCCATGTTACCACAACCCACCAAACTGTTCTTTCCAGCTTCACTATTTCTCCCAGCAGGGTCTCCATTAGTCTTATGTCATTTGTTTGAAATCATAATGTTTCTTTTAATTCCCTCCAAATCTTAGCTCTCTCATCTGTTACCTTCTCTTTATTCACTTAGCCTCTGACCTAGACCAGACACTGGGACTGTTGGAATTATCTCCTAATAGGTCATCCAGCTTTCAATATGTTACTACCTTTGCTCTAATAAATCCTTCACAGTGCTGTCAGTTGAATTTTCTTTATGTCTAGATCTAGTTATGCCACTAGTCAGTTAGTATAGCATACTGATGAATATTCAGAGGCTCACTATTTCTGAATGAACAATTTTCAGATTCCTTTGCCTGGTGTTCACAATCTGGTGCTAACCTAGCTTGCCAGAATTGAATTATAGTATTCCCATCAGTGCACTCTTTTCCAAGCCAAGGATGCTAATTGTCTGATCTTCAAATATGATATGGTCTTCTCCATCTTTATGGCTTTGCCTATACTGATCTTGTATCTGGAATGTTCTCCTTTCCTATTTTCACAGATGGAATTCTCATATCCATTTTTAAAATGCCAGTTTGAATGTTCAATCACATTTTCTTTCTCTCACTTTATGGTCACCTCTAACCCCTAGTTGATAATGATGCCCGCACCTACATTTCATACAGTGATTTACTTTTGCATCTTTTACATACACTCATGCATTGTAATTATGTCTTAATCCACTACCAGAACCTGTTAATTCCAAGAAGACAGGGCCATTTCATGTCTCAGTTTTATACCTCCCAGAATAAACAGCATAGTGCATTTTTCCCATAAGAACAGAAGTTAAGTCATCAATCAGCATTTATCAGTCATCTACTATGTGCCAGACACTGGACTTAAGGATTAGGGAAGCAAAGAAAGGGAACAAACACATTTCCTGTCTTCAAGAAGCTCATAATTGAATGGGGAGAGTATGTGATAACATGAACACAATTATGTATGAAGATAAAGTGTATACCTCAGAGGGAAAATGCCACTACTAAAGAGGAATAAGAAAGGCTTCTTACAGGAGGAAGAGTTTTAGCTGACACTTGAAGGAAGTGGGGGAAGCCAGAAATGAGAGACAAAGAAGAACATTCCAGAATAACAGGCAGCCAGAGAAAATACATGGAATTGGGAGATAGAGTGTCTTGTGAAGGAAAAAAGCAGGAAGGTTCCTGGGTCACAGAGTGTATAGATGGGAATATAAGACTGAAACAGTAGGAAGCAACTCGGTTAGAAATATCTTTAAAATCCAGAGAAATTTATATTTGATCTTGGAGATAATAGAGAGCTAATGGAGTTTATTGAATTGGAGGGGAGAGGGGAGAATGATATATTCAGGAGGGGAGGGGAGGATGATATGGTCAAGCCTGTGCTTTAAGAATATAAATTTGACAGATGATTAGAGTATGAGGAGATACTTGAGGCAAGCTATACCAATAATCTAGGCATGAGGTGAGGAAATCTAGAGTGTTGATCTAGCGTGCTGGCAATGTGAGAGAAGTGAAAGAGACATAAATGAGAGATACTGTAAAAGTAAAATTAACAGACTCATGAAACAGATTGTGTATGGAGTAATGTGAGTGAGGAGTCAAGAATAACGCCTACATTGTGAGCCTGGGTGATTCAAAGTACCTAATGAATATTTGGTGGGTTGGTGTTGAATTTTATAATATAGTACCTTATAATTTAATAATAATTCATACTTATAAATCCCTTCAAGTTTTGGAAATTGCTTTATATTCAGCAGCACAGTAATTACTTTTAGTGATTACAAATTGTACTATCCCTATTTTATCAGTGAAGAAACTGGGACTCACAAGGATGAATGACTTATCCTAGGTCAGGCAGCTAGATGGAAAGAAAAAGATTTAAGTCCAGGTTTTCACAGTCCAAGACAAGTTTTCCACAATTTAAAACTGTCTACAAACCTGTACTTATCCCCAATCCTAAAAAAATCTTCTTTGTTTCATTCATCCCCACTACCTATAATCTCATATCGCAGATTCCTTTTATGGCTAAACTCCTTGGGGAAGCCTTCTACAATCAATACCTCCTTTCACTTTTTTTCTCATTTTCTGTCCTTCAAGTATGTGTTCCCATCCTATATTTTTGACATCCTTCTAGTTTTGGTTCATTTTCTCATAAGATATTCATTATTGGCAATTTTTAAAATATAAATACTATTACACTAAAAGAAGATAATATATGCTTATTATAACATTCAAATGAGATTGGTTTAATTGAAAAAGTATTTGAAGTGTCTATTCTTTATTGTTTTCCCAATAGCCTATTTTATTAGCCCAGAAACTTTTCAATGTCTTGGCATACAACTGGGTTTTCCTAATCAGGATTTCCCTTTTTTATTGGCTCTTCTTCTGACTTCCGGATGACCCAAAATTTTAAATTTCTATGCTTTTTAGTTGATTAAAATGTGGAGATTCTTTAACTCATTCTTATAATATCAGTATCTGATATATTTCTTCAGAAATGTTTATTTTTCCATCTGAGGAAATAGCCAGTAAAAGGTAGTAATTGAAGAGGGGTAGGTGGACTCTCTCTGGCCTAACCAACATGTAAATTTTTACAATGACCTGCAAAACATGGTAATCCTTAATGGTACTGCCAAGTCGACTAACAACAAGAAGGTATTAGGGATGCATCATTTGTCGGACACTGTGCTAAGCAATGATGATACAAAGAAATGCAAAAGACAATCCTTATATTCAAGGATCTCACAGATTAATGAGAGAAACAAAATTCAAACAACTTTATGTAAAAAAAGATAAATGCAGAAGAAAATGTTGACAATCAACCTAAGAAAAGTATTTGCATGGAGAGGGAATGGGAAAAGCTCTCCATGGAAGGTGGGATTTTTACTGAGGTTTAAAGATAATCAAGGAAATAAGGAGGTGGAGATAGGGGCAGAGAACACTCCAGGCATGAGAGATAGACAAAGAAAATGTTCAGAGCCAAGAAAGAGTGAGAAGTTCAGGAAGACTCTGGGATGAGAACCTGGGTGACTGAGAGGATGGTGGTGATCTCTATAGTAAGAGAAAAAAATAAGTGGAGGACCCAGAGTGTTATGAAATTAGGTGCTTTTCTGACATACTGAGTTAAGATGACTAAAAGATATCCAAATTGAAATGCAAATTTGCAGAGGCAAGTTTTTATAGGTTAAGATGGAGGTGAAGGGTGAATAAATAGATCTGAGAATCATCAGTGTAGACACGGTATTTAAATCTTTGGGAAGTGATATCACTAAGTAAAATGGAAGGGAGAGACAAGAGAGCCAAAAACAGAGACTTTGTTGATGCTCATGGTTAGTGGCTGTGACTGGATGAAGATCCAGAAAAGGAGACTGAGAAAGGCCTGTCTGACAGGTAGGAGGACAACCAGGTGAGAGAAGTGTCCCTTAAATCTAGAGAGAAGACAGTGTAAAAGAAAAAAAAATATTGACAGTGTCACAGGGTACAGAGAGGTCAATTAGGAAGAGAATATAGAAAAGATCATAAAATTTTGGCAATTAATATGTCATTGGTAACTTTAGAAAGAGCACTTTCAATTGAATGATGAAAGTGAAACTAGACTGCAATGAATTAAGAAGAGAGTAAGAAGAAAGGAAATGTAATTATTGATTGTCAATAGCTTTCACAAGTAGTTTAGCCACAACAAGATGATGATATGTGAGATAAATGAAAGTACAGTTGGACAGATGAAATTGAGGTTTGTTTCACTGTATTTTATTTTATTTTATTTGAGGATGTAGGAGACATGGGCACTTGTGTATACAGTAAACAGTAGTCTGGGAGAAAACTAGGCAATAAACAAGTAACAGAGAAAGACTAAAGATAAGATGAACCAGAATATTAGATAACCTGGGGTTGGGGTGGGGTGTGGAGAGAACATTTTCCAAAAATTTCCTTGGTCAACTTGAGATAGCTTTAAAATTGCTACAGTTGAATGATTGATTCTACTCATGGAGACAGCCTAAATTTTTATATTCTCAATAATTCCTTCAGTGAAACTATTACTCTCTACAATAACTGTCCATGATGACAGGTCATTATAGCTTCACTTGAAGAGCAAAAAATGATTATAGAATATTTTGCCATAAAAAGTATGTATTCACAAGTCATTCCTGAATTGACAAATAATCAAAGGATATGAAAAGGCAATTTTCAGATGAAATTAAAGCTATCTATGGAATATAAAAAAAAAATTCTCTGTCAATATTGATTAGAGACATACTAATTAAAACTATGTGGTACAACCTCACATCAGATTGGCTAATATGACAGAAAAGGAAAATGATAAATCTTGGAGATGTGGGAAAATTGGGACCTTAATGCATTGTTGGTGGAGTTGTGAACTGATCCAAACATTCTAGAGAGTAATTTGGAACTATGCCCAAAGGGCAATCAAACTGTGTACACTCGATGATCCATAAACATCACTACTAGGTCTGTATTCCAAAGAGATCATAAAAAGGAGGAAGGGACCTATGTATACAAAAATATTTATAGCAACTCTTTTCTGGTGGAAAATAATTAGAAATTAAAGGGATGCCCATCAGTTGGAGAATGACTGAACAAGTTGTGGTATATGAATATAATGGAATACTATTGTGCTATAAGGAATCATGAGCAATTGTATTTCAGAAAAACCTGAACTTGAACTGACGCTGAGTTAAATGAGAAAAACTAGGAAAACATTGTACATAGTAACAGCAATATTGCAAGATGATCAACTATGACTGACTTAGTTCTTCTCAGCAATACAATGATGTAAGATAATTGCAATAAGACTCATGATGACAAATGCTATATACATCCAGAGAAAGAACTATGGAGTTGTAGTAGGAAGGCTGAATTTATAATCTCAAATATAATCATTTATATGTTTGAATGGTTCGAAACCACAAGGTATGGGAGATTCTTTAAGTAGAAAGCAACAAAACATTTATTTAGGCCCCACCGCAGCAGATCCGTGAACCAGCCTCCCCATTCCGACATTTTGACCAAAAGACTCCAGGCCCAGTAGGCCCGCCTCACAAGAGTAACCAGGAGGCCACAGAAAAACAAGATAGTATTTAACCAAATCATATTTACTGGCCTCAAGTTCTTGCTCACACTCCTGGGTCTACATATGGGTCGGCTCTGTTTCTGCAGCTCCTGCTTCAGCTTTTTCAGCTTCAGCTGTAGTTGTCTCTCCTCGAAGCCTAGCCTCTGGCATTCTCAAGCCCTGCCTCAACAACCAGAGACCATTGGTTCCCGAGTTGGCCCCTCTTAAGTCATCAATCTACACCCACCCAGGTTTCACACCTGATAGGGCTTTGGGCCTGGGGCTTAGCACTTAACAGCTGAAAGTACTTTCACTCAAAGTAAACAAAAGCCAAAACTCCTCAAGTGCTAAGGAGCCCATTTTGCCTTAGGACACAGGAGTCTGAATGCAGATCAAAGCATACTATTCTCACTTTTTTGTGGTTCTTCCCTTTTGTGCTGTTTATCCTTTCACAACATGACTAATGTGGAAATGTGTTTAATATGATTATACATATATAGTCTATATCAGATTGCTTGCCATCTTGGTGGGGGGGGACGGGGATGTGAGGAAGGGAGGAAAAAAATTTGGAACTCAAAATCTTACGAAAATGAATGTTGAAAACTATCTTTACATGTAATTGGAAAAAAATATTACTTTAAAGAAAATGAAAATAGTCAATAAATATTTATCAAGCAAAAAAAAAAAGGTATGTATCCAGTACCTATAAATAAATCTACACTGGGCCTAACAATATACCAAGCACTATGAGGATACATCATACTATCTCTTCTTGAGAAACTTACAAGCTTGTTTGGACACTATGACCATATCCTATTAAATCATCACAGATTAAAAGTGCACATTATTTTCCACTTATTTCCCAGTTTTCCTCCCACCCTCTTGTCAACACATTTGCCTTATTCCTAAAACATATTGTTTTTATTTTTGCTTCCATCCATTTATGTTTACTTTTGTTACCTAGTATGTTTCCTTCTTTCTTCTGCCTTTTTATAACCTCAAATCCCATAAGTCTATCTTTTTTTTCATCTTTTTTCTCTGATTTCAACTTCATGTCTAATGTGAACCACATAATACAAGATATAATTTTTCACCATTTTGGACAGTTTAATGCATATGTGCTAGCATTATTTCCCAAGATAAAGATTAAAAGAAGGCAGGAGGAATGTCTATTTCTTTGATATCTTGTATTGCATTTAGCACAGGGATCAGCACAAAGTTGGATCTATATTGGTTGAAGTGAGAGGATCAATCTGCATGCTGTATTAAGGAACATCTTTCTGACATCTGTTTGCTCATAATACAACTTGACATACAGATAAGTAGGTCCATATGCTTCAAAAGTGATTGATGTTTATCAAGAAACTTTATTGGTGAATGGGGAAAGATTAGAATTCCCTATTGCCTAACTAACATACTATGATTCTTAAAATATTTTAGTATCTCTGTATTATTTTCAATTCTACAGGTAGTGTTCCATGACTCAGGTCATATTTTACAGTAAAATGTTGGTGTTACAAAGGTGGTCCTTTGTTTTAGGAAAAATTTTGAGGTCATGAAAAGAAAATTCAAACTTTTCATAAATAATACAGCTCATTCCTTTCTTTTTTGAAATTCTTGGCTCAATGTATTGTCTATTCTCATGCTCTCTCTCCATATTATATGCATATGTTTGTATATGTATTATATATACATATATAATACACATACATATGTATAAATACATTTCTTATTAATTTTGAATTATGAAAACACCACTGGATGAGAAAGACAGGGAAAGAGAGAGAGAGAGACAGACAGACAGACAGACAGAGAGATAAAGAGACAAACACAGTGAGACACAGACACAGAGAGACAGATTCCTCACCCACTTGGTGTGTGTGTGTGTGTGTGTGTGTGTGTGTGTGTGTGTGTGTGTAAGGTTATACCCATTTCTCTTGAATTATAATGGATCTTATTCAGAAAGCTAAGCAAACTACTAAAAAATGTGTATCACCCAGAGGGCAGTGGAAAGATGCATAATGTGTCTGAGCATAGTGAAAAATAGGCTTTATCATCTGGTAGGATAAAAACAATGGCCACTCTTGGTATCCTTCTGATAACAAGAAGAATCGAGGAAGGCTCCAGTATGTTGATAAATCCCTTCAGGTATATTTTTAGGCCAACATTGATGAGTTATTGAGAATGATCAGGCAGAGATCAGGCAGAGATATAATCTTCACCTTTGGAATATACATGCAGATTGATGAGATCACAAACAGAGTTTTGGAGTATATTATTTACTAAAATGAGGGATATTTTCTATTATTTGAGAAGAATTTTTTAAAAGTCATGATGCTAGCAAAATGAGGATAATAATAGTACCTGCTTAATAGGGTTGTTATGAGGATTAAACAAGAGAAGTACTTTGTAAAACTTAAAGAACTATATAAATGCCAAGTATTATCATCATCATCATCATCAATTTTATTATATGAGTTGGTGACTAAAGCATCCATGCTATTAGAACAATCATCATCGGGCACCAATGTGCTTTAGTTTTCTTAATACCTAGAATAGGAATTAGAAGACATCACAGAGATTATGCAGTTGAGCTTGCCTATTCACAATTGAGGAAACTGAGGCTCAGAGATGCTAAATGATTTGTCATAAGTTACATGGTAACAAATAGTAGTCAGGATTTGATCCTATGTCCAGTGATCTTTCAAACATACTGCCTATTGTAAAATATTGTACTTGTAGGTATAAATCCATGTTCGGAATTTCAGACAGCTCAAGGGAGAAGATGAGAAAATAGGACCAATTAGAACAAGACAATGTCTTCTTGTACATAGATTAATGTCAATGACCTCTACAGAATGGATCTTCCTCCTCCATGCTTGCATGTAACTGGAACAGGTCCTTGTCCCAGAATCATTTCTCATCCTGGCTTCTATGCTGCACAGATTGTTTTGTCAGAGGAGTACCCTATTAGTAAACAAACCAGAGCTTGCTAACATCCTTCTTTTTAAAAATCGACTCAGGCTGAATTCTAACAAAACATTTCTGGATGGAAAAAGAGGATGCTTTCTGAAGCCAGATGGTTTATCTAATAGGAATGTTTTCTGATTAGAGAAACAGCAGTAGGCTCATGATCCCAGCAGGTGCCAAACTGGTCCCGCAGTTTACACGGATTTGCAACTGAAAGAGGCATGAACCAAAGGGAATCTACTCGGCTGTGTGCTATAGTCTATTCTAAGAGTGGGAGGAGGAGGGGGAAAACATTAAAAAAGCAAAAGGTCCTAGGATATCAGCTTAGGATTCTCATTGCATTTTACCAATATAGGGCAATTATCCTCTCCCTTGTAGCAAAGTCAGCCCATTAGATCCAGCATCTGCTCTGCTGATGAGATTAATCCAATTCCAATTTCACAAATAGCCACAAAGAGTCATATGTATGAATTTTCATGTAAATATGGTATGTACAACACTTATTTTTAGTAAATTATTGAGTAATATTTTTATTACAGTGTGTTCTTATTTATATATTTATTCACTTTCTTATGAGTGTTCTTACTTATATATTCTAACTCTCTGTTTCAAGAGGCAATTACTTGGAGTACTGGTAATTAGGGAGGCAGAACAATGTTGGTTAAACAGTAAGGGAATTATTTGTTGCTATAGAAAACATATTCCAGTCAGAGCTGCATTATCTAGGAGAGACTTAATCCCGTACCTCTCCTTTGAATGGTTCAAAATCTGCTGATTAGAAATTACATTTCCGTAAGGACAGAAATCTCTAATATTCATTCACATGTGACAGCTTCTCTGTATCTCCTCAGCAAACAGCCACTCACTGAGAGCTAGGAATTTCATAGCAAAATTTTAGTTTAATCTTACTGTCCTCTCAAGCACTACCCCTGCCCACCCCACCCCCGCATTCCTGTACCGAAATACATTACATTTTTGATCACCTTCATCTGCCGCTGATTTGTCTTCATAGTCATCATTATGTCAACAGGCCTCATCATAATTAAGGTTGTACTGCTAAAGACGTTCTTCTGCCAGGAATTTGAAATCTTTCTCTTTTTTTCATTTCTCCATCTCCTATTCACCCCAAAAAATCAAGATGTAGCTTTAGCTTCTCCACACAACCAACCTACACAGTTTTCCGATACATAATATGTCATCATAGGTAACTCACACAATCTATCTGCGCCTCAGCTTCTTCGTCTATAAATTAACTGGTTTGAACTGGATGAACACTGAAAGTCAACTCTCTTTAAATCTATGATTCTATGAATCTTAATCTATACTTCTCACTTAAGACTTGGAGAAATTCCCAGGTTAGCCTTCCTTCTGTTCTTGATTCTATTCTTAACATGTTTAGCATCTCCACCCTTTTTCAATGGCCTTTGCATGTTGGAACATCCCTCTGTCTCCGTAGCCCTTTTTTCTGATTGCTGAGTTCCTCCTAGAACCTCCATTTTGAGTAAATTCCCATGTAGCCATTCCACTCCTCTCTCATCTTACTTCCTGAGTATACACTTTTCCAACATATCCTTGAATGGGTACCTTCTCTCCAAACCCTACTTTTCAGTTCCTTTAAGTCGTTACCCTCTTTCATTAGAGTTAAATCTTGAGAGGAGGGTCTGATTTTTTGTGATTATATTTGCATCAGCAGTGCTTTGAATGGTGCTTGGCACAAAGTAAGTACTTGATAAATGATTCTTGACTATGCAAATGTTGTTGAAAATGATTATTACAATGAAAACAATCATATATCTTTCTTCATTTACTTTCTAGTGTAGTGTGGTAAGGTTATGAGAGAAGGCATAGAAGAGGAGGACTAAGACTAGAACTAAATAGGTAAAATGATATTAAAAAGGTAATTTGGGGGCAGCTAGGTGGATAGAGCCCTGGAGTCAGGAGGACCTGAGCACAAATCCGACCTCAGATACTTACTAGCTGCGAAACTTTAGTCACTTAACCCCAGTTGCCTCAAAAAAGGCAATTGGGATGAGTCATGATTTATAAATGACATCATAGTTTACACTTGGAGAAGGAAAAAAATGAGAGAAACTGATATTATATATTTAAATAAAATCAAAGTCTAGATTCAATAAAACTTCTATAAAATGAGATTGCTATTCATTGTACAGGAGGGAAGCAGAAACTTGAGTTGAATCAAAAGGTAAATGAAACTGTTTAGGTCATTTTGAGTGGATTGGGCTTGTAAACAAGAGGACCAGATATTAATTTTAAAAGAGCAAGAATTTGGAGAAATTCAGATTTTGAAGACAAATTGACGAACAATTTGAGATACAGGAGTTTCTATGAAGGAAGAAAAGATTAAGATAGAATTCCCTTAATAAGAACCAGAAAAGGTAAAAGACATGGCGATATGAGTAAGGAAAGGTAAATAAAACAAATTAACATGAAAAAACAATTTTTGAAAGAAATAAGAGTTCAGTTGAAAATAAAACTTGTGTTGGCTATTAAGCTTTGAGGTAAAAGAAAGAGGGTGCATGTAGCTATAAAGTGGTTGAGAGCTAGTAAAAGGCCTTAGGAAGTGAAGTATTAACACCTATAAGTAATTCAAAAAGCAAGGAAGAGAATCTTTAACTCTATAGAGAAAAGATGAATCTTGCAATGACTTGTATTGATTAAATATTCGTGTTTATGTTGCAAAGAGCTGGTGAATAATTTGCTGCCTATCTTCCAAGTATAGGCTTATGAGAAAAATTATTAGTTTCCATTACATTAATAACCCATTATTAATCAGGATCCAGGGGTTTTTTTTTTGTTTGTTTGTTTCTTTATTCAGAAGCCAGCCCCTGTAGGTCAGTCATCCAATCTCTTAAGGACATGGCTGATAGAGATTTCCCTAATGCTCAGGGTACATGCTCTTAGACCTTGTGTGGGACAGTACCCACGTAGAATATTTTACTTCTGTTTGAAGAATAAACAAAAGCTAATCTAGGAGAAACCCTGCCCCCAAACAATAAGCCCACTTCTTTGTACCTCTCCATTGGAGTTTAGAGTGACCCAGTTCATGAAGGAGAAAACCAACTAGAGTGGTCAGTGTAGAGCTGGATTCTTTTCTCCAGATTGCTAGAGACAGCTGAGTATCAGTATCAATGAGTCTCAGC
>CM053626.1:19187575-19208755 GCA_028646595.1 Phalanger gymnotis | reverse complement strand
TTTTTTTTTCCTTTTAGTCTTTTCTTGTAGCTATTTTGATTTCACTGGCTTCTTACTTTGTGTCTTGGCCTTCCCTGTCACCATAGTAGCTTTTACAGTCATGTTTTTTGCTCATTTTCCAGTCCTAATTTTGAAACTTTATGTGAATGTGGGCCTCTGTTCTCACATGTAGGGTGAATGGGAGGGGCATTGTCTCACACTTCAGGATTTTTTACACTGCTGTTTTTCAGAGCTAGTTCTGGGGATTTGATGCTTCCAAAGTAGTATGATCTAGGGAGAGGTATGGTCATTGCTCTCTTGGTCTCCTCTCTGGTGTTTACTGAGGAATGGCCTCTGATCTCCTGTGATTGCAATCAATACTGCTCTTCAAAGTCTCTCCTCCCTTGTGAGCAGAAATAGCACCATTCCTCGGGGTCCTTGATCCCTTGGAACCAGAAGTTTTTCTGCTTCTCAAGGCTTCCACTCTCTCTTAACTAAAAATGCTCCTCCCTACCCTTGAACAATGATTCAGAAGTGTGTATAGGCAGTGGAGTTGCCAAACAGTATTTCGCTCTGCACCTAGTATTAATACAGGGATCCTCTGTCATCTCTTTCTGATCATTTTCCAGGTCCCCTTGCCATGTCTGGCTTCAGAGCTCCCGAAGGTGCTGCTGCTTTTGTCACCACCACATAATCCAACCACTGGTGGGTCATCCATGTGAGGTCTGGGCCAGCCTCAATACCCATGTTATAGATCTCGCTTTCCAACCTCTCATGTTATCTTAGTCTGGAAGAATATCTCTCTATGATCATTAATTTTTGGCTCTGCCACTCCAAAATTCAATTTGACGTATTATTTTAAAAGCGTTTGGAGAAGAATGTTGTTAAAGCTTAGGTGAGTGCTTTCTCTACTCTGCCATCTTAATGCTGCCCCTGGATGTCTGGAACATATAATTTTGAGAGAAAGATGTGAGAATCAGTAAATGATACCCATGACCCTGAGTTAGTTAGATGGCTTTTGTCAATAAATACTCTACTCCCATTCAATGGAAGAAAGGATGGGAATGACATTTTGTGGGACAAGGGTGTTAATTCAGTCACATAAAGTAACATAAGTCATTTGCCCAAGGTTACAAATACAAGGGGCAGAGCTGAGATTTCTTGATTCCAAACTGAATACTCTTTCTACTACACTACCTCCACAAAAGTGTGGAGAAGTGTCTAATAGGTAATAATTCAAGACACTTGCAATGATTCAACTCTTGTGGTCTGGAGTCTTCTTTTATAATCTGCCTTAGTGCTTAATGCTGTAGATGCCTCAAATTAGGGAGAGGAGCAAAGAGATCATGTGGCATGCCAGCATTTCTGTGAGTGTCTTGTATGGTCCACAGCTGGATCTGGTACCTCTCAGGAACAAGTCTACACTGTACAATACAGAAAAGATTTAAGTAATTATGAAAAGGCATAGCCTATGAATTTGCCCTTGGAGCTCTTTATTGTGATCTTTCACAGTTGAGCTCAATTGTCTGTCACTGAAGATTATTGAGTATTAAAAATCTTTGTAACAGTAATACCACCACAGTAAAGGGAAGTCCCCATAGAATAAATTTATTTTCCCAAATAGAATTATTATTGTCTGATTTATGTAGCCACTTCTACCACTTAGTTCATCCTATTATTGGAAACAGATTCCCTATAATGTCACCTCTATTATTTAAAGAAGCACATGAACAGATAAATGATATTTGAGCAAAAAGATGAATATTCATCCACACTTAGAATTCAATGTAATCAACAAAGGAGAAGGCATTATTGTATAGTTGAGAGAGCTGACTCAAGAGCTAGGGAGATGTGGAGTCACATCCTGGCTTTGCTACATCTTGGTTGTGTGAACCTGGGCAAGTCATCTAACTTCTTAGCACCCCCAAGTAACTTTCTAAGCCTCAAATTTAGATAGATAGATAGATAGAGAGAGAGAGAGAGAGAGAGAGAGAGAGAGAGAAGATGGGTAGACAAATGGAAAGATAGCTCACATATACGTATATATGTATATGCATAAATATATATGTGTGTGTGTGTATACACAGTCAAATAGGTATTAGTATTCAATAGCTACCTATATGACTAGATAGACAGATGAGAGAAAAGAGTAGGGGGGAGGGAGGCATACAGGTTTAGAGAGGGAAAGGGAGAATGAGAGTGAGTGTGTGGGTTTGTGTGTGTGCATGTGTGTGCGTGTGTGTGTGTATGTATGAGAGAGAGAGAGAACATATTTATTAAATGACATGTTCTAATGAGTATGCTAAGCAGTGGAGATAAAAACTCAAGCAAGCAAAATAGTTATTGACTTCAAGTTGGTGAATGTACTCTTAATACAGGGAGACAACACATAAAAGATACTTAAAAGTGACAGTGGGGAGGGGTGACATCATATGAAGATAGAAATGGATTTTGTAACCCTTATTGCAGGCATGATAAAGCTGATGTGCTTTTATAGAAAGATTTCCTTAAGAATAAGGAATTTAATAACAGAACTTTTAAAAGTGCCAAAACTTTTTATAAAACCTGTTCTGATCTATTTGTTGATATGCCGTAATATTACACTGTTACATGATAAGTAAAAAATTCATGAATGAGTATGATTAATATTACTTCTGCACATCCAAAGCAATTGAGTGTGATAGATGGAAAGCTGACATTAAAGCTAGGAAAATCTGGTTTGAATTCCTGAATATGACACAAATTGATTGTGGGACCCAGTGCATGACACTCAAACTCTAAATGATCTTGTCCATTCTCTAAGAGTAGTAGTTACCAGAAAGTGCCAACCATCATTGGCACATGGATTTCTCTTGCTAGGAATTTCTCTAGACCAATGAAATCACAGGTGCAGGCCCTTTCCCTATTCTTTTACAGAGTTCAACCCTAGGGACATTGGATGGAGTCACAGATTGGGAAAACATTCTTACTTCATTTAGTCATCCCCATGTCTGAAGCATAAACTTCCTCTACAATATCTTTTAATCTCTATTTGTAACCTAAATTCTTAAAGACCTATAGTGATAGGGGATTCATTATGCAATGATATAGGCCATCCAAGTTTCTGGAGAACTCCAGTAGTTTGGAATTACATTATATCCAAATCTGTCTTCTCTAATTGCACATATTAATCCCCACTTCCGATCTCTGGAGTCAAGCAGAATAAGTATGATAACTCTTCACATAACAGTCCTTAAGATATTTAAATATGGCATTCATGCCTCCCACTATGCTCCTATTGCCTAAGCTCGATAAATCCTCAAATGATCCTTGAATGAAATAATTTTGACTCCCACTATAAACCTTGTCATTCTTCTCTGAATGTGTCCTATTTTGTTAGTGTCAGTAAAAGTATATCATTTAGAAGTGATCGCAATATTCCATGAGTAATCTGACCATTTTATTGATTCTGGAGTCTGATATACATGCAGGCTAAGATCGTAATTTTTAAAAAACTCTTTTTAAGACCAAATTTTTTTAATATGGTTTTTGAAGACAACTATTTCATCCATAACCTTTTCATTTTACTATTTTCTATGAATCTTTTCCTTTAATAGAAGGAACTAGGTGATACAGTGGATAAAGCAATTGTCTCGGAAGTAAGAAGACCTGAGTTTAAATCCAGCCATAGACACATACCAGCTGTGTCACTCAGGACAAGTCACTTAGCCTCTGTCTGCTCCTCAAGATTAAAATGGGATAATAATAGCACCAGAATACCAGGATTGTTGTAGAAAAAAAATGATATAATATTTGTAAAGCACATGTGTTTCAGGAACATAATTGGCACTTAATAAATGCTTGTTCCCTTCTTTTATCAAACAAAACATAAAAAGATGTATCTAATAGTCATGGATTTATACTATGGCTAAAACACATAAGAGACAGCTGGATGGTTCAATGCGTAGGTTACTAGGCCTGGAGTTGGGAAGATCTAAGTTCAAATCCAGCCTCAGATATTTACTAGCTGGACAAGTCACTTAACCTTTGCTTACCTTAATCCACTGAAAAAGTAAATGGCAAACTACTCTAGTATCTTTGCAAAAAAACAAACAAAACAAACAAAAAAAATCCATGAACAGTATGGTCAATAGGGTCACAAAAAGTTGGACACAACTGATCAAACAACAAAACACATTCACAACTATGTAGTAATTCCCTGAAATATTTGCATGTCCAAGGTTTTATCTGTGGAATGAAAGGCTTGGTCCTAAATTCAAGCGATTTCAGGAGGAAGTTGGGTCTATTTTTATGGAAAGAAACAGGAGGACTCTCTCCTTGATCTCAGAATCATATTGTTCTTACAGATGTTGCTTAAGATAAACTTGATTTAGTTACTTTAGAATATATGAATGCTGGCTGGGTTAGAAGAGTACATAGCATACATGATCCCATCCTTTCTTTTCCCTTTTCCTCCACATAAATTTCCCTTCCAACTTCTTGTTCCCCCAAAATCTAGCTAGCTGGCATGAATCCAAAATCTATTCTCCTGGTACTTTTCCTTTCCATTTGTCCACTGTCCTGAATCTAGTTAGCTATAAAGCTTTGGGCCTACAGTCACTAAGACGAGTTCAAATCCAGTCTCAAACACTTACTAGCTTGTGACCCTGGGCAAATCACTTAACCAGTTGCCTTAATCCACAGAAGAAGGAAACGGCAAACCACTCCAGTATCTTTGCTAAGAAGATCCGATGAACTGTATGGTCCACACAGTCACAAAGAGTCAGACCCAACTGAACGACTGAAGAACAACAATCCTGAAATTCTCCCTCACCCTATGTAATGGCAAGCACACTGACACACACAGGATGGCTGCTAGTGCAGGTTCTTTTATCTGCTTTACTAAGGAAAGAAACTTTAAAGGAATCAAGGATCTTCTTTAATTGTATACTATACAAACAGAGAAAATACAGAGCCAAGAAATAAAGACCAGCAGACAAGGTTCCACTGCCTGAATCAAAACAATACTGCTATATACTTTACATCCACCACTGAATCAAGAAAGCCTTTACCTCTGAGCAGTCAGGAAGCTCTGAACATGCAGCCATTCAGAATCCTGATCAGGGAATAACAAGATCGTTATTGTAAGCAAGCCCCAAAGCAAAAGCTCATCTCTCAAAACATAAACTCTTTCAGCTAATAGGCTCAGAGCCAGAACTCATCTGATTCAGTGCTTAATTAGAAATTAGCCTTCTCCAAGCAATCAAGATTCTCTTAATAGGTTCCACATGAGTCCTATTGATGGGTGTGGAAGATCTTATTCCCTATCAACCTTATACCATGCCACACTTCTCTCCTGATAGTTCAAACCTCATTTCTAAGAGTTTTTTCCCATCCTTAATCAGTCCAGCTTTTAGGATAACCAGAAATGTGTCACAAAATAGCTAAATAAAGATCTTTTATGTTGCATGTATGTGTGTATGTGAGAGAGAGAGAGAGAGAGAGACTGGAAAGAGACATAGATAAATAATGGGATAATTGGAACACACAGACATAGAGATGATCAAAACCATAGTGATTGGGGCAGGGGAAATATATCCATCTGAGAATTCAGTATGACCAATAAATCTTGGTTTCTATGAACTTAATTCACATATTAACCCATATATTAGCAAACATCTTTGTAATTAAGTATATTTCACTTTTCAATTATATTTTCAAACATATATATATACATATATATTGTATATTTAACATACATTTGTGTATTCCCAGGTTAATATGGGCATAATATTGCTTGAGATGATGTAATTTCCATGTAGATTGTTTATTTCTTTACCTCAATTTAAATTTATTATGTATTTTTAATTACTTTTCTTTATTTTTAAAAAATGACAAGGCATTGAATTTCTGTGATATTTACATTGCACTAAAGTATAAAATTAATCAATATGATGCTCTTTTTTCATTCAAAAGGTGAAGATTAATTTCCCAAAGATAGTTTTAGGATTGACATTTAAAACTAGTATCAAAATAGGTTAAAAAATATCCTATTTTCTAGGATAGGAAATGTTGACTGATCTTAATAATGGAACATAGTAACAGTCAAAGGATGTTTCTTCCAACTGACATTGAAACAATGAAAACGAACATAGAGAAGTACTGAAAGATATATGAATTGATAAAAAGTGAAGTACATAGAACTAGGAAAACAATATACAATATTACAAGGAAAATAGTCCAACAAAACCACAAAAACTAACGACAATAGATTATATACAATCATAATGACTAAGCTTTTTTCTGGAGAAAAAAACATCTTGTCCCTTGTTTGCAAAGGTGGGAGACTATGGATATAGAACATTTCATGAAATGTCGGACAGAGTTGTGTTGGCTCACTTTGTATAAACGTTTATTCTGATCATTCTTTTTTTTTTTTGTCTTTAAAACCAATGTTTACCTAGGTAAGGAAGAGGGGATTTATTTGGAAATTAAAGTGATATGAAAAACAAAAGATTTTTATAATTAAGCAAATTAAAAGAATATTCTCTCATGAGAAATTAAGAAGACTGTTTTGTAAATGAAAACAATGCTAAAGATTCTGTAAACTCAGGATTATTTGCAAAGAACCAACTTAGTTCTAGAGAGCAGAGGGTATAACTTAGCTCTTCTCTTCTCTTGGTAGAACAGTGAGTGCACTATGTAGCACACATTTTCATGTTGCTGTATTAGTTGCTGTATTGGTTGTCTTGCTGAATTCTTTTGATTTTTCACAAAGGAATTTCTTTTGGTGGGGAAGAGCATATCCTAAAATGACTGCGATCCTAAAAACAACAATGAAAGGAGAGACAGAGAGGGAGGGAGGGGGGAGAGAGAGAGAGAGAGAGAGAGAGAGAGAGAGAGAGAGAGAGAGAGAGAGAGAGAGTTAGTTGATAAACAACCAGGAAAAAAACAGACATCTCTTCTTAGGAGACTCCTATTCAAGGAGGTGGGGAGGAAGAAAGAAGATAAAAGTCACAATGTTAGAGCCTGGCCAAACAAATGCTTCTGTTTCCTTGTTAAAAAAACAAAACAAAAAGAGAACAGAAATTTCAGCTAAACATAATCCATTTAAGAAAACAATTTCCAGGAATTTGGGTAATAGTAAGGGACCATCAGTGAGCTCCTTTTAATGGGCCTGAAGTCTTCTGTTGCTATTTTGCCAAGCAACTGTCCAGGTGCCCCTTTGGAGGAGAACTGGAGAAAACAACATGTGTACAAACTTTTAATAGAATGGAGGATGTATGTGTCAGCTAGAGCTGCCATTTGAGGCACTGGCACCTTTGATCATCAATTTACTTTAGCTTTGCTCCTGACTCACAAGAATGCTAAAGACTCAAGGGACTCTTTGTTGTCTTGAGGGGATTTGGACACAAACAGATGACTTAGTTTAGTAATCAAATTGGATTTGTCTTACAACAGGAAGCTAACACAATTACGGAAACAAGGCACATATAACAAAAGAAGCAGGGCTCTTGTCAAAACACAGAGCCTTTTAGAAGCTAAAGAGTGAGTCTATATCCATAATGGGTTCATATCTACAAAGTTAGGGAGTAGACCCGCAGCCTAAAACCACACCCACAGGCATACACTTATACACACACACACACACACACAAACACACTCACAGGAGCGTGGGCATGCACGCGTACACACACACATGCACACACACACACATACCTTTTTAAACTAGGAATTTAAACTAGGACGGAATGTCACAAGTTGATAATATTCATATTCCAAAATTCTTCTCAAATGTGGGGAGAACCTTGTTCTGGATGCCTACCAAATATTATGATCATTCCCAACATAGTGAACAATTTTAATTTGAATTGCCCTTTTAAGAAAGACCCAAATGTTAGCTTATTCACTTCCAGATTTTTTAAATTAATTTCCTGAGAGTAGTGAGAGTTAGTTTCTACAAAAAATTTCTGAATGATCCTCTATCTCTCATCTGAAAAACATTTCTCCAAAGACACCACTGATGCCCTCATTGCCAAATTCAGTGGTCATTTCTAAGTTCTCATTGTCTTTCTTCAATAAAAATCAGGATAGAGATTCTAAGCTCACTTGATATAGTCGACAACTTTTTTTGGTTCTAGCTTCTCCCCTGCCTCCTATGACACTGCAGAATGCCATCTTCTCATTTCTCTTACCTCTCCTTTTTAGTTTTTTTCATCGGCTCCTATTCTTTAGCCCATGATTAATGAATACACTTCAAAAAGTTCCACCCTTTATTAAATTTTTTGTTTTCCCTACATCGTTTCATTGGCCCTCTCATCAACTCCCACAGAATCAACAAGTATTTTTATGCCGATTACTCTTGAATCCACTAAATAGCTCCCCTGTTTTGTTTTGTTTTATTTCAAGCTCTGAATCTGGATTTCTAACTGCATATTTTATACTTTTACTAACATAGGCTACTAACTCTTATGATGACAAAAAAGAATGAGTCGCTTAAGGACTGAAACAAACTCCACAAGGACACAAAGGCTTCTCATTGGAAAAATAAGGATAATAATTATTTCATTAATTATCTCACAGGGTTGATGTGAAGAAAAATCCTTTGTAAACTTTAAAGCATCGTGTAAACGAAAGTTATCATTATCTTAAATAGCCAATTGACTGTGAAGTAGATCAAAACATCAAAGCAATTATCTTGAGAATAACAATAGCCTTTCTCAGAATAATGCTTGTCATATAGCCAGCTATATTGTTCTTAAGTTACATATCTTTGGAATCATTTTATTAGTTAGTAAAATAAGTTTGTTACTCATTTGCTCTTTTAGAATAAAAGCGAATGGATTGCCCCAGCTCCCCACAAACTGTCCCTATCAAAAAGTCTTCATACATCAGGAGAGAAACAAGATTTGTTCACACCTTGTACATTTCTTTTTTTTTATTATTTTTAATTTATTTTTAGTTTTCAAGATTCATTTCCACAAGATTTTGAGCTTCAAATATTGTCCCCATCTCTACCCTCCCTCCCACCCCAAGATGGGATGTATTCTGATTGCCTTTTCCCTAGTCTGCCCTCCCTTCTATCATCCCAGCCCACCCATTATCCCCTTTTGTTTACTTTCTTATAGGGCAGCCACCTTTGCCACCCTAAGGCTGGGGTGGGACCATGACCTTCTCTCACCAAGATCCAACAGTTTTCCCCCTGACCTGCTAAGTTGTCTTTAGGGTTTGTGGGTTGAGAAGTCTTGAAGCTGCCATCATTGCCACTGATTCAGTGCCCTGAGGCCTGCTCTGCCCAGTTTGCTCTAGCCTAGTCTGTCCTGGTGCAGCCCATGCTGGGCTGCACTCCACTCCCAGCAAGGTGTGATAGACCCTTTCTAGGGATCATCCAGGTCATCTTGGGCTGGAGACTTGTTTCACTCAATCATTTTATGGGTTCTGTAGCTCTCGAATTTGTTTAGAGTCATTTTTACAGGTGTTTGGAGGGATTTGGGGGAGAGCTCTAGCGAGTCACCGTTTTCATGCCACCATCTTGGCTCCACCACTGTACATTTCTTTATAAATTAGAAATAGCCTTAGTTTGTGTAGACATTGGCATATTGAGTTAATTCATATCAATTCATTTTGCTACATTTCCAATTATAGTAATAGTTTTGGTGAGAGAAAATTTCTAAGCCAGAGGGCTTTAACTTTTTTTTTTTAATTATGAACTCTTTGGGCAATGTGGTGAGGCCTATGGACCCCCTTCATGAAAAAATATGTTTAACTGCATAAAATTACATACATAGGACTAGAAAGAAAAATAAGTATATTGAAAGATATTTTGTCTATCTTCTATCTGTTATCTAGCTATGATTTATTTACATGTTTATGGACCCCAAATTAAGAGTGGCTGCTTTAATCTAGTTGATGAAATCAGGCTTAGGAGTATATATTTTGATTATATCTTCCATGACTAAGGATAGTTAATTACCACTATCAGAGTTGTGAGAGTTATGGTATAGGGGATCAAGAGCAAGTCTAGAAACCAAAAAAACCCAGGTTCAAGTCCTTCTTCAGACACTTATTAGCCTTTGAGTATGGGCGACCTATTGAAGCCCTCAGTGTTCTAGAACACTCTCTGAGACTCTCATTTGCAAAGGAGGTCCCAACCTGTATTGGGAAAGAAAATTTTCTCTTGCACAAGTTCACTTTACCAATAAAATACTTCATCAGTTCCTGGTTTTTATTGCTTACAGAGATGTGAAGTTCACTGAAAGACTGGCTATTTGAGGATGGCACATACATGACTGAAAAACAAAACAAAACAAAAACAAACAAAAAACCTTCCATGCCTACAATAAACAAGGACTTTTTTTAAAAGATATCTTTTCGGGATCAAAAGGCTCCCAATACCACAGTAAAACAGAGTTGGATAGTATGGAATACTCTGAAATAATAGGATTGAAATACAGTTTGTGTAAGAAAAATTAGCACACTAAAAAAAAAATCAATTCTTCCTATAGTGGGACAGTATATTAAAGGCCACAGAAGTGACAGCTGGGAGTATTTCACATCTTCCCTAATATTGACTAAATTTTTTATAGATCAATATCTGCTACTCATATTGAAGGGGAAAAATGCCTGAGAATTACTCACATTCACAGAGAGGTATATAGCCAATCTTAACAGACCCCAAGAATTTTAATAATATTAGTTCATGGCAAGCATTTATATAGTGCTTTATGGTTTGCAAAGAACTTCACATATATTATTTCATTTGATCCTGACAATCAACCTGCATAGGAAGTGCGATTATCATCCTTATTTGAAAGATAATGAAGCTAAGGATAAAAACAATTAAGTGACTTACCCAGGGTTAAATAGCTAGTTAAGTGTCTGAGGCAGAATTTGAATTGAGGTCTTCCTCTCTCCAATCTCAGAATTCTTTTCATTGCATCTACTACACAACAACTTTTCACTGCAACTAACACAGGTGAGGAAAGGCACAGGAGTAGAGTGAAGGATGCCATCAGAGAAAAATACTGAAAATCCTGCCATCCTGAAAAATAAGATTGAGTCATCACATTTAAGGTCTAAAAGGCAAACTGGTAGATAATCCTCATGCTTCATTTGTATTTTCTCAGTAACTTCAAAAGAATTTGAGGAAATCCTTGATATTCTCCACTCCACCTCATCTCACCCAGCACTCTAGTAGATCCACTTGGAGTTACTTTTTGGGGAAGGGTAGTTGGGCTACAATCTGGGTCATTTGAGGGAATATGTGGATCTACTGAAATATCTGAGGGTAGAAATTGATTGTGATAGAAAATCTATCAAAAATAGGATCAGCAAGGAAAAAATGCGCTGATTCAATAGGAAAATACTGAGTTATTACCAATGTCATCATTATCATTAATGAATGGTACTCTAAGTCTGTCAATTAGAGGACTTAGGAAGAAACAAACTATGCTATCAATTGAATATAATATAAGAAGTCCTTTTGCTATTCCATGATTTGTCATGATGATCTTTTGTCTGATTAATAAATGCTACCCTCTGTGAAGAGAATGATCTATTTGGTTAGAATTTCTTCTTTTTAATCATTTTTCCCCCAATTAACAAGAATTACTAGAAATTTTTCTTGCCAGGATGGACTTTGAGTTAGCATCTTCAGAAAGGAGCATATTTAGCCAAAAGGTGAGAAAGCAAATAAGTGTGTGTGTGTGTGTGTGTGTGTGTGTGTGTATTATATATCTATTTAGAATTTGGGTCAGAGAATGTGAGAGTTAAAAGAGGCTTGAAAGATCAATTAGTCCAAATGACTTATTTTATGGACATGGAAAGCAAAGCCTAGAGAAATAAAATAATTTTCTCAAGGTCATACCACTAATAAATCATGAGCCCTGAACTTTAAACTATGCTTCCCCACTCTAAGTCCCACAATCTCTTCATTATACCACGCTACCATTACTGAATATAATAACACAAAAGGTGACTCCCCATTGTATTGGATAGATCTTCAGTAACTCAGAAAATAGCCAATAAAGAATAGCTTCAAATCACATTTCTCATGGAACTTATTGTTTTGAGGCCATATAGCAAATTTTACATTTGATATTCTGTGGTAACACAAGAGGAATTTTGTTCCTGATGAATTTAGTGAGTCAGAATTCATTGCGTATATTCGGTGGATAATTTTCCTCTAAGAAATAAGGTTAATGAGTTAATGTAATTTATTTACTTAAAGGTACAAGCCTACCCAAAATCACAAGTTCCTTTGAAATACTTTTGTCATAGATACACAGCTAATTTTGATATCTCCAAAATTGTATCTTTTAATAGAAAAAATGATTAGTGATTTATATTCAGTTCTCAAATGTCCTTCCCTGAGGATTATAATTCTCTTCTATTTTATTAACAGGATTAAATCGATAAAAATTTATAGACAGGTTATATGTTTAAAAAATCAATTATCACTATGGAGTAAGATGATTGAAAGGTAACTTCATGTATAGCAGGTTTTCCTCAACAATGTTGGTGAAACACCTTCAAAGTTCTATTGATTTTTTTTCGATCAATGTAAATACTACTAAGTCAGAACAAAGTTGTTTGTTTATTTTCCCTAACACTCTGCTCTTATATTTTTAGAGATCCATGATCACATGGATGAAAGTACTCCTTCCATTCATACAGATCATATCCCACCCATCTCTTATCCTGGGAAATTCTTAGCATGTCTTTTAAAATAAGTCTTCTATGAGCAGCTAGGTGGCATAGTGAGTAGGGCACTGGCCCTGGAGTCAAGAGAACCTAAGTTCAAATCCTACCTCAGACACTTGATACACTTACTAGCTGTGCGACATTGGGCAAGTCACTTAACCCCAATTGCCCTGCCTTCCCCCCTCTAAAAAAATAAAATAAAATAAGTCTTCCATAGAAGCTGTGCCTGACATGCTAGAAGTTTTCTTCTGATTCTTTATTCAAGGGTACTCATTCAGAATCAGTCGTCCATCTCTTTTTCCTTGCTCTTCCAATATGAAAAAGATCTTTTTCCAACCTATCTTAAATTTTCTTGTTGTCTTTTATGCTACATTTTATATGTAAATCATTGTTGCTAATATGTCTCATTCTGTTTACAACCACCACTTGATTGGCCATTGATCTAAGGGGCCACCTCGAATTTTGATTCTTCTGAGATTGTAGCGTTCCATAAGTTGTAATAACAGGTTAAAAAGGGTTACTCTAGGATTGAAGATGCTCAAAACTGCTGGACAATTTTCCCTTTGCTATTTGGCCTAATGTCCTAATCCTATTTAATCTTGGCATAATTTGTTGCCTATTTGTTTAGAATAACTGTCTAGTGGTTTAGGGAAAAATAATGCAGGCTTTCTAAGAAAGTGAGGCTGGTGACATAATTTTAAACTGTTTCTTGTACACTTTGAACTCCTTTTATCTATTCATCTAACTTTCATTGATTTTTCCTCCTTTCTTGCTTGTCTGATTTTCATTACTGTCATACAAATTAAAACAATCCTAATATTGTTTTGTTACTTCTGGGACTTTTTAACCATTATGGCTTTAAAGATGTTGGGAAACTGCTAGTTGAGTGGAATAATTCACCCAAAACTCTGTCCAAGGTAGCTAATCCTTAGTTAACAGACATTTCTATTTAGGCAACTAGTCTAGCCGTTTCATTCTTGAGGTTAGAGGAATTGAGGAGAATATCAGAAATTATTCACTTAACTATAATTAAGTATAAAATATCCATTCAATATAATTATAAATAAACTCAAAGTACTTCATTAAAATTATAGCCAACTTCTCATTAGAAAAAAGGTTAAAACAAAATGTGCCTCTTAATTATTTTATAATCTATTAAGAAGTAATATTGACTCATTACTTTTTCTGTAAATTTGGTTTGTCTTCTCATATCTATTATATCTTGCTCTTAATCAGACATCAGATGCAAGCTAATCAACAAAGATCCTCTAGAAAAGGGAATAATTATTTTGTTCCATTGTGAACCTCTATGGGTCTTAAAACAATTCTGAGCTTTTTGAGTACACAGTGCTACAAATTCCTAGTATATCTGATAGCAAACCTAATCCATAAAACAAAGGCACTTCCTCTTCCTTCTGTTTAAATTTCTTCTTGCCAAGCTGTGCTCTTATGAAAACTCCATCACTTTATACATATGGCTTAAGAATTCATTAGAAGGGGATGGGGCAGTGGGCAGTAGGCAGTAGTTTAAGGCTAGAAGAGAACTATCAGGTTCTGACAGACTCTGACTCCATGGTCCAAAAGCAAGAGAAAATGGCAAGCTCTTAAAGAGGTAGATTGACTGAAATAAAGTTTTTCTTAGGGATGCTTGTACCAATGACCTTAGACAAGTCTATCATCAGAGTAACTGCACCTGAATGAAAGTGTACCTAGATATCAGGGAACAAATAACGTAACCGAAACTAACCTCTATACTTTGGATACACTAACACCATAACTCTCTTCATTGTTCTTTCCAACATCGAAGACCAGAGCCCACAATTGCAAGCAATAGGAAGATGCCTGGGCCACAGCCAATCAGCCGTGATCACTCAACAATACCTATGAGCCTCATCTGGCCCCTGTCCTCTGCTTTATTTTGCTTGCTATATTCATGTGTAATCTTTCTTCAAATTGCAACTTTCTTCAAACTGCAACAATACAACAGCCATTTTGATCCAAAGATTCACTAGCTTTATTCACACTTTTGCTTTCTTTGAGTATTATTGCTATAATGAACATAGGAAAGAGCATTAATTCAATCAGTCAACCTCGCCCCAACCTTTTTTTCCCTAACTTTAGTAAAGTAACAGTCTTCTAGGCTGGTACACATAAAGACCAAGGTTTTCCATAGACATGATTTTGTCTCAGTCACTACCTGATATGTTTGTTTTGGTTTAGGTTGCTTTCTTTTCCCTTTTGCTTCTAAATAGCAGGATATCTACATTGCAAAATTCTAGAAAAGTTGTAATGTTAAAAAAAAAATTCCTGTTCTCTGAAAGCTAATTTCCCTCCTTTTATCTGTTGTGAATAAGTCATTTTGGACCCTTATAGAATGAGTTGCTCAGTCATTTTTAAGTTGCAAACAACTCTTTATGACTCCATTTGGGGTATTCTTGGCAAAGATACTGGAGTGGTTTACCATTTCCATCTCCATTCATTTTACAGACAAGGCAACTGAGTCAAAAAGATTAAATGACTTGCCGAGGGTCACACCACTGGTGTCTGAGGCCAGATTTGAACTCAAGAAGATGAGAGTTACTCACTCCAGGCCCAGAATTGTATTTACTGAGTCATCTAGCTGCCCCATGTAGGATGGAAGATACATTCTAAAGAAGCAGGTTTTTTTTCCAGATCTTCCAGATTATTTAATAAATCTTTGGGATTTCCAACTAAATGTGGGGAGGCGGAGTCTTTATTCAACTAAAATAACACATACTATGAGATGGCCTGTGAGGTCCTATACAATCTGGAGATTCTGAGATTATAGGTTCCAAAGGACTTAAGGCATGAGACAGTACCTGATAAAGCCTGCTTCCCAGTGAGAGAAGTGATAAGGTTTAGATTAATATGAATGATAATGTAGATTGGAGGAGGAACAATAGAAATGTAGGTGCTTCTTTTTGCCTTTTATTCTGATAGCAGGATGCTGGAAGAAAAAAATATATATAGATAGGTCAGTTAGACTAGAGAGAAGGATAGTGCAGGGGTGATCATTTAAAAATAAATAAATAAAATACATCCTTCACTGAAGTATCTCATAGATGCCTTGGCAAGTCCTACCAAGCTTGTTAGTTATCTTTCAGCATAGACTTGGGAATAATCCATGTATACATTGTCTAAGAATAAACCTAATTATTTTTAGAAAAGCTTATAACTAGATGATGAGCCAGTCACCTCATAATGACTGGGTTTCACTATAGTGATCCTTCAATTAAGAATTTATTAAGTCATATGCTATGTGCTAGGCAGTGGGTTGGATACTAAAGATACAAAATTAAAAATGAAACACTGTCCTCAAGGAGCTTACTTGCTATTGGAGGAGGCACCATGTACTTATATCAGTATATTCATAATAAATACAAGTTAGATTAAATGTAAGCAATCCTTGCCTCTGGGAGTTTACATTTTAAGACAGGAAATACTATGCATTATATAAAAGTATATTTAGAAGTTTTCATATCAACTAAGCTGTGATTTCATTAGCATCACTAGTAGCTAAGGCTTAGAAGGATCAGGAAAAGCCTCATGATAGAAAGTGACCCTTCATCAGAGATTTGAAAGAAACAAAATCACACAATCCATCTACTCTGGTGCAGAGAGGTTTTGTTGGGTCAGTAGAAGGAATACCCATGACAAAGGGAACACATGGATTTTGTTTGAATTCTTACAACAAATAGATCTTGCAAAGCCATATTGTGACATTGCTTTTTTCTTGACCAGGGAATGAGTTCCATGCATCCCAAAGAGAATGAAATTTCTTGGCAATTTGCTTTTAGCTGTTGACTAACACATCATTCGGTGCTGAAACTCCATGATTTTATTCTTGACCCTCTCATACTCTCTTTCCTACTCACATCTGTCTTCAGTGCCTTTCACCACAACCCTTGTCCTTTCTACTGTGTCTTTGGAAACCCCATTTTATTCTTAGTAAATTATCTCAGCCGTTAAAAGTAAGCAGATTTCTGAATTAGACCTGGCATGTATATTTGATCTAGTGTTCCCCTAAAAAATGGTAAAAGATTGCCTATATAAGATAATATAGATCCATTGACTCCAACTAGAATTTTCATGCTAGGAATGCTTCAGGTTGCTATGTTCAGGGGCTAGGATATCCTGTGATTTCAAAAAAAAATTATTACAGGTTTTAAAATTGGAAAATTTATCGGGTTTAACAATTATTCCAGAGAAGAGAAAGCTGAATTATGAGCATAATAATGTTTAAATATATAATTTATTAATGATAAGATTCAGACTATCTTTACTTCTACTGAGACTAGAAGAAGAGAATATGGCTTTAATCTAAAGCATGAGAGATTTAGATGTAATATGACGGAAAGAAAGTGAGAGCTTTTAAAAATATAAAACCGCCCTCTCTGGAATTCTCAAAAAGTAGAATGGGCCTATATCAGGAATGATTTAGGCATAGCCTTCACAGGAAATGGTACAATGAGTTTTAAAAGTCTCTATTCTTATGGTTCGTCAATTAATTTCAAAAGCATGTAATTAACACACAATAATTTACAGTGAACACCTATCGATCTGTCTTCTCCAAATTAGTGTTAAAACGAACATCCCTATTTCCAAAACTTTCTTTATCACTTTTCAACCCAGTTTTTGGCCTCTTTATGTCCAGCAGCCATAACTCATGATTGCAAAATTTAAATATTCTAATTTTGCAAATCAAAGAAGACTTTTTTGTCATGATTTTTTGATCAAGGTCCTCTTCATAGGGGCATATATCCTACTAATGTTAAATGAGATTCAGTGTACATACCCTTTTGGAAATTATGCCAAAAGCTTAGTTTCCTTTATGAAAAAGTTTTATACAAAGTATGTGAGTAGTCACTCACACTTTGGGAATTTAGTTATTGACTGTGCCTGTTGTTATGCCAAAATAAATTTGGGGAAGATGATTCCAAAACCTAAGTAGGATAGAAAATCTCCATTCTCTCTCTCTCTCTCTTTCTCTCTCTCTCTCTGTCTCTCTCTCTCTCTCTGTCTCTCTCTCTCTCTCTCACACAAATTTATTTTCTATAGCTGTTATTTTAATAGAAAAAAGAATGAATACCTAAATCACGTAGCAGTTAAATTCTACATTTGAAATAGAAAATTATGGTTATTTTGGCTTCTAGAACCATAGAATTAGAGTGGTGAAGTGGAAGGAACATTTGGACTTGGACTTAGAAGTTATTTGTTGAGTAACAGCTCTTATAGTCAGCTGTGGGACTCTAGAAAGTCAATTAACCTCATTAAATTTCAATCTCCTCATGTGTAAAATAAAAATAATATTTGGATTATAACCTTCTCAAATGGTTATTGTGATGAAAGTACTCTCTAAACTTGATTGTGAGCTGTTATTAAAAGCTAGTTTAAAATATAGCAGAGTATTACCCTCTCTTCCCCCACATTCACACCTGTTGTTCTCTTATCCAAGGTAAGTGGGAGACAGTTATCTAGGGGCTTGTTGCCTCTTAAAGATAAGTGGGATCCCAGAGTTAATATCAAGAAAAAATCATCAGGAATACCATCAAGAATATCTATGGAAAGGATTGACAAATGGGATTGTGGAAGTGGGAAGTTATGAACTATAAGAAAAGAGTTATGGCAAAATAGATTAAACAAAATGAATTGAAGGGGAAGCAGGAAAAACCATGTACATAACACCTACTACATGCCAGGCACTGTGCTTAGTGTTTTTACAAATATTGTATCATTTGGTCCTAAGAACAAGCCTACAAGGTAGGAGCTATTATTATCTCCATTTTGCAATGAGGAAACTCAGGCAAATATCAATTAAGTAACTTACCCAAGGTTACATAGTTAGTGTTTGAGACTGAATTTGAACTCCAGTTTTCCTACCAGTACGCCCAATACTCTACCCATTTTTGCTGCAGACTGACTTTAATGGACACAATACTGACCAAGAAGAGAAATAACCAAAAATAATAAGACATAAAAGGAGGAAAAAACCTTTCAAAATTGTAAAGGTGAATTGATTAAACAAGTCAACAAAAAGAAGAAGAGTAAAAAAAAATAGATAAGAAAACAAAGCTCTACAATCTGTAAAACTCATCTGCAAGTTGGTTAAAAGCAGTTTGACTGGTATGGGCCCAGGTAACCATGAAGTATGTATGATGAGGCTTAACTGACCTGGCTTGGGGCACTGTTCCTTTTCCTATCAGCTTGCTTGCTATAGCAAGTTTGGATTGCTTACTGGGTATCTCTGCCCCATGCCTCATTTCTTATTGGTTAATACTGAAAATTCTCTCATTTCAGTGGTATAGACCACCCCAATGCCTTACCTTATGGCTAATAGGGAAGTTGCTTCTTAGTGCCAAGTCAACTCTTTGTCTAAAACTTGATATAAGTTCATCCCTGTGTGGCTTTGTGCCTTGGATCAGAGTGTTCCTCTTCCTGCATGTCTGAGCAATTGGCTTGCTCACTGAGCTGAGCTTGGTGGGTGGGGAATCACCACTTTTACTGTTCTTCATTAATGTCTCCTCTCTTGCAATGGATATGATCCTTTTGTGGCAGTGTAGATTTTCAAAAACAGCTCCTCCTCCCCTTTTGTCTGAGAACACCTAAAAAAAATTAAAATGTGTAGAAACAGAGAGGCTAAAAGAAAATTCAATATGCATCAGAGGATTTTTTTTTAAAGGAGTAGTTATCTTGCTATCAGAGAAAGAGAAACTAAAGATTCACAGTATAAAATTGATTAAATAAGGGAACCATACTACACATAAAAGAACCACATGGGATGAACAAATCAAATATGGGGAGGTGGAGAATATTGGTGTGGAAATATTGGATCAAATTTTAAAAGACAATGAAAGCTTATACATTATCTAATATTTGCAAAAACAGAGAAATAAACACTTTACCAATCTCCTTTTAAGAGACAAATGCAGAATGTTCCAAAAGTCCTTGTGAACTTGAAACTCCATTAAGACTTTTGGGACAACCTGTATAGTCCTATTATTTAAGACCAGAAAGGATAAAACAAACAAAAAAAAGAAATATAGAATAATTTAAGTTATAGATCTTGAGAAAATAAATATAATCCAATTAAATATCAGCTCTTAAAAATCATTCATTGTGACCAAGTTCAGCTTATATCAGAGACTCAAAGATATTTCAACATTAGAAAAATGACTGATATGATAAAATTAGAAAGAAAAACTGAAAATGTTTTTTTTTTTTAAAACCCAGCATGATTAGATCAATAGATGTATAAAAGGCCTTTGACAAAGTAATATTAAAAACTGTACAAAATAGAAACAGGAAAATTTTTTTTACCATGATAAAAAATACCTCTTGAAACCTAAATGGAGAATATATTATTTTTTAGCCACTCTTATTTTATTGTACACCAATTCATGAAAGTATTTCCATACTTTTCTTTATATATCATTTTTATATTTAATCAATTTAGTGGTTGCTTAAGTTGAGGTGTATATTCCTCTTTCATATAACCATTATTAAACTAACCAAAATAGTGTTCCTCAAGAACCAGATCCTTATAATTCAGGGCCCATTGGACTAGTTGAAGAGGCAGGGCTCCAGGCTTTAATCTTTAGCATAATGCAGTCTGTCTATGATGAACACTAAACTAGGCATATCCACGCAAGCGTGATTTTGAATGAATCATTCCTCTTTAGCAATGGAAGCCTCCTGTGCCCTCCCCACCTTATTGGAGATAATACCTTATATCACTCAACTCCTAATAGGCAAATCTGGACTACCCTCTGACTACCTCTAGCAACAAGGGCCAAGGATCAGTCGAGCACCTTTTCAAAAGTGGTATAGTGAGTAGCCCCATTGGGGAACTTGCAGCTCCATGATTTCCTATTTGTACAGTTTGGCTACTCCTGGAAAGGAGTGAAAAGAGTGCCTGGTTGGCCCTAGCCCTGGGGGCACAGAAGTGGTGCAGCTTTGAGGCCGCTTCCAGAGCACCAGCTATGGTTGCTTCTGGCCCCAGGCCCACCTGGTTGGAGGAATTAAGTGATGGAGCAGAGCAGGAGTGCAGAGCCTGCTTGGATCTGGGTCGCAATCCAGTTGGGCAGTTCTTGGGGTATGAGGAGTACTGGTGTGGCAGAGTTGGCTGTGTAGAAGTAGCTCTGAAAAATGCAGCACATGGCCCCTAAAGCTTGGGACAAAGCTCTCTCTACTCTACAAGGAGTCATACACTGATGGAAAGCTCAAGGGTCAAGTAGTTGGCTGGGAATATGAACAGGCAGCGAAAAAGGACACAGACTAAGATTCAAACTCAGACTTTGGAATCTTTTTTTGGTGACAAAGAAGAGCAAAACATACAGCCAGAAGAAGTCAACAAAGTCATAGAACCTACATCAAATGCCTCCAAGAAAAACATGAACATGTCTCAGGCCATGGAAGAGCTCAAAAAGGATTTGGAAAAGAAAGTAAGAGAAGTAGAGGCAAAAATGGGAAAAGAAATGAAAGTGATGCAAGAAAATCATG
>CM053626.1:19175932-19187475 GCA_028646595.1 Phalanger gymnotis | reverse complement strand
GCCTTGAAAGGAAGAATTAGCCAAAAGGAAAAGCAGGTCCAAAAGACCACTGAAGAAAATACTACCTTAAAAATTATATTGCAGCAAGTGGAAGCTAGTGACTTTATGAGAAATCAAGATATTATCAAACAGAACCAAACGAATGAAAAAATAGAAGACAATGTGAAATATCTCATTGGAAAAACCACTGACCTTTCAGTCCTAGAGACACTGGAGAGGGGCCCTGAGAGCAGCCAGTGCCTGGCTGCCTCACCTCTCCATTGGATGGTCATGACTATATGCTGTAAACATTTTCTCCACTGAAACAGAATAGGATAAGACATTGGAGTTGGAAGAGACATTGGAACAGAAAACGCCAGCTGTGGGATGGAAGGTCCTTCCTTAGAGCTGGGAAAGCTAGAGCTGGACAGGGGCCTCAGGGACCAGCTAGTCAGATCCCTTCAGAAGAGAAAACGGTGACCTTTAGGGTCACAGGAAAATATCAGCAGGGATAGGACTTGAACACAGATCTCATGACTCCTGGGCCAGGATCACCTAACCTTGGCTAGTCTACCAACCTTATCTCCCTGGACACCCCCAGCCTTCCGCCATCCAGGAAAGATAATTTAAAAATTATTGGACTACCCAAAAGCCATGATCAAAAAAAAGAGCCTAGACATCATCTTTCAAGAAATTATTAAGGAAAATTGCCCTGATATTCTAGAGCTAGAGAGTAAAATAGAAGTTGAAAGAATCCACTGATCACCTCCTCAAATAGATCCCGAAAAGAAAACTCCTAGGAATATTGTCGCCAAATTTCAGAGTTCCCAGGTCAAGGAGAAAATACAGCAAGCAGCCAGAAAGAAACAATTTGAGTATTGTGGAAGCACAATCAAGATAACGCAAGATCTAACAGCTTCCACATTAAGGGATTAAATGACTTGGAATATGATATTTGAGGTCGAAGGAGCTAGGATTACAACCAAGAATCACCTACTCAGAAAAACTGAGTATCATGCTCCAAGGCAAAATATGGATTTTCAATAAAATAGAGGAGTTTCAAGCTTTTTTTCCATACAGAACATCCATATTCCATTAAGTAAATATGTACTAATTAATTTAACCACTCCCCAGTGTATGGGCATCACTTCATTTCCATGGCTTTGATAAAAAAAATGTATATAGAATGTTTGTTTTTTATTAAAAGCCTCCTCGGGATATATGCTTTTTAGTGGAATCATTGGGTCAAAGTGTATGACATAGTCAGTTTATTTACATGATTCCAAATTTCTTTCCAAAATGCATATCCTAATGTACAACTTCACCAACAATGCCTTATGTGTGACTTTATGTGTAACAATGTGTGACTTTCCTCCCATAGCCACTCCAACACTGACTGTTCCCATATCTTGTCATCTTTGTCAATTTGCTTGGTATGAAGTGAAACCTCAGGGTTGTTTTGGCTTCCATTTTTCTGATTATGATTGATTTGAAACATTCTTTCATATGGTTATTAATAATTTACAAATGTCTTGAGAAATGTCTATTCATCTCCTTTGACCACTTACCTATTGGAGAATGGCTTGTGGTTTTATACAGTTTAGTTAGATGTCAATGTGTCTTGGATATCTAACATTTACCAGAGGAATTTGATACAAGCATTGTTTTCCCACTTAGCTGCTTCCCTTCTTATCCTTTATGTTTCAGTTTTGTGTGGGCAGAAGCTTATGATTTTTAAATAAACATGGTGTTATATTTTAATTTTTTAATACCTTCTTTGTGAAGACTGCATTCATATATGTGGATTCCACATGGCCTATTTCTCTTCATATATGTGTGCATATGTATATATATGTATGTACACACATATATACATATGCACATATATATGTGTATGTGTTTGGCAGATCCTATATCTCTTGATTTTGAATTTACGGTGAAATGTGGTGTAAAATGTTGTTATAATCCTAACTTCTGAAAGATTGCTTTCAAATTTCCTCATCAGTTCTTATCAAATAGGGAGTTATTTTCTAAGTAATTCATGTTTTATAGCTTTATCAAATACTGAATTATTCATGTGTATTGTTTCTGATTGTCCCTTTTTTAGTTTGTTCCCTCATTATTGCCTTACTGATACAATCCACTCTCCATTTTTCAAGCAATATTAGATTATTTTGTGGATTGTTGCTTGAGAATAAAGTTTGAGGTTTAGAAGTTTTTTTTTTCCTTCCTTAATTCCTACTTCTCAACTTTTTTCTTAATATACTATGTCCTTTTCCCCTTCCAGATGAATTATCTTATTATTTTATTGGGGTTTTTAATTTGTACTGTTGATAATTTGGTATGGCAGTCAAGCTGGATACAGAATTGCAGGGCATAGAATAAGATAGGAAATATGGGCAATCTGATTTTAACAGTAGTGTTTTTCCAAGTTTTTACTTGGAAACCCTGAGGCTATGTTGTGAGTCTAAATAATCATGACAGTGTAGAAAATTGGACCCCAGGTACACAGTAGGTCCTTTAGTGCATGATACCATCTAATTCAGAATGTTATCATTGTCAGAAATAGATGATTCAGGGGAACAGGCAGAATCCCCTAAATGCGGGTAATTTAATAAAGCTATGGACCACAGGGGAAATTCTTTCCCAACTTTGGCTTATTCAATAGTCCCTCAAAGCACAATTCTCATTTTATCCTAACTATAGATGATACCAGTTCATATAAACCATCACCTCTTAAAATATTGTATCTTAATAAAATTTTGGCACCTCTCATGATTAAAAGAACTACCTTAATCTTTCTTGGAAATAGACTTCTCCCAAATGGATTTAACTCCAATTTTAAGGAACAAAAATCATAAGCCATGAAACAAAACAGAACAAAAAACTAAATAATCCAGAAATGGTAAGGTAAATCCCAATTTTAAAGAGGTCCAGAGAACTGTATACAGAACTTAATTTACATAAAAATCAGAAATATGATTGAAAAGCAATTTGTTTTGTGATATATACATTTATGTTCCTTTATTATATGAATTGATTTTTGTGAAATACTCTAGATAATAATGATCAAAGTGTAATGTCATTATCAATGCCCCCATAACAAGATGATGTGGGTAAAGTCACATTACTAGTAAGGGCCTAAAACAAGATTTGAACTCAGATTTTCGTGACGCCAAATCCAACTCTGTGTTACCTGTGCCACACTTAGAAATTTGATATCAAAAAGTACTGACAAAAGCCTTGCAAATTGTTAGTTGTCTCCTAAGAAAGGATCACTCCTTAAATCTTTTTCTCCCTTGCAAATGAATTTCTAACACAAACCATTTGATAGCAACTTAGGAATCCAAAAGGTCTTGCAAATTTTCCCCACAAGAATATGGATCCTCATATTAAACTGCATTGGGTAACAGCAAATGTCAAAATTATTTCTTCTCTGCTGAATCAGCATGAGATGGAAATTGCATTGTGGAGAAAGAAAATTTAAATGAACTTTACTTCAGACGTTTGAAGTATTGTAAAGTCATGGAGAAGGAGATAGTACAGTACATATTTTCAATATCCAAATTACCTTTCAAATCTTCCTAACATAATGAAATGACAACTCATCTAGTTTTTACTTCCTGTTTGTTAAAGCACTTGAAATACCCACAGTTTTGACTATCTCAAGGAGTCTGAGTTCTTTCCAAACAATATTCTTGGGCTGGGAGGAGGAGACATTTGAACTGCTTAATTCCATTTAGATAGAAAAATTTGTAATTTATCATTTGAAGATGAGTAGAAATCGGTAAAGCATTATGACAGGATTTCTTCTCATCCTAAAGCACAGACTTGACCGCGTCAATTCCCTGCTCTAGAAATCCAATAGATCCTTATTGCCTCTAAGGCAAAATACCAACTTCTCTTCCTGACTTTTAAAAACCTTTGGAATTTGACTTCCCCATAGCTACCCAGATTTATTGTGCCAAATCCCCTTAATACATTTTTTGAATCAACTAAACTGGCCTTCTTGCCCTTCTCACACTTGACCTTTTTTCTTCAATCTGCACACATTTGTACTGGCTGTCCCGTATGCCTGGCATGCACTCTCTCCTGACTGCCTTCTCTTAGAATTTCTTCCTACCTACAAATCTCATTTCAAATGTCACCACTTAAAAAGATCTTTCCTGAACCCATCTTCCCAGAGTCAATGTCATCCCCTCCCCCACTAAAGTATTACTATTCATTTACTTTGTAAGCAATTTGCATCCACTTCTCTATCTATGCACACATTCTTTCCTCCAATTAGACTGTAAGTTTCCTGAGGAAAGAGGCTGCTTCATCTTTGTCATTGCTTCCTCAGGAATTTGCACAATGACTGTAACATAAATCACTTTATAAAGGTTTATTTATTGAATGGATGAATTGCATAAAAAGAAGGAATTTTCTAGAAAGGTTCATTAATGTCCTTTTTACATTGTGATTGGGAGGGGGATATTATAAAAGATTTATATGGAACTTTGATTTTGAATTCTAATAGAATAGCATATTCTGTGATTCTGTAATTCTCTGATATGCTCAAGGCTACATATTAAACCTAACAAAAACAGGGTAATGCACATGAGAGTTGCTTTGGTTATTATTCAGAGTTGGACTGAGGATTGGAACCCACATCTCTTGACTTGGGTGTCCAGTGTTCTTTGCACTGAACTGTAAAGTACTTTCTCATTCTTCAAAGAAGCTACTAGAGAAAACAATAAATTCTTGTGGATGTCACTTCCTGCACATATGTAGAATAGGGAGAATTTTGCATTAATTTATATAATAAAATCCTGAACAAAATGTCCCCTGTGGACATAAACTTCCAGCATTCCCAGACTTGAGGCCCTGGAGAGTGCAAGGTACCCTCTAACAAAGAAGTAAGCTCATCCTATTGCTAAGTGAGAAGAAGGAGAATGAGGATGCTCTGGAGAGGAGGAAAACCAAGGTGGAGCAAAAATGTGCTGCCATCATTTCTGCCACCTGCATCAAACTGGCAGGGAAGTAAAGACTAGGACAGCTGGATGAGGACTCTGGCCCAGTGATGCCAGAACCACACCAAGCAGTTTTGGAGTGAGACTAGGTCTTCCTCTTCCTGAGAATAGAACAAGTAACACTGATGGTGCTTCATTGTCCTTTTTTCTCACTATTATTCTCTCACTTCCTCAAGAAAGGTGTATTTGTTTTCCAATTTATAATTTGTTTGCTCACTACTTGCTATTGCTTTAAAGAATTGAGCTTCTCTAAGATTAAGCAGTTAACCATTTCAAGGCTGATCTGTGTGTGTTCTTATGCAACCATTGACAGAGAGAAAATAGATTGTAAAAGGTGGAGAAGAAATGGAAAGGGTTATTTTTAATCTAATAAAATGCTAGGACCTAACTGATGTAATAACCAGGATCTGAAAAAAAAGAGAGAAAATTGTTGATTCAGAATTTTATAACATCTAGGCAGAAAGAGAAAAGTTGTAATAGTAATTAAGGTCGGATTTTTTGCTGTTCTTCTCTTAAGTGCCTTTAAGGTTTCTGGCCTTTGTTTGAATGAGGCAGATAAGGCGGGATTTTGCCTTGGAGTGTTTCTTACCATTAGGACAATCAAGAGTCATTGTATATGATGTGACACTAGGGATTGGGAACTTTCACACACCCAGTCTAGGTGAGGTCAGAGCCCTCAGGGCTCTGAACAGGATATAATTGAGGGGAACTTTGGCTTTGACTTTTAGGGCATGCTCATGGAAGGAGTGTTGAGAATCTGGGAAAGCTGTAACTGCCCCTCAGCTTCATATCCCAGACAGATATCATGTTGGTGCTCCTCTGGTAACTATGAATCGTGATTTGAATCAAACAAGGTCTGTCTGTTGATGTTTGTAATTTCTGTTTGCATTTGCCTTGAGGTTCAGGGGGCTGATCTTTTTCCCCTGAACTGTGAATGATATTTGTATGTTTGATTAAACTGAGATTGTTAACCCCTTAAAGTTACTTTACTTAGTAAAGCAGATCAAAGAACCTGTGTTGGCAGCTTTCTGTGTGCTGGTTGTTGACAGGTCTTACACCTCTACAGCAGCTTCTAGCAGATTGTTGCTACAAAAGTGTGGATCCTGATTCATTCCTAGACTAATGAGAATAGCAGCCTCTTGTGGAGAGAACATTAAGAGGAAGTTGGGAGGTACTATTGCCCCATGCCTCAGAAACATTCTCTCCCAAACATTCCTTCCTTGGGGAGATTCCAAAGGAAATTTTTAAAAATCTCCTAAGAGCAGAGACTGGGGAATTGACTAATGACAAAATCAAATCCAAAGAGAACAGCCCAGAAAAAGTGACATCTACCACCTCATCATTAAAACAAGAAAGGAAAAAGAAGAAAAGGAAGAGGAAGAGGAGGAAGAGAAGGAGGAAGTAGAGGAGAAGAGGAAGAATAAAGAAATGAAGAAGAGGAGAAGGAGGAAGAGGAGGAGGGGGAAGAGAAGAAGAAGAAGAAGAAGAAGAAGAAGATGATGATGATGATGATGATGATGATATCCATCTTCTTAAAACTCAAGATGGTTTTAAACTAATTCTTTTTGAACCCTCTTTGTTTCTCAAGAATAGAGAGAGGATATAGTCCCATGAGAACCCCAGTATTGAGAGTAAAGATTAAGGAGAATGCATCTCAGGGCCAGAAAGAAAATGGCAAAAAGTGCCTGATTTAGTTTTCTAGGAATCATGGTCCCACATCATCTTCTACATTCATGGAAACCAGGGCCTTATTCTTCCAAGTCATCCACTTTTGACTTTCCATCTGTCCCAGATTAATTTCTGCCAAATTCTTTGGCTCTTTTCTCTCTCTTTTCTCCATCTGCTTTCCTGCCTGTTGCTATGGAAGTGTGACATTTTAATCCAACTTATGTCCTTTTCTAGTATGGCTTGGCACTTTTCTATCTACCAATGGAATGTAAGCTTTACCAGGTTAAAGGACTGTCTCTTTTGTTTGCTTGTTTTGGTATCCCTAGGACCAAACACGATGGCTAGCACATAGTTAAAGTCTTAATAAGTTTTTGTTGGGTTTAATATGTGGCTTTGGGCATATCACAGAATTACAGAATCACCAAATTTTGAAATTGGAAGGAGCCTCTGATGCCATTTTGTCCAAATCATACCTGAGAAGTCTTCTGTAGCAAAAGCAAGAAGTAGTTATCCAGCCTTTGCTGGAAAACCTGAAGTGATGGAAACTCCACTGCCTCCTGAGTCAGCATACAGCAGCATCATGGGATAGCTCTCACTACCAGGAAGTTGGTTCTCTTATCAAGCCTCCATTTGCATCTTTGCACCGTCTTTCCTTACACGGTACTATCTTTCCTACTTCTGCCCTCTGGGACCATGAATAACAAGTCTGTGTTCTCTTTGTTCGGTTGTGTTTTCTGTATAATGAAAGGGGTTAGATTAGATGATTTCTACGATCCCATTCAGCTCCAATTTCTATGAGCCCTTTGAGCAATATGGATCACATGGACTCTCTGTGTCACAGAGCACCAAGATGTCTTAACACTTCACCCCCAGGGGAAAAAAAGACATCAAGATATTTATGCTGAAGCAAACTTTGGAATAATATTGACAGCTGTGCTGAAATAAAAACTGTGAAGTTTGCATCCTCAACCATAAAGTTAGCAACGAGCCAAGTCAGCCTATGTCAGAGGACTTGGGGCTTGCCTCTAGCCCCCCATATGTTCTCTTTCTGAAAAGCTGTGATCATCCTTCATTTTTGTTCTGTAACTGCATTGTTTTTCTTTCCAGGGAAATAAACCAAGACTGTTCAAGGAAGGCAGCCATGATGGGCCTAGGGGAATAGCATAATCTCTCAGATTTGGTATATAACAGTGCACTTGCTCTTATACTGACTTGGCATACCTAGAAGGTAATTTTCTAATTTTCTCCTGACCTGAGAGAGTTAAAGCAATAAGAAAATATGAAGATGCTACTTCTTTATCATTAGCTCAATAACAATTTGATATAATTACATATATTATGTTTTAATATAATTTTGTATATTATATTTATACATAATTCTATAATATATAAACATATATACATGTACATACAGGTATATTTATACACATACATATAATATACATATATGTACATAGTTACTATATATGTAAATAGATCGATACATATTGTCTATAGAGAGAGAGGAAAAGACAGAGGTAGATATATTAAGAAAAAAAGAAAGAAAGCATTACTGGTAATTAATGGTAAGCATAAAAAATCTACACCCAAACTCAGACACATCATCACCATTAGAGGCAGCTAGGTGAATAGTGGAGAAAATGTTGGGCCTGAAGTTAGAAAGATCTGAATACAAATCCAACCTCAGCAGATAATTTACTGTTGAGTGACCTTAGGAAAGTCACTTAACCTCTGCCTCAGTTTCCTCATCTGTAAAAAGGGAAAGACCATAGCATTTACCTCCAAGGGTTGTTATGAGAACTAAATGAGAGAATCTTTGTAAAAGAGCTTAGCACAATGCCTATCACATAGTAGGTATTATATACATTTTAGCCATTTATTATTACTATCATCATCAAACAAAAGGCTGTGGATCAAATGCCAGGAAAATTGAGTTCAAATTTTACCATTGGCATTTACTAGTTGTGTGACTACAGATCATTCACTCAGTCTCTCCCAGTCTATTACAAAAATGGAATGGATTTCGTAAATATAGAGCTAGAAGGTACTCCAAGGCCAATTAGTCCCACCTATTCTCCCATTTTAAAGATGAACAAACTGGTGCCCAGGGATATGGAATGATTGCCCAGCATTGCTCAAGTGTGTAATATCTGAGGTGGGATGTGAACTTTTGACCCCAGAGACAGTGCCCTTGCTCTGTCTGCCACATCACTGTAACAATACCTTTTCTATCTGCTTCACAGTTTTATTGAGAGGTTCAAATGAGATGTAATGTAAAAGGTGTATTTGCTTAAAAGAAGAGATGTATATTGATTGTCAAATTGTGTGAAACCTTGAAGTTCTTATAGATAAATATGCTATTGTCTCATCCAAATGGCTAAAGAACTTTGTTTTAATATAAACTGCCAAAGTATGTATAACAAGAAAAATTTTCAGTTAGAATGTATACAATTTTATAGACAAAAAAATCTTTACTGTAGATTTTCTGTTTCAGAGCTTTTTTGTAAACAGAGTGGAGTGATGTTTTTCTTCTGTGGGAAGAGTTTAATGTTATAAATAGCCAGAGAAAGATCTTTTATTTATCAAAATATTGGGGAATATGTGGATAAAGAAATAGAGTTTCCAAGGCACCAAAGAGATGGAGGACTTTTGGAGATTTTAGAACTCCAGAGATAAAGAACAATGGGTACATCCCCTAACTTATATGTATATGTATTATGGCTAATGAGTGAAACACTAAGAAAATAAGATATGATACAAATATTTAGTACTCAGACAACTAAAAAGAAATGATTTAACAGGAAAAAATTTGGTGAGTTCTGTTTTTTTAAGTAAAAAGTGAGTTACGGAAAGTCAAGAGGCCCTCTTTTAAGTCACTGAAAAGGCTGGAAAATGGCAAGGTTTACAATTGCAGTAGTAGCCATAAAAGTTGAAGATAAACCTGGGGAAAGGAGATCGATGCATAATAGGCCTGAAAAGTTTTTTTGTTGGATCTGTGACAGTCAGAAGCAGTCACCTGAGAGATGACATCAATTCCTGTTTAGAAAAAGAAAAGACAAAGTAACAGAGAAGCAAAGAAAGATAAAGAAAGACAGAGACAAAAAAAGAGAGTAAAGAGAGGGAGAGGAGAAGGGAGCGGGGACAGAAGGAAGGAAAGAGGGAGGGGGGGTGAAATGCAATATAATAATAATAATCTTCCTGGGTTAGAATTTTTTCCTAGATCTCTACTTAATGAAAATGAAAAGATTTTAAGTTCATTAGTTATCAATTTTCAAATATTTCTGAAAATTGTTTTCCCCCTCAAAGCCAACATGATATAAAAGGGGGAAAACAAGACAAAGCAAAGCTAAAATTGAATTTGGAGGCAGTGGACATGGATTCAGATCCTGGCTCTGTTAATCACCAATTTGGGTACACAATTGGTAAGACTATGAAGTATAGATTAAGAACTGGAAAATACATTACACATGAGAAAACCAAATCCAAGAAAGGTGAACTAAGTTGTTTGAGGTTACATAAGTGGTAAGTGAGTAACCAGGATCTCAGTCCTAGGGCTCTTTCCACAGCACCATGCCACCTTCCTGTTTGTGAAAAAACAAGGCTGTACTAAACAATTTCTAAGGTTAGTATCCATCTCTAAGTCCCATGATCCTATGACCCACCCACCCCTCTCCCAAGTTCCATGGGATGCCAAAACAGAACTTATTTTCGGATGTCTCTTTAAGTTTTCTGGACTCATCAAATTTCAAAGGATCAGAAGGGAGATTTTCAGAAAGAGAGATGAAATTCATTCAAAGAAAGAAAGATTTATTTTTGTATGTTTCAATATTGGATAGCAGTCCACAGGCATCTGCAGAGAATAATCTGTTTTATTATTATATTTGCACAGGTTCTATAGTACCACATTATTTTTTTTTATTAAACTAAACATCCAAGAGACCATTTTAACTCCAGCTATGCATAAAGAATAAAATTACACATGTATGTACTATGTAACCGCACATTATATACCTGCATATCTTTCAGGCATATGTAAAGTAGTCAGAGTCATGTATTCCAGCATTGTGTACATCTAGACTTCTTCCTATCCACAATTCAACAATTAATAATTCAATTCAATAAGTCAGTAATTACCAACTTTTATTTTGATCATCACAACAATATCCCAATAAAGGCAGCACAGCTATTTATTCTCCTTTGACAGATCAAGAAACTAAAGGAGAAAGCAATAAAGTGACATTTTTTTGCATAAAGGAAAGGCATAAACAAATGCTAATCTAATATATGGGTGACAAAAAGTGGGGAAAACAAATATACCATACATCAGAATCTAGATCCAGAAAAAAAAATGGGCAACTTAGAAACATGGCTGATTTGAATGAGTTGACATCTTACCTTTGGGCTCAATATATCTGCTTCACAAGTGCAAGATAAGGGAGAAATGGGCTGAGGGAAAAAAAAAAAACCTGGGAATTTGATAGATTTCAAACTCAAGTTAAGTCAACAGTGTGATGTGGCAGCCAACCTGAGGTTGGGCTGTGTTAACATGAGGGTAACTTCCAGGAAAGGGGAAGTGACTGTCCCCAGGAATTCCACCTCTTAAAGTTCTGTCTGCAACATTATGTTCAGTTCTCACTACTACATTTTAGGAGGGTTGCTGATAACCTCAAAATCAGGGCATCTAGGAGGGCAGGATATTTGAGATCATGCCATAGGAGGACTGGTTAAAAAAGTTAGGGATAGTTAGACTGGAGAATAGAAGATTCAGTGAGGATATGATAACTGTTTTCACATACTTCATGCACAAAGCAAATAGATTTTTTTCTCTTTAACACTATGTGTTGTTAAGCAAAATTGTCTCATTAGCATGGCTTTTGTTTCTTT
>CM053626.1:19148946-19175432 GCA_028646595.1 Phalanger gymnotis | reverse complement strand
GAAATGGGCTTTCTGGGCCTGGAGTCTTTTTGTCAAGATGTTGGAATGGGAAGGCTGGTTCAAGTTTTTGCTGCGGTGGGGCCTAAATAAATTTCTTGTTGTTTTCTCCTTAGAGAATCTCTCATACCTTGCGATTTCGGACCATTCAAACATATACATGATTATATTTGAGATCATAAATTCGGCCTTCCTACTACACACTAGAAGGTTCCAAGAGACCTCAAGGGCCATCTGGGTCTGCCCAGTTTTGAAAAATAATATATGTTGTAGTGGGTGTTAGTTTTCAAAACTGGGCAGATCCAGATGGCCCTTGAGGTCCCTTGGAACCCTGAAGTTCTTTTATTCTAAATGTGTGACTAGCCTAGGGCCAGACACCTAACATATCTGGGGCAGTATGCAATGCCAGAGGTTCTAGATTCCAAATCCAATGATCTCTTCACCAGGCTATGCTGTCTTCTACTAAATGCATTCTGTATAATATTCATTAGCTTTAAAAGCACATTAAGACATAGGTACGTAACAAAGTATATGCACATATGTATGCACATATGTAGGTCTATACAGAGGTAAACATACATGTGTATGCACATATATGTATGTATGTATATACTCATGCACACACATGCATGTACATACATACTTCCATGTTACATATACATATAAATAACTTTTCCTTCTGCTCTTGGCCTCCTTGGGAAGTATACCTTATTTAATAGTTGTTCACATTTTTGCTACTATTATTATTGTTTTTATCAATTACAAAATTATTAACAAACACGAGCATTTCATATACAAAGAAAACCAGAATATTAAGATTGCATATAAAATCATAAATCCATTACATATAGCTTCTTATTTTGAAATGTGGAGCAAATGTAATTAGCTGGTAGCAAGATAATTGGGCTCTCATCTTTCCCCGCTTCTGAATGACCTTCTGCTCTTTACTATGCATTTTCAAATTTCATTGACACTTTGTTTTTACATCACTATCACTATAGCATATTGAGTTGGAGATGCCTGCTGGATATCCAATTTGAAATGTCTTATTATGTAATTGAAAATGAATACACTTCCCCCCCTGATCTAAAGGGAAAGAAATATAGGAAGAAAAGCAATGAAAAGTGAGAGAATTACAAATCACAAATTATCATGGCTCTCTATAATTCATGGGCCCTTGTTGTAGGCAGCTGCATCCTTAAGGGAAACCCTACGACTCAAAAGAAATCACTCTAGATTACTCAATAAATCAATAAACACTCATTAGCAGGTACCAGACACTGTACTAAGTGCTGGAGATATAAAAAGAGGCAAAAGACAGTCTTCGCCCTCTATGATCTTACAATCTAATGGGAGACATAGCATGTAATCAAATATATACAAAAATGTTATATACAGAATAAATAGAAAATAATAGAAGGAAGGCACTAGTTTTTGAGAGTCAGGAAAGGTTTCCAGTAAAAGATGGGATTTTAGATGGGACTTAAAAAACACAGGGCTATCAGTAGGTACAACTGGGGAAGGAGAGCATTCTATTTAGTTATGGATATCCTGTATAATAGTTTAGCCACAAAAAAAAATGGCCAGAGCTGAGAGACAGAGTGTCTTGTTCTTCTTGGAATAACCATAAGGCTAGTGTCACTGGATTGAAGAGTACATGTTAGGGAAAAGAGTGTAAGAAGACTGGAAAAGTAGGAGGGTGCTAGGTTACAAAGGGCTTTGAATGACAAACATTCAGGTTACAAAGGGCTTTGAATCGGAGGCAATATAGAACCACTGGAATTTATTGAGTTGGAGGAGAGGGTGACATGACATGATCAGACTTTAACTTTTGGAAAATAACTTCCATGGCCACTTGAAGGATGAATTGGACTGGGTAGAGAATTAAGGCAGGTAGACCCACCAGCAGCTATTGCAGTAATCCAGGGTGAGGTGAGGAGGACCAACCTGGAAGCAATGGCAATGTCAGAGTAAAGAAGAGGGCCTATCTGAGAGATGTTGCAAAGGTTAAAATGGCAAGCCTTGGCAATACCTTGCATATGGAGGGTGAGAGAGAGTAAGGAATCCAGGATGACTCCTAGGTTGTGAGGCTGAAGGTCTGGGAGGATGGTGTTTCCCGTTATAGTAATAGGGAAGGCAGGTGGGAGGTTGGTTTAGGGTAAAAAATAATGAGTTCTGCTGACTATACCACATCAACTCTCACTGGGAAGTTAGACAATTAAATCTCATCTCTGATACTTACTCTCCATGTGACCTCAGGTAAACCACTTCAATTCCTTGGACTTCAGTTTCCTCAGCTGCAACATGAAGATATTGGACTCAATGGTTTCTGAGTCCTTTTCAGCTCTAGATTCATGAGCCTTCAGTCATTTCTGGGAAATTCTTTTCTGTAAGCTTTGTCTTTAATCTGAAAACATTGGTACAATACCATCTGTAAAGCCGTTCCAAATTCACTCCCAGACAAAAGTCACTGTCATGCAATGCTTCACTTTCTTCCTGTCTACCATATTGTGCTCTGCATCAAAAGGAAGCCATGTCATTCCTGAAAACATTGCCATGAGTGCTAATGAGTTACAGGAAGGTTTGGACTGCTCACATCCTTTAACAGTTTTAGTGCTCGTATAGCTATTGGAGGTGCAATTAAAGTTTCTGTGGCCCAGATAATAATAAATACGACGTTCTCTGTTTATCTATCCTACAATCAGATACTGAAAACACAATCAAGGATTCACAAGCTTAAATGAAAACCTCACTTGTGTGTGAGCTTTGACTTGGCCACATTAATTTTGATTTTATCCAAATCTTCATAGCTTAGATATAAAACATACTGGCAAAAATAGCTGTGATCACTTACACTCCTGGATATCCTGAGTTATCTGAAGACCACAGTGCTATATATGAAGCTGATTATTTTAGGCATAGTAAAGAAATCTCTCTCTCTCTCTTCCTCTCTTTCTCCCTCTCTCTCTCATATACCTTCTTCCTAACTCTTCTTCTAAAATAGGTTTCTCTAGAAATTGTCAGTCATTATCAACAGTCTTAATGCCTCCAGAGAATGTTCAGATATTGGGTTTCTTCAACTGGCTAAGTTGACATTGTGTGATCTCTTCATTTATATCAACAGCTATAACTATTCAACACATGAAAGCTATAGCTTGGTGATGCTGATACCAGAAGGCACATGCTTTGCTTTGACAACAGACTCTCTCCTTTTGAAGCTGTCTCAATAGCAGAAAAAAAAATTCTGTAGTTTATTCACTATTATATCTCAATGAAAAGAGAAAAAAAAAGAAAGAAAAAAGTAAAGAAAAAGAAAAGATCTTATCCCAATTTATATATGCCAAAAAGATTTGAACAATGTCTGAGGCAGCTTGGAAGGTATAATACCTAAGAGTGTTTAGATTACTCTTGATGCCAAGTATCTCACCCAAAGCCTTGATATGACAAAGTTGGCTCCTCAATTCTATTTATAATAAAGTAGAGTGTAGGATTTTCTATATTATAAATGGAGTTGAGGAGATGACATTGTCATACCAATGCAGAGGGTGGGTTGATGGCAGCTAGGTGGTACAGTGAATGGAGTGCAGAGCCTGAGGTCAGGAAAATTCATCTTTGTGAGTTCAAATCTGGCCTCAGATACTTAGTAGCTGTGTGATCCTGGACAAGTTAATTAACCCTGTTTGCCTCAGGTCCTCATCTTAAAATAACCGGAGAAGGAAATGGAAAACCACTCCAATATCTTTGCCAAGAAAATGGATAAACAAAAAACAACAAAAGCGAGTGGGTTGGTACACACAGTGACTTTTAAAGTATCTATCATTCAAAGCACAGTCACTTTGGTCTTGGGAAAGAGTAGTAAGTCAATTGACAAGCATTTATTAAAGGGCAGGCACTATGCTAAGTGCTGGAGAAAAAAAGAAAGACTAAAAAAATGGAGAGCTCACAAATATGTGAGACGACATGCAGACAACCATGCACAATGAAAATTATATACATACACATACATACACACACACACACACACACACACACACACACACACACATATATACATCTTGGTGTCTTTTAAAATATGGTCTGACAATCTAGAGGTTTCCCATCACCCTTTCAGGAGGTCCTAGAGCTCCAACTATTTCTATAACAATATTAAGATACTATTTACAATTTTATTCTCATTCTCTTATGAGTATATACTAAGGTTTTCAAAAGGCTACACGATCTGCAAATTAAAGATGTTATCTGTAAGCATTAAGATTAAGGTACTATCCTGTCTGCAGACTTGTATATTTGCCTTAAAACTAGATGACTCTATACCCACGGCTGGACTTGATGTTTCAATGGTATTTGTCTGGCAACAGCACCAACTAATCATCAAATATCTTTAATGTGAATCTTTGGCAACAAACACAAGTGATACTGAAATATTCAAAGTACTGAATAACTTTTTTGAATCTCAGCATTTATCTTAGAACGCTGTGTTGACATATGACTAATGGTGCAAACACAATGTCACTAAAACGGCTGGCACTTTGCAACAATCAAGTCAGTGTCATCAAACTGTACCAGTGCTCATTGTATTCTTCCCTGCAATTGACTCATAGGAGAAAAAAAAAGATAGTTACAGTTAAGGATGCCATTGATGAATACTAAATATTGATTTTATTAAATCTAGAACTTTGAGTGGATTTATTTCTTTTAAGATTCAGTGTGATGAAATGTGAAGTACCCATAAAGCGTTTCTGCTCTATACCAAACCATAATGGGTGTTCAAGAAAAAACATTTGTATGATGCTTTGAGATGGAAGCTTAACTAGCTACTTTTTTCATAGAAAACCATTTTTACTTGAAAGAATAACTGACAAACAATGGTTATTCAGAGTTGGATATTTGGCAGACATTTTCTTGAAAATGAACTAAGTGAGCCTGTCATTTCAAGGAGAACAACTAATAGTATTTCTTTCAAATGATAAAATATGAGCTTTCAAGAAAAAAAAACAGATCTTGGGAAACAATCTGCCACTGTGTGTTTGAAAGCCTCTCAAACCTTAAAGATTTTTCTGATTAGATTAGTAATGACATTAACTAATGTAATTTATTGATATTATATGATGAAATCTGTCACCATTTGGATATCTGCATAATTCAGTAAACCAATGTTTTATGAATTACCAACACAAGATGCTCCAGAACTGTGTATGGATATAAGACCAGTTGAAGTTGCACAATAGATCAATGTATTTTAATAACACAGCAGAATAAGTTCATTGATAAGGTTTTAGGCTCCATATTACAACTAACTTTTAAGAATCTACCACTTACCACTTTTTGTTGTATGACCAAAGTTTTCACAATTTTATGAAATCTATTAAAATTCTCTTCCCTTTTCCAAATACATATCTCTATTAGACTGGATTTTTTCATATACTTTATCAAAAACAACATATTACAACAGATTTAATGCAGAAGATGTAAAGAACCCAGCTGTCATCTATTAAGCCAGACATTAAAGAGATTGCTATAAATGTAAAATGATGTCTCTCTTCCAACATTTTTTCCTGTGGAAAATATAGTTATTTTGATAAAATGTGATTTATGTTAATGAGTTTTATATTGTTATTTTAAGCTAATAAATAGTTTGTAAAGAATATGTTAGTTTTAATTTCTAATATGGCATAGTAATGGCTATGACTCACGAAATCAAAGCTCTTTGGGGCCATAAATGATTTTTAAGAGTGTTAAAGGGTCTTGACACCAAAATTTTGAGGACTACTGATATACAGGATAACTTGGAGATTATCTCAGAGGGCCTGATATGGCTTCTTGTAGAAGATGGAAATTTAGTAGAAACTTGAAAAAAGCCAGGGAAAATAAAAGGAAGAAATGAGGGGGAGATAATTTAAGGGAAGGGAAAAAGCCAGGGAAAATACCAAAAATAGGGTAAGAGAGAGTCTTGTGGGAAAAACAGTAAGATGGCCAGTGACACTGGATCAAAGAGTCTGTATAATTAGAGGGTGAAGTTATAAAAAAAGACTGAACATTTAGGCATGGGACAAGATAAGTTGCCTTTGAAAGACAAAAAGAGTCAGGTCAAGCCAAGAAGCATTTATTAAGTGCCTAATATGTGCAAATTTGATAGCTAAATAGAGGGTGGACTAGAAGAGAAAGACTTGAGGCAGAGAGTAGTAGATTATTGCAAGAGTCCAGGCATGAGGTAATAAGGTCTTGCAGATAAGGGGGGCATATACGAGGCACATGAAGAATCAACGGAAAGTGATAACTGATTACATATGGAGGATGAAAGTGAGGCGTTGAGGGTAATAGCTAGAATGTGAGCCTACATAACTGGGAGGTTGGTGGTACCCACAACATTAACAGGAAAATTAAGAAGATGGGAGGATTTGAGATGAAAAATAATCAATTCAATTTTACACGTATCGAGTTTAATATATATTTTAGCTTATCCAGTTTGATATATCCAGTAAACAGAGATGTGAGTCTAGAATTCAGGGGAGAGGTTAAGGCTAAATTAATGGATCCAAGAACAATCTACATAGAGATGGTAATTAAATTTATTATATTTGGCATCTGTTGTCCTGCCTTTGCAATCTACCTCTGCCATTTAATATTGTGCAATCTAAGACATATGCCACTTGGCCCTTCTGGGTTTTTGTTTGGGAAACAAAATATGGGAAACCAGCAAGTTGTACTGGATTTGGGATTCTAAATATTTTATGTGTCATGGATCCCTTCATATTCTGTTAAGTCCTATGGACCCCTTCTCAGAATCATGTGTTTAAATGCATAAAAGAAAATTCATGGAATTACAAAGGAAAGCAATCATATTGAAACAGTTACTAAAAAAATGTTCATAAAAAGTTCATGTGCTTCAGGTCCAGAACTCCTGGATTAAATATACTTTAAGGTCTCCTCCAGATCTAAAGCTGTCACAATATGCTACATTCACCATGGTTTTAAAAAAATGGAGAGGCTTCTGAGCCAGTCATTTCATCACCATGACAATCAAAATAACAATTGAAACTTACACAGCATTTAACATTGGTATAGAATATGTTCTTTCATACTCACAACAACGCTTTGAGTTTAATGGGATAGATATTATCCCAATTTTATAGATGAGCCTGAAAGCGGTTTGCCTATCATCCACTGATGAACCATTAAATGTAAAAGGCAGGATTTGAACCCAGGTCTTCCTGATGTTCATCCTAGTACTTCATCCACTTCACTAGGCCACAGAAGTCCTAAAAGAAGTAGAACGTGAAACCTGCACTTCCTGATCTCAAAGCTAGTCGTCTCTCCATTGAAACACAGTGACACACTATACACATTACATTTGAATGAGATAGAATCATTGCCTTCAGTGTTATTTTCAAAGGCCCGATTTTGAGTTTGCACAAAATTGTTCATCCCATTTCTACTTGGAAATATCATCAAGCTGTGAACAAACAGGAACCCATGCTGAAACTCCTAATGCTGGCAGGAAAACATTGTGTTCCTACATCATATTGCATAAAACCAACTCACGTGATTTAAGCCCTGCAATAATGTGGAGAAAAGTTGCGAGAGCTATCAGTAACAATGGTTACTAAACCAGTAACAGTGGTTATTAAAGATGCAACCTTTATCAGCTTAGCAGTATGATTCTCTCCAGCCAGCTTATGTGAATTTCAATAAAATGTGCTTGTTTCTACTGTAATGTGTTCTGAGGCTCTCTTTTCCCAGGCAAGTCTCCAGGTTGGCAAGCTCAAACATATTTTAAAATAGCCCTCTCCATTTAGCATGCACACTTACAGTCATATTGACATCTACAGAGCCAAGACTACTCAGTAACTTGCAGGTTTTGGCAGAAGGGCTCATTTCATATCAGCTGTTGGAGTTATTTCCCCTACCTCCCACCTATACACAGCTTTCAATTTGCTTGCTCCTGACTCCAACTGTTCAGGCATACTGTTCCGGAAGCACCATGAAAGGATGCCAACTGTGCATAGCTCTTCCAAAGGGTACATCCCAAGATATTCACATCTTCTAACATTTGACATCATTCACTAATAAGGACAGAAAGTGATTTTTGTCTTTCATCTTTCCAGTCTATTCAGGGAAAGATAGACAGACCATCAACACTTACTTCTTTAACATAGATTCTACACTTTTTATTATTTCATGTTTTAATTCTACTCAGTGAATTTATTCTCTACATACTAAAATAATCCAGAGAGCAGATCTCATTTCCCCTCATACTCTTTGGTGCTTTCCCAAAGTCTGAGGTCTCTGAGAAATCACTGAGAGAAAAGAAATAGAATGTACAAAATTTAAACTGAAAGTATGAAGACAAAAAAAAAACTCTAGAGGATTTTCCATTATAAAAGTAAAAAAAATAGACACGTAATCTACCAAATATTATTTCACCTGGTCTGGTTGGAAAAATAGGATATGGTGAATAGATTTTTGGAAGTAAAATCAGGAAGACCTCAGTTCAAATCCCACTCCATCCACTTACTAGCTATGTGACCCTTGGCAAACCCCTCTGACACTTGGTTTCCTCTTCTGTAAAATGAGGTCCCTTCCCCCACTCTAAATCTATGATTCTATGATCCTGCCATATGACTCTCACTAGTGGTATGATTGGACAAGTCATTTAACCTTTGTGAGCCTCTCTCCCCATATCTGTCAAATTAAATGAAATTGGCTTAATATCTATACTACCTAATTCACAATGTAGTTGTGAGGCACATGCTTCCTTAACATTTCAACAGTAAAAGTTATTTATTATTAACGCTACACAAACATTGATATTTACATGCCCCTTTATGATTTCATAAATATAAGTATCAATGGTTTTGTGGTATATACTCAACTACAGGGATAGAAAGGAAATTTCATCCAAGCACTAAACATCTTGTGAACCATCACCACCTTACACATGAGCAAACAGGCTGAAAAAGGGTGAAGGCAAGTGAATAAGAGTTTCTCTAGTGCCTAAAATATTCTAGGAAGTGTGCTAAGTACTTTTACAAATGTTAACTCATTTGATTTCATGACAACCCTGTTTACAGTTGAAGAAAATGAGGCAAAGATTAAGTGATTGGCCAGGGTCACACAGCTTAGGAATGTCTGAGGCTGGATTTGAATTCAAGTCATCCTGACTCCATGTACACTGTTGTATCCATGTGCACAGATCTTCTAAAAGTCCAGTGCTACCTTATTATCTTTCCAGTACAAATACAATTAAGTATATTAGAACTGTAAGAAACTTTAGAAAACATTTAGTCAAAGAGCTTCATTTTCTAGAAAAATAAAATTGTTGTTCTATATCCAGAAAGAGCCTGTCCTGGAATCTTGGTCAATAATCAGTTCCCTTTACATACATACCCCTTCCTTTCAATGAATAACTAGAACATAAGAAAGGCTTGCATTCTTGAGGTGGGGGATGGCACTACTTTCAATGCAATCTATTCCCATCTCCACGCCCCAGAACAAAACATGGAAGTGTGTTTTTGACTGCACCAATATGCTCATTATCACCTACAAAGAATAGGCCTTAGAAAAGATGCACAAAGGTAGCTAACTTGTCATTTGAGTGTGCATATGAGATCTAAAGACCTTCCACTGACTAATAATGGGCTCACAGACCCATAAATCCAGAGCTCAAGGGATCTCAGAGGTCAGCTTTTATCTCTTATCTTGCAGATGAGGAAACTGAGTGTAAGGAGAATTATTTTAAATCATGTATTAGACTCTATTTGTTATGAAGATGGAAACTAACCAATAACTTATTAATTACTGACTGTATGACAGGTACCATGTGATGTTTCAGAAAAAAACAAAGATAGATACATGACACATTTCTTCCTTCAAATAGTTTTCTATCTGACTTCCCTGACCCATTCCTTTCTACTAAGGCATTTGGCTTCTAGACTCTCTGGCAAAGACAGATTAAGCAGCTAGCAAAGTTCCCCTCTGTCTCCCACACACACTCACTGCTAGGAAATGTTAATTAAATTAACATCCAAGCTAATGCTTGGGGCAGAACTCTCTCCACTGAAGAGAGAGGGTAAGTAATTATCCACCCCCTCCGTAACTAGAAAGGATATTCCCAGCAAGCCTCTCAATTTCCTGTTGCCCATATCAGGTCCTCATCCCTAGAACTCCTGGACATTCACAAATATATGGGTCTAAAGCATTGTACCCTATTTTACACTTGCCTTGCCCTGTCCCAATCTTCTCTAGCAGATTTTTCCACTGTGCTGTCTGAAACCCAGTCCTATTTTTAATTAACCACTTTTCATTAAAATTCATTCTATATTATTGCAATCACTGAAACCTGGCTCCTCCTGGAAGACACGGTCTCTCTGGTATCTCTCTAGAATATTAGATGCACCACTTCTTATGTTCCACAATACACTGGGACAGGAAAAGAAGGAGGTATGCTCTTTGCTTCAAATTATCCTCTCTTTCTTTAAGGGATCAATTGCTACAGTGGTACCTCCTTAGCCAGGTCTCAGTGATAATTAACTTCTCTTCATTCCATGCCATTCTCAATCTCTTCTCAAGGAATTCAGTTGTGTCTCACAGACTTTCTCTTCACTCCAACTTTTAGCTTACACTTGGGAACTCCAACGTGCACGTCGTTCTCCCTCTAAACCCCCTAGCTTCCCAGTTTGTCAATCTCACTTTCATGACCTACAACTTTTCTGCATCTTACCCTCATACTACCGAATGAATGAAAAAACATTTATTAAGCACTTACAATGTATGTACCAGAAACTACAATATATATAGAGAGATTTTATCATTCAAAAGATTATAAGTTGAGAGAAGGGATTCTTTTATTCACTGTATTTGAATCCTCATTGACCACACATTGCCTGTAACAGTGAGCACTCATATTCATCATCACAATGAATAGTCCGGAGAAGGGAGGAAGGGGGGTGGTGTGGGGAGGGATGTTATTTGTCCAAAGAGACATAGATAGGGAGTTGGTTATAAAGCTATCTTCTATATGTTAAATGTAAATTTATTGTTACTCTCATTACAAGATTATAGATGCTCTCAGGGGAAAAAATGTTATTTAGAATAGAGATTGTTCTAGAAATTACATGTCATATTGTCTCCCTTATTTCAAAAAGTCCACAAAATGATTATGGGAAAGTGACTTCTCACAGGGACCAAGTTCTATGGATACACCATTTGCAAAGCAAGTGTTTTGTATTCCCATATGACAATACATTTTTTTTTTACTAATATTATTGAATTATCATTTTATTTGAAATGTTCAATATTAATGCAATTAATTGTGGATGTGATTTTCATTATGATATTGAGCTAGTTCTTTTGTTATTTTTTAAGAGAGCATATTTATAGCAGTGTAATGGAAAGTAGTAGTAAATTGATATTTAACTTATAGAAAATAACTTTTTAACCAATATACTATTGTCATCCTGGATAAGTCACCTTAACTCTTCAGGTCTCATTTTCCTTATTTGCCAAGTGAGCACAATAACACTGACAAATAACATTATTTTTAAGGGTATCATGTTGAAATTCATTTGTTCAAGAGCTAAGTCATTGTAAAGCAATCTTATGAACATAGATGATTAATGATCCAAGTCATTTTTTCCCACTCACATTCAGCAAGTAAACTAAAATACAGGGAATTACATATTTACATTAAAAGATACCCTTTAAATTATTAAGATGTTCAGCTTCATATAGTTAAAAACACAAAACTCCAAGCTATTTTATCCCTTTTCTACAAAGGCCATGTATGAATATCTCAACCCCTACCTAACACTACCACCCAAGAAGGAAAATGACATTCAGGAAGGCTTTTGAATACACTAACACTGCTCAGAGAACCACTAGGCTGCTGAGCTAGGGGCAGAATCTAAGCAAATAAGTCTAAGTTCCTTGCAGCTATAGGCCCATGCTGGAGCTACTCCTTCCATTCTCTTAGACCAGAAAGCCAGGTCTCTAGCTCTTTCTATAATTTCACATCACACAGACACAGACACATACCCACACACCCACACACACAGAGACACAGACACAGACACACATACACACACACGAAAATGCTCAAAAGACAGTATTTGGCTATCTGGCTAAAATGAGATTGAAGTCACCTACCAACTCTTTGTTGATACTCAGTTGTTTCTTTTCTATCCAACTCTTCATGACCCCATTTGGGGTTTTCTTGGCAAAGATGCTAGAGTGGTTTTCATTTCTTTCTCCAGGTCATTTGTCTCAGACAATTTGAAGCCTGAAAAAGACTTTAATTTAGAAAAGCCAAGGTCACCCAATCCATCCTGGGCCATTGCCAATCATCTTAACTTTTTATCATGACACTGGACTTCAATGACTCTGGAGGAGAGGGTAAGGCTGACAACTTTGTGCAGCTCTGCTTCACTTAAATCCAATTCACCCATAAGACAAGATATCGCCTTCGTGATGCCACTGGACCTCTTTCAAAACAAAGGACAAATAACAACAAATGAGAAACTCAGGCAAACAGGGTGATGTGACTTGCCCAGGGTCACACAGTTAGTAAGTATCTGAGGCCAGATTTGAACTCAGGAAGATGGATCTTCTTGACATCAGGCCTGGTACTTTATCCACTGCACCACCTAGTTGTCACCAACTCTTCCACGTTAGTATGAACTTTTGAAATGGATAAAAAGATTTATTTCAGGTATTCGGGGGCATCTCACAGGGCTGCTATTAGGATCACATAAGAGAAAGATAGTTGCTCACCTTTCTTTAGCACTTTATACTTTAGCAAACATTCCCCTTTTAGTAACTCTGTGAGTTATTATAGCAATATACATGTTTTTAAGTGATGAAGAAACAGAAATTCTGAGAAATAAATCACCTAACTATGGTCACAACTAGAAAGGGACAGCGATTACTCTAACACAAATCATTGGTTTCCAAATCCCTTACACATCAGTACTTCATCATAATGCATTGGAAAAAGTTTTCACTTCTATGAAGGCAGGGCATTCCTGCTGTTAGGGGAGGCTGAGGTTGGTAGATTGCTTGAACTCAAAGTAATCTAACCTTCAATAGACCTGTAGATGATAGGATGTCTGCACTAAACATAGCACCAGTGTAGTAAGCCCCAGAGAGTAGGTAGGATCATCAGGCTGCCTACGGAGGAGCAAACCAGTTCTTTTCAGAAACACATAAGGTCAAAGCTTCTGTGCCCATCAGTGATAGAATCCTGTCCATGAACTGCCTCTGCATTTCCAACCTGAACAAGATAAGTACATCCAATCAAAAATATTAAAATAAAGTTTTTTAAAAAGCCTTTGAAAGCAATGAATTGCAGCTATCATTCATTGCTAAAGCTAAGACTTAAATAGTTACATATAATAAGCTAAATATGTCAAAGACCAAAGACAATCAGAGTGGCAGAGTGGAGAAAAAGCTGTCCTCAAAGACAGAAAGAACTAGGTTCAAGTTCCAGCTCTAACACTCCCTGCCTTTGTGTTGCTAGACTAATTAATCCCTAAAACTCCCCAGATTCTAAGATAGATTCTAGGTCAAAGAGAATGTGCTGACCTGCATTAATAGGAGTTTCCTGCTCTGGAATTGCCCTATACCAATGAAATCACAAGTCCAGTCTCTAATCTTATATCAAAGACCTGTGATTCCATCGGCAAACCATTGGCGCCTTGTTGTTTTAAGCAGCTGCCTGAGAAGCAGGAAGGTAAGTGACTTGCTCTTGGTGACACAAATGTTCAGTGTTTGGAAACAAGATCTGAACCCAAGGATTCCTCAACCCAAGTCTGTTTCAGTAAGGCAAGATTCATGACCTCGAGGATGACCATGAGCATGCCTGTATGGTTCAGAATCACAAAGTATGAAAAACTCTCTAGGTAGAAGGCAGAGGAAGTATAACATTTATTTAGGTTTCAGAGGATAAAATCCCAAGACCAATAACTCCAGTTCATTATAGCAGTAATTATATTCCAAAACTAGTAAGCCCACCTCAATGTAGCAACAAGGAAATTATAATACAGTATTATGGCAAGGAATCAAGTCATCCTGTAACCCCCCACCCCCCAGGGACTTCCCTGTAAACACTCATGAATCCTAACTCTCCACTCAGCGCTCTCTCTACAGCTTCATAGACTCCGAGTTCCTGCTCCTTCTCCTTGGGCTGAATTCCGATTCCTGTAACTCTCTGCAGATTTTGCTGCTTTCAGATCTGGAGTCTATATACAGTCCTAGCCAGCATCTGATTGACTGAACTCGGGTTTCTGATTGGCTAAATTCAAGATTGACTAGCACTCAGTGCACATACCACTGGCTGTGGTATTAGCAACTCCACTTAGGGCCCTTCAGGCTTCACCCCAAACAGGTTTAGTACCTAGTAAGTAGAGGCTTTAGGACTACTTACAAACAGAGATATAATCAGGCTTTCCCACCTAGCCCCACCTGAGGCCTATTGAATGGGTGGGGAGGATCTTGGTCACATTAATACTACAAAGTCCAACTTTCTACTAGGTAGGCTTGCCTATTTTAAGTAGCACCTATTTATAATAATTTAGGTCCTCTGTATGAAGAAGTGGATACTATGTGATGTCTCTGTGAAGCAAATCTCATTTTGTTGGGACTGGATAATGTGAGCTAACAACTGATTTTTTTTAAATGGCATTTCTTTTCTCAACGATGGCTTGGCAAATAATTCCTGGGCAGAAAATGCTGTAATTTATTGCCAATCAGAAGCTCTGCAGGAGGTGTTTGGCTTTTATTTGACAGGGAGCCAGTTCTGGAGAACACATTCTTGAGAATATTAGTTTCTGGTAGAGACTTTAATCTGCACTCCTCAGGAAGTTCAAAATGAGGTCTCTAGGGCTACGATGAATTTGATGACTTTGCCAAGTTCTCCCTTTGCCAAGATTTTCCACTAGAGGAAATGTGGACAAAGTAAACAGTAATTTGTTTTATTCTATGAAGTATTACCCTCCAATCTCTTGTATGCAGTTACTTTGTAAAACTCAATTACAGTGATGCCTTATTTATCCACCATTGTTGGGGAAGGTGTTCCAAATAGACACACTTTAAATATGGCAGCAGTTTGCCCTTTTAGCTGTCAAAATCATGAGTAAGTACAACTGATTTTTTAAACAGTTTTGGATTTAGTGCTTTTCCAAAGTTACTATACACTCTACTACTTAATTAAAAAGGCTGTGTACCAACTATAAGTGGACCCGTACTTGGTGACTCAAGGTCATCATTGTGAACAAGTATGATAAGAGCTGTTAAATTGTTTAGGATCATTTAACTTTACAATCAATGGCCCTACAAAGCTGGGCTTTTTGAGTTGTTGTTTCTCATTTAAAAATAAATTTAATGTACTTCTAATTTAAAAAATTGTTTAAACGCCCTTATGAGTAGTTGCACAATCTGATCATAATGCTTCATCGTTCTCTATTTCTTCCCTAACTTTCTATTTATCCATTCTCATCTGTACTCATGTAAAAAAATGAGGGTATCATAACTAAGGGCTGGCCTCAGTGTTGCGATGATATGAGTTTAAGATTAGACTTTGAAGCATCCTGGCTTGATGACTCTGGGCAAATCAGTTGTTTCTTCAATGCCCCCAGATGACCCACTGAGACCATAAAGTGAAGAACAATTTTGATCTTCATTGGTAGAGGGATTTTTTCTACAGTTCTCTATACCAATGGACTCATAAGCCAAGGCCAAAAAGTAAATAAAATTTCATTCAAATATTTGTAGCAAAATCATATAGTTAAATACTTACACATTGCTTCTGTCTATCATCAATGTATCTATCCATCTATTTGGTGATGGGTGGGGGGAGGAGGGGAACAGAAGGGAGAAGGAAGAAAGGGAGGATGGTAATGGGGAAGGAGGAAGGGGAAATGGAGTGGTGAGTGTCTTTTCTACTTTCTTCACTTGTCATTATTTCATGTCTTATCAAATTACTACAGAATTATAGAAGTTAGAAATTGGACCTCTAGTCCAGGAACAATCTGAATGAGATTCCCCTCTGCAAAACACCTGATAAGTAGGCAACTTTAACTTGAGGTTCTCCATTCTAGGGATCCCACTACTTCCTAAGATAATTCATTATACTTTCTCATTATTAAAAAAAAAGTTTTTATTTTTTCCTGGTAGCACATCTAAATCTTTTCATCCTTTGTGTCACTGCCAACAACCAACACTTTTTATTCTTCATTTTGGAACCAAGCATGATTATTCTATTATTTTCTGATATTTAGGATGCAAAAGGTCGTTGCAGTATTCTATAATATCAATACATTATTATATTTTCTCAAACATTTAAATTTCTTCTGATTGTCTGCAGTCAAAAATGATATTGATATACTGTTTTGTATACACATGTGCTTACATTACACTTATACACAAATATGTTTTTATATGTGTGTGTACATGTGTTTATACTGTCCTTGAAAAGAATTTAGAGGAAATCTAGTCCAATTCCCTCATTTTACAGATGAGGAAACTGAGGCTAAGAGAGAGTGTTGCATGTCCAAGGACATGCAGGCACTAAATAAAAGTTTTGATATGAATCTTGGTCTTCTGATTTCAGATCCAGTATTATTTTTTTCACTGCATAGAGGTGCTGTATATTTCCCAGAATAAAACACTTTTGTTGTCTCTTCTTATGATTTCATTGGCTTAAAAGGTGTGACTTTTTTATTCTTTTGCTCTGCTAAATGGTATTTTAAAAGACAATTTATTCACAATTCCACCAGAAATTTATGAGTATACCTATTTTCTCCACAACCCCTAAGATAGAGTTTAATTACCTTTCAGTTGTTTTTCCAAACCTGATGGCTCTGAAATGATACTCCAGAGCTGTTTGGCTTTGTCTGAATAGGAAAATTTTTATCAACTGACAGCTTTATAATATGTATATACACTTTTGTAAATCTCTAGTAAATGTCTTTTGAACATTTGTCTAGCAAAAAGTATGTTTCGATGTTGAATATTTGTATTGACTCTTTATCAATTTAAACAACAAATATCATATCTCTTACATTTGCTCTAAATATCTTTCACCAGTTATTTTTCAATATTAATTATACTGATTTTATTGTGAGAAACTTTAAAAAATATAATTGACTACACCAACCTTACAACAAATTATTTATTTGATTCTTTAATACAGGATAACTGTGTCTGCCCTGATTTTAATTGGTTTTTGGAGGGCTTTTTCCTTTCTCCCACACACTGGCTATCAGGAGATTATATTGTGGATCATATATGTGTGCTATTTTGCAAATATTAAATAATTAAATGAATGACAGCTGTCATCACTGTAATATTCTTCATAATCACTACCATCACCACCAATACCACCACCACTGTCATCATCATCATTTTCTTCTTCTTATGCATCTTCAGCAGCAGCAGCTAGCATACCTCCCTATACAGACATATACATTCACCCTATCCCACTACCACACAGACACATATAAAGTACTGATACTATGATCAAATCTTTCCTGTCATCGTTCCTAGGAAATGTATTTCAATTTAGTCTATTATCACTCCACTAATAACCCCGCCCCATAGATTTTCAAAATAAAATACCCATCCTTGGCTAATACAACCCTTTTCTTTTCTTCCTCTTACTAAAATATGATCTCATTGAGGGCAGGGCTGTCTTCATTTTTGTATTGGCATCCTCAGAAGTCAGCATAATGCTGGATAGATAGTAAGCAATTAACACATTTTTTGTTAATTCATTAACTCTTTGATTCACTCATTTAGGCATTAAGCTTTGAGTAGCTCCTTCCTTTTCCTCCCATTCAACATGTGTGAATCTTTTTTTTTTTCCTGTTAAAAAAGGAAACTTATACTTACAAACACTAAATACAATGGGCATTCTGATGTACACAATGAAACAAAAAAGAGGATTATACATGAAATTCCAATCTCTTTATACATAGGTTGCTTCCCTTCCCTCCATACCACACTCCCTTCAGTATGCAATAAGTTCAAATTAGAGCTTTCAAAATTGTCCCACTTATCTGTACTTGTTAGTGGCATTCTGTCTATTGTCTTCTTCAAATTAAAAAAAATGCCTCAATAACTTTATTTCTTTTTCTTCCTTCTTCCCTTCTTTTTTCCCTCTTTTTTCATTCCTTTCTTCTTCCCTCCCTCCTTACTTCCTTTCTTTCATCCTTTTTTCTTTCTTTCTTTATACAGTTTAGTGATTTTTTTTGAGCTTATAATCAAATTGTCTTCCACAATGGTTAAACTAACTGACAATTCCACTAACAATACATGAGTATCCTGTTCTCCAGTTTTCTCTTTAATAATTATCATTTTTCTTATTTTCATCTTGTAAATGTGTAAAGTATGATTTGGATTCTCAGTGTTGCATTAATTTGCATTTCTCTAACTATTAGTGATTTTGAGCACATTTTAATTCTTTTTACTACTTGGTATTTCCTCCCTTGGAACTATCTGCTTATGTCCTTTGGCCATATTTCAATTGGGTGTAGATGAATTTCTATATATGGAAAAGATGGTTTCTATGGTCCCTTCTAGCCTCAGGACTTCAGTATCCTACAACTTTTCATCGTGAAAGTTCACATCTTTTTCTTTCTTTAATTCATGATCTACAAACCTACCAAGCCTGTATTCTATCAACTCAAGGATCTGCTAGGTAACTGGTTTGCTAATTTGACAAACCAATCCAAATAAAGATGTTGGTCTTTAGTACTTTAATTTGGAGGAGTAAAAAAAATCTGTGAATTTTGTTCATTATGGGGGGGCAGTAGGGGAGGCATTTCAGGGTAGAAATCCTTCAAATCACACCATATAAACAGACCACCTAAAATGGAGGAAAGATATAGCCATTGGAGTGTCTTGATGCCAGGTTTTGAAGTTTATCCTTCATTGGGAAGCTCCAATAAAGGTAAACATAGAGAATGAAAAAAAAAAAAACAAATTAAAGAAGAATCTCCTAATGTGAAGGGAGGGTAAGGGAAAAGGAGAGAGAGAGAGGGAGAGATAAACAGAGAGGGAGATCTCATTCCATTTACTCATTAAATGTAATTACTGTTATGATACAATGTCACACCTTTCTATCTGAAGCCTTCCCTAATCCCTCTCCCCCACTTGCTAATCCCTGTATCCCTTACCAACAGAAATTACCTTCTATTTATTTTGTTCATGCCAAATAACTTTTAATTGAATTGTATGTACCCAAAATTCTATTGTCAGATACATGTTGTCTCTACCAATAGGAAGAAAGCTCCTTAAGGGCAATTATATTATTAGGCAATAATTATTAGTTTGCATTCATATGATATGTACATAATAATATGATTATGAATTTAAAGCCAGAAGAGACATTGGAGGCCAATGGGTTCAACTATTTAAACTGAAGAATTTATGATGAGGAAACTGAGAGTGAGAAAACTTAAAGAACTTGCCCAGTGTCCCCCAGTTAAGTATTTAAGGTAAAATTTGAACTCAAGTCTTACTGACTGCAAGCCTAGAGCTCTATCCAATGAGGCACAGTGCCTATAACATAGTGGCAGATTAATAAATGCCTGTCAATTGATTAACTGACTGATTTTTTGATTGGATGATTTTACCTCATGACTAATTATTCTTTATAGCAATTATATTATGTCACAAATGACATCAGATTAATCCCTGGAATTCTATCTTTTTGAAAAAAAAGGTTTCTACACCCTTGCACATAGAATTTCCTTTTTGGCCAGGGAAAACCTTGGCATAAAAGAAGAGCCCCCAAAACAGGATACCCACCTCTATACATGGCTGTCAAAAAAGAGAGTAAAATGAGAGGAGCTGTGGAAATGAAGGCCATCTTTCCACCTAAAAACTGGGCCACAGGATTTCTTGTGCAAAGATTCATTAAAAGTGTTCTCTCTCAAAATCATAACTGCCTTTAAAAAATACAGAGCATATGACAGCCATGGCTAAGATGGAAAATAAAAACAAACATTGGAGGATAAACTGTTGGCTTCAATTTGAACATGAATTCTCCCATCAGTACATATATGAAACTAAAATAATATTTTGAAGGCAGTTTGGGGTGTGTTTTGTGGGTAAGCATTAGGAAGCAATCCAAGATTTTAAATGACTGAAAATGTATACTTACATCTCTACCTCAGTTTTACCAACTGAGAGGCACTGCCAAATATCCTAATTACAATCATGAATAAGAGTCACATTTAAAAAATACTCCTTTTTAAAGTTCAGTTATGATAAAATAGTTTTATGCTTGAAACATGATACTTGAAGAACATGAAAGTCCCTTCCAGCTTTCAGATTGTAAATGTGATCTTGAAGTCCCAGATACACTTTCTTTTCTTTGCCGTTGTTATTGGTGTTCTTTGCTAGCCGATCTTTGAAGTGGTCCCATCTGTCTCAGGCTTCAAGGAAAATAATTCTTTACTGCTCTTATAGACAGACAAAATTTATCACTTTATTAAGAGAAAAAAAATCTAACTGTCACCATGTTATCCCACATTGTATATTTTTAGGGTTAGTAGAGACTTGAGGAGGGAATCTAATCCAACCTCTTCAACCTTCTCCAACCTCTTGGAAGAAAAGATAATTAAGGTTGAGAGATCCAAGATCACACAAGCAGTGAAGAGTAGAGTAGCAACACACACACACACACACACACACATATACACATGCATATACACACATGTGTGTATGTATATATATATATGTATTTGTATGTATGCATGTGTGTGTGAGTGTATGTGTGCATGTATACCTAGGGACAGGGAGAGTAGAGTCCATGGACTTTAAAGCAGAAGTTCTAAGATTTTGGGAGAGTAATGGTACCCTTCGACAATCCAGTGAAGCCTACTGAGTCCTTCTCAGAATCATATTTTTAAATGCATCAAAGAAAATATAAAGGGTTACAAAGAAAACCAGTTTTATTAAAAATTATTATGTAACAGCATTGTCAGGGCATCTGTTAGAAGCATTACTTCTCCCTACTTCTGGACAATCTCCCATTCCTGACTTGGGGGCCCATTTCTGAACCTAAATTTGAAGTTTCTAGAGAATGTTCGCATATGGAGTAGAAGTGAGCCTGTTTCTCTTTCAGCTTGTAGCTCACTGGCCTTCCAGCTCCCCTTTGCATATTGTCTTCCCCTTTTCAAATGTAAGCTTCTTGAGGATAGGGACCATTCATGTGAAAGTTTATAGATATAATACAAATATGCATATATTTATATATTTTTGCATATATTTTAATAAATATACACATGTGGTTTTTTATTTGTTCACATGTTTCTCTCAATAGAATGTAAGTTTCTTGAGTGCATGAGTTGCTTTTTCTTTGTTTTTTCTTTTAATGTGAGTACCAAAATGCATACAAAGCATTTAATAATTTTGGGAGAAGGGATTGTATCCTTGCTGCAAATAGAAGGCCAAAGGGAGACAAATGGGTGAGAGTGGAAAGGCAAATTTAAAAAAAAAGTAGAGGAAGCAATTTATAATGGAGATAACAGTATTGGATCTGGAGCTGGAGTCAAAGAAAATGAATCCAAATCCAGGCTCCACCTCTCATCATCTGAGTGACATTGAATAATTCACTTAATTGCTCTGAGCTTCGATTTCTTTATCAATAAAAATGGAAAGCTTGAATAGGATGACTGCAAGGTCCCATCCAACTCCAAATCTACTGTCATAGGAAAAGCTTGGAAGAAAAAAGAAAAAGAAATTTAGAGAGTTGAGGAAGAGGAAGAGAAGCAACACACAGGCATTGTTGGGGAGTTTCATGTTCCTGGGCAATTAGTAGAAAAATGCAGAAGTAGATTTAGATTGTGTATTAGAAAAATAACGTAGAAAGCTCATCTGATAAGAAACACAAAGCTGTGTCAATTAAGAACCACAGCTGCTACCACTGGAAGGGCTCAGGACATAAGAAAGTAAAGCAGGTTCAATTTCCCTTAACAAAAGCAGGACAGGACACAGTCTGTAACTGACATAGGATAATGATGAATACAAAGAGAAAAATGTCACATTTCCTTTGGAGTTATGATTCATTCCCAGTGCACAAAACTATTAGAAATCTACCTCTTTATCCCACAGCCACCCACTTTCATGCTTGGCCTTGAGTGAACTTATGGTTTTATTTTGATTGTCATTTCTGCATCAGTTCTAACCTTCCCCTTCTCCTTTCCTTTCATTTTCTATCACTTCCAGAGATCCAATGCCAGTCAATATAGGGTTATTAAACACTAATATCTTTTACACTGATCTAAGGAATGGCAGAGAAATGTTGGGGCAGAGGAGAGGGGAAGTAGGTATGTGGAAATAGACATTTTACAACCCAGAGATTAACCTGAACTTAACCTCTCCAGCTTCAAGCGCCTTTTGGTATTATTACAAGAATATAGGTTTTTAGATGTCAACCAAAAGAGCAATCAAAGACCATATAGTCCAATCCCAATCCCCTCATTTTTCTGATGAGGAAACTGACACTCATTGAGGTTAAGTGAATTACTTGTGGTCTCAATATCAAAGGTAGAATTTGAACCCAAGTCCTTAGACTGCAGAACCAATGATCTTAACACTCTCTCCTATGCATTTCCATTATTACTTCAAGGACATATTATTTCATTGCTAAAGGTTATTCTGCCAGTGATGAAGATTGCAACAATTTCATGCCTTGCTATTTTCCTGAGTTATTGTGGGCAAAAATTCATCAGCTGGTGGAGCCAATTCTGGGAAAGAGAAAAGAGAAGAGAAGGAAAGGGGGAAAGGAGAGCAAAGGTGAGGTGAGGCGAGGCAAGGAGAGGAGAGGAGAGGAGAGGAGAGGAGAGGAGAGGAGAGGAGAGGAGAGGAGAGGAGAGGAGAGGAGAGGAAAGGAGGGGAAGGGAGGGAGGGGAGGGGAGGGGAAGGCTAGGTGGTGCAGTGAGTAGAGCACCAATCCTGGAGTCAGGAGGACCTGAGTTCAAATCTGGCCTCAGATACTTGACATACTTACAAGCTGTGTGACCTTGGGCAAGTCACTTAACCCCAGTTCCCCTGCCTTCCCCCTTCCAAAAAACAAAAGGGGCATCTAGGTGGTGCACTGGCCCTGGAGTCAGGAGGATCTGAGTTCAAATCTGGCCTCAGACACTTGACACACTTACTAGCTATGTGACCTTAGGCAAGTCACTTAATCCCAGTTGCCCTGCCTTTCCCCTGTGTAAAAAAAAAAGTTTAAAAAAAAGGAGGAGAGGAGAGGGGAGGAGAGGAGAGAAGGGATAGCGGAGGGCTCTGGGGTACAACCAAAGGCATGTCTAAAGCATGGGTCATTGGTGTACATACTCTATTCAAAGAAAATTGAGTGTTTTTCAGCAAGAAATAATATTTGCTTCATATTTGTGGCATAGTTTCTTTGATACAGAAGGAAAATTAATGTGGGACTAAGAAAACATGAATGAACAAATAGCACATCTAGCAGCAACAGAAATATGTGAGTCCATGAGGACAAAGACTGTTTTGCTTTTGTTTTTGCGTCCTCCATACAACATATAATATTTTGTACATATTGGGTATCTAATAAATGTTTATTGAAATTGAAGTTTTTTATTTTATTTTTGTGAAATAGTGCAATCTGGTAAAACCCAAAGGGGGAAGAATGAATACTTTTAATTTGATGGGAATATCAGTGAGTAGAACAGGAACTCTGACTACATAATTATAGAGTTTAATTTAAAACCTAAAATAATATCTAAGACATTGTTAGGCTAATTTAGTTTATGTATCAATTCAACCATGAGTTGAATTGATGCCAGCTATAAGCACCAATTATGCAGTTGTAGAGGAAAAAGGAACAGAAGAGTCATGATTCACAAGCAGTTTGAAGGTCTTCTTATAATCAAAGATGACAAGTATCAGAGATGTTCTACCTGACTGTAGATGCTTCATTGTATATCATGATTACATCTGTCACCTCTTAACAGGTCTAGAAATGTAAGGCCATCCATAGAGATGATAATTATTTTCTCCTCAATTTAGAGATATATAGTGAAAATTACAATTCTTAGAAAATTTTCCCTTATAACAAACTGATATTGGTTCTTGTTTCAATATTCTTTGTTTTGTCCTTTGACGCCAAGTAAAAGAAATCTCAAACCTCTTTCACATGATGGCACTTTAGTATGTTAACATTACTCTCAAGTGCCCCCTGAGTCTTTTCTTCTCTGACGATGACAGGATGGGATAGAGTTTTGGACTTTGAGTGAAGAAGACCTACATTTGAACACCAAGACAAAGACTTACTAGCTCTATGACCCTAGAAAAATTATATTATCACTCTTGGCCTCTGTTTCATCCTTTATAAAGGGAGCAGTTTGAAATCAATGATCTGTGAGGTCCCTTTGATCTCTAAATTTTGATTCTAGGAAATATGCCTTAATTTAAATAGCTGCCTGACAACAACCCTAGAAGGTAGGTGGTGTCTATTTTACAGATGAGAAAATTAGTGATGAAAGAGATTAAGTGATTTGACTGGGATCATACAACCAAGTAAATATCTGAGGCAGGATTTTAACTTGGATTTTCTGATTCTGATTCCAGTGTTGTCCGCTGAGCTACCTAAGCAGAAATACCATTGCAGCAGAATTTAATTTTGTATTGAATGATGGCTTTTATTTTTTAAAATTTTTTTCATGCAAAAATATTTCTGTATTAGCCATGTTACAAAAAAAAAATAAAAGGAAGAAAGATTAAAATTGGAAAAAAAATATGCATCAATCTGCTCTCAGAGTTCATCAGTTCTCTCTAGAGGCAATTAGCATTTTTCATCCTGGGTCCTTCAGAATTGTTTTGTATCATAGTTTTGAGCAGGGTAGCTACATTTTTCACAGTCGATCATGCTTACAATATTGCTGTTACTGGGTACCATATTCTCCTGGTTCTGTTCACTTCACTTTTTATCAGTTCATATAAGTTGTCCTATGTTTTTCTGCAACCATTCCACTCATTATTTCTCATAGCACAATAGTATTTTTTTCCATCACAATTGTGTACCACAGCTTATTCAACCATTTTCCAATTGATAAGAAACCCTTCAATTGCTCATTTCTTAACCTAACCTTAATCACTGAATGAGTGTTGCTTCAGTCAAACTGAGACCCACAAAGACCTTAGCTTAAAAAGGCCAAGGTCGGGGGGCAGAGCCAAGATAGTGGCTGGAAAGCAGGGACTTGCTTAAGCTCTCCCCCAAATCCCTCCAAACACCTGAAAAAATGGCTCTGAACAAATTCTAGAGCTGTGGAACGCACGAAATAGCAGAAGGAAAAAGGTCTCCAGCCCAGGAGACCCTGGATGGTTGCCAGAATGGGTCTACCACACAGTACTCGGAGCAGAGCGCAGCCCAGTGTGGGCCATACCAGGAGAGACCAGACCGGGAGTCAGCCGGGCAGAACAGGCCTTGGGGCCATGAATCAGTGAGCTGTGGCAGTTACCAGACTTCTCAACCCACAAACTCCAAAGAGCAGGTTAGAGGGAAACTTCAGAATCAAATTCAGAGCAGTCAGATCACAAGCCCTGGGGGTGATGGACATGGTGCAGTCATGGCAGGGTGGCAGCAGCAGGAAACTCCTGAAGCTGCTTACAGAGCTACAGCATCAGTGCCTTCTCAAGTCCCTGGCACATACAGTGGGAGGAATCTAGCAGCAGATCAGAGCAAGAGTGCAAGGAGCACTTTGTGGGCACAAAGGCAGATTCTCTTGCTGTGCCCTGCTTGGATTGGTAATGCAGTCCTGGTTGGTGGTTCTGGGGGAGGAGAAGCACCACTGAGACAGAGCCTGGGGTGACAGTGGAGTAGAAGTAGCTCTGAAAACAGCAGTGCTTGGACCCTAAAGCTTGGAACAAAGCCCTCTCTACTCTACAAGCAGTCACATCCTGACAAAAAGCTCTAGGGTCAAGTAGTTGGCTGAGAACATGAACAGGCAGAGAAAACAAACTCAGACTCAAATGTAGACTAAAACTCAGACTCTAGATTCTTTTTTTGGTGACAAGGAAGATCAAAACATACAGCCAGAAGTCAATAAAATCAAAGAGCCTACATCAAAAGCCTCTAAGAAAAACATGAATTGGTCTCAGGCTATGGAAGAGCTCAAAAAGGATTTGGAAAAGCAAGTTAGATAAATAGAAGAAAAATTGGGAAGAGAAATGAGAGTGATGCAAGAAAACCATGAAGAGCAGGTCAACAACTTCCTGAAGGAGACCCAAAAAAATACTGAAGAAAACAACACCTTAAAGAACAGACCAACCCAAATGTCAAAAGAGCTCCAAAAAAGCCAATGAGGAGAAGAATGCCTTGAAAGGCAGAATCAGACAAATGGAAAAAGGACGTCCAAAAGACCACTGAAGAAAATATTACCTTAAAAGTTAGATTGGAGCAAGTGGAAGCTAGTGACTTTATCAGAAACCAAGATATTATAAAACAGAACCAAATAAATAAAAAAAAA
>CM053626.1:19128798-19148446 GCA_028646595.1 Phalanger gymnotis | reverse complement strand
AAGGGACAGGGTCAAGGGAGAAAACTGAATAAAGGGGGACAGGACAGGATGGAAGGAAATATAGTTAGCCTTTCCCAACATAAGCATTGTGGAAGTGTTTTACATAATGATACATGTGTGCTCTATGTTGAATTGCTTGCCTTCTTAGGGAGGGTGGGTGGGAAGGGAAGAGGGGAGAGAATTTGGAACCCAAAGTTTTAAAAGCAGATGCTTTAAAAAAGGGTGTTTTTTGTGTACAGCTGGGAAACAAGATATGTAGGGAATGGGGCATAGAAATCTATCCTGCCCTACAAGAAAGTAAGGGGAAAGGGGATGGGGGGGGAGTAGTGGGGTGAAATAAGGGAGGGGTGACTGGGGAACAAAGGCATCAGAATATATGCCATCTTGGAATGGAGGGGGAGGGTAGAAACGGGAAGAAAATTTGTAACTCAAAATCTTGTGGAAATCCATGTTTTAAACTAAAATATTAAATAAAAATGATAAAAAAAATTTTAAAATTTTAAAAAAATAAAATAAAAAGAAACCCTTCAATTTCTAATTCTTTGCCATCACAAAAAGAGCTGCTATCAATAATTTCATAACTATGTTTTAATGTCTTTGCAATATAGACCTACTAGTTGTATTGCTGGGTCAAAGGGTATGCACAGTTTGGTAGCCCTTTGGGTGTAGCTCAAAATTATTCTCTAGAATGGTTGGACTAGTGCACAACTCCACAAACAGTGCATTAATATCTCTATTTTTCTATATCCATTCTAACAGTTATCATTTTCCTTTTCTGTCATTTTAGCTAATCTGATACCTGTGAAGTAGTATCCCAGAATTGTTTTAATTTCTATTTAGCTAATCGATAGTGATTTAGAGCATTTTTCTCATGATTAATGATAGCTTTGATTTCTTCTGAAAACTGTCTGATCATATACTTTGACCTTTTATCAATTGTGGAATGGTTCTATTTTTATATATAAATTTGGCTCAGGTCCCTATATATTTGAGAAATCAGAGCTTTATCGGAGTAACTTTTTATATTTTTTCCCAGTTTCTTGCTTTCCTTCTGTTTTGGTTGCATTGTTTTGTTTCTACAAAACCTTTTTCAGTTTTACGTAGTCAAAATCATCCATTTTATTCCCATGATCTTCTTTATCTCTTCTTTGGTTATTCATAGCTATGGCAGCTATATCTTTCCATACTCCTATAATTTATCTATGATACAAACCTTTATGTCTAGCTCATTTACCCATTTTGACTTTATTTTGGTGTACAGTGTGAGATGTTAGTCTATGTCTAGTTTCTCCTTAACGGTTTTCCAGTTTTCTCTAGCATTTTTTGTCAAATGATGAGTTCTTGCTCCCAAAACTTGGATCTTTGATTTTTATCAAATACTAGATGACTATGGTCATTTGTTACTATATAATCTACTCCAGTGATCAACCACTCTATTTCTTACTCAATTGCAGATTGTTTAGATGACTGCCACTTTGTAATACAATTAGAATAGTTTTTGTTTAAATTTTGTGTAATCTTGCAAATAATATATTAAAATATACAGGGGATAAAGGTGTGCTATATTATTCCATTTTTTGAAAAATGCAATTATTGAGGGAGAAATATTATTTATTTTGGAGAAAGCTTTGGCTTCTTTCTCAATGGTATTACATGTACAACTGCAGATCCTGCAGTATTACTGTTTCAAAGTTGCTTTCAGAACAGGCCAGCAAGTAACTGTAAAAAGAGTATCACAACAAATCTAAATGTGAAGTTAAAAGCATACCATGAGCCATTCAAAAGACATAGTTGAATTAAATCAAAAGATCAAATTCCCACTCTAGGTAGGACACTCATCTTGAGTAGAATCCTTGAGAGCTTTCATGGTAGTTAACCAGGCCACTTAAGGTCAGACAATTCTTTTGCAGTTAGTGCACTATGGGAAAAGTACTAGTGTAACTCTATATCAAAATGTCATTTCTTTCTTACAAATATTCCTTCAGTGTAAGGGTGATTTGAAAGATAGAATTTCCAGTTTGTGTGTGTGATGATGATGATAATGATGATGACGATGATGATGGCAATGATAATAATGGTGGTGGTGGTGGCAGTGAGAGATAGATGATAGATAAAACATACAGGTACTTGCAAACAATATATAGACATACATACACATATACACACATACATATATACATTCACAAGGACATTTTAAACATTTTTGAGATCTGTGGAATTACCATTCTTATTATAAGTTGTTTTCCAGGGGAAAAATTCCAGCACTGTAATAAAGCTCATGCTGAGTTAAACTATTATATTAGTATTAGGAACAGAATGAAGAGAAAAATCTCAATAGTTAACAAAAAAGATCCTGAAGTGGAGCCTAGCTGGCAGAGAAAAGCTGAGAAGTTACCTGAGCTTTCCCTGGTTTCCTTCGGAAATAACATTAAATCAAGCCTCTAAATAGATTCTGGAGTGACAGAACCTACAAAAAGATGGAGTGAAAGAATTTTCTAGTTTAAGGTAACTTAGAAGGTCTTCGGGAAAAGTGTATCTCACTTGGGTAAAAGCGGAGCACAGCCCATTGCATACAGTGTCTGCGCAAACCAGTGGGAGGCTCTTAGCCATAGCATAGATCAGCAATCAAGGCCCCTCCATCCTGGCTCAGCAGGCTGGTGGCACAGCAGGCCAGCTGTGAGGCCTCCAACCCCAGCAAAGAAGAACTGCCAGCCTTAGAACTCAGGGCACAATAGGAGCAACTAGGCCAAGCCACCTCCACGCAGTGGGCAAGTCACCAGCACTGAGGCCCCATTGCAGAAAGCCAGTGATCAGGCCCCTGGTCCACAACACAAGAAGCTTGGGACAGTGCCCCCTGTGCTCCAGGAGCAGAGCATAACTTTAAAAGCCATGAAATAGGCTAAAAAATAGAAAAAAATTGCGAAAAAAGAATCCTGACCAAAGATAGCTACTGTGGAGACAGGGAGGATCAAAATATAAACACAGAAAAGGACAATAATGTCAAAATGCTTATATGTAAAGCCTCAAAGGTGAATATGAATTGGTCTCAAGCCCCAAAAGCCTTCTTGGAAGAGGTCAAGAAGGATTTTAAAAATCAAATAAGAGAGGCAGAAGAAAAAACAAGGGGGGCAGAGCCAAGATGGTGGCTGGAAAGCAAGGACTTGCATGAGCTCCCCGCCAGGTCCCTCCAAAAACCTATAAAAAATGGCTCTGAACAAATTCTAGAACTGAAGAACCCACAAAATAGCAAAGGGAAGTAGGGCTTCAGCCCAGGACAGCCTGGATGGTCTCTGGGTAAGGTCTATCGCACACGGAGCTGGGAGCGGAGGGGAGCAGAGCTCAGTGTGGGCAGTGGCAGGACCAACCAGACCCCAGACCAGGAGCTGGGAGGAGTGGGCCCTAGCACCCTGAGTTAGTGAGTTGTGGCAGTTACCAGACTTCTAAACCCACAAACACCAAATACAACAGAGTAGGTAAGTGGGAAAAGCTTTCAGGACAGTGATAGGAATTCACAGTTTGGTCACTGCCCCGGGGGCAGTGGAGATGGGGCAGCTACAGAACTACAGCTACAGTTGCTTCTGGCCCCAGGCCCACATCGTGGGAGGAATTAAGTGGCAGATCAGAGCGGGAGTTCACAGCCTGCTTAAGATCTAAGTCCAATCCAGGTTGGCAGTTCTTGAGGAAGGAGGAGTGCTGGTGTGGCAGAGCTGGCTGTATAGAAATAGCTCTGAAAATGACAGCGCATCCCCTCAAGCTTGGAACAAAGTACTCTTTACCCTACAAGGAGTCATACCCCGCTGAAAACCTCAAGTCAAGTAAGTTGGCTGGGAACATGGCCAGGCAGCAAAAATGCACTCAGATTCAGTATCAGACTTTGGAATCTTTCTTTGGTGACAAAGACCAAAACATACAACCAGAAGAAGTCAACAAAGTCAAAGAGCCTACATCAAAAGCCTCCAAGAAATACATGAACTGGTCTCAGGCCATGGAAGAGCTCAAAAAGGATTTGGAAAAGCAAGTTAGAGAAGTAGAGGAAAAATTGGGAAGAGAAATGGGAGTGATGCAAGAAAACCATGAAGAGCAGGTCAATGACTTCCTAAAGGAGACTCAAAAAAATATGGGAAAAAATACTGAAGAAAACAACACCTTAAAAAATAGACTAACTCAGGCTTCTCTTTTTAAATTTAAATTTCCTTTTTTATTATGACCTTAATAAGCATCAACAAACAAGAACATTTTAATACAGAGAACAGAAAAAAGGATGTACTTGAAACTGTGAGCCGTTATTTTTTTAAATGTGTATTAAAATAAACATGATAGTAAAAAAAAAAGAAAAAGAAAAAACAGGGAAGAGTCAACAGCTTGGAAAACAAGGACAAAAATTGACAGAAGAAAACAGCTCCTTGAAAAATTCAATTGGAAAAATCTGGGGAGGGGATCCACTGAAGAGAACAACTCTTTAAAAAGTAGAATTGGCCAAATAGAAAAGGAGGTACAAAAGCTAACTAAAGAAAATAATTCCTTGAAAATTAGAATAGGGCAAGTGCAAGCCAATGACTTTATAAGACATAAAGGATCAAACAAAATTTTAAAAAATGAAAAATGGAAGAAAAAGTAAAATTCCTCATTGGAAAAACATCTGACCTGGAAAATAGATCCAGGAGAAATAATTAAAGAATTATTGGACTATCTGAAAGCCATGATCAAAAAGAGCCTAGACAGCATCTTTCAAGAAACTGTCTATGAAAACTATCCTGATATTCTAGAACCAGAAGGTAAAATAGAAATTGAAAGAATCCATCTGCTGAAAGACATCCTAAATGAAAATCCCCAGAAATATTACAGCTGAATTCCAGGGCTCCCAGGTCAATTAGAGATTATTGCAAGCAGCCAGAAGGAAACAATTCAAGTTTTGTGAAGCCACAGCTCAGGATAACATAAGATTTAGCATCTTCTACATTAAAGGATAGGAAGGCTTGGAATATGATATTCCAGAGGAATAACTAGAATCCAAAGGAGCTAGAATCACCTATTCAGCAAAAGTAAATGTAATCATTTAAGGGGGAAATTGGATATCCATTGAAATACAGGACTGTAAATCATTCTTGATGAAAAGACAAGAGTGAATACAAAATCTAACTTTCAAATATAAGACTCAAGAGAATCATAAAAATGTAAACAAGAAAGAGAAATAATAAGAGACTTAATAGTGTTAAATTCTTTACATTCCCACATGAGGAGATGACACTTGTAAGTTATAAGACCTTTCTTATTAGGGGAATGAGAAGAAGTATATATACATATATTATATACACACACACATATATATATATATAGAAAGAGAGAGACAGACAGACAGACAGTGGGCAACTGTGTGAGTTGAATATGAAGGGAAGATTTCTTTAAAAAATAAAATTAAGGGGTGAAAAAGGAATGTACAGGGATTAAGGAAAAAGTAGGATGAGGCAAATTATTTCACATAAAAGAGGCAAGAAAATGCTTTTATATGGGAGGGGAAGATGGGGGAGGTAAGAGGGAGTGAGTGATCATTACTTTCATTAGAATTTGCTTGAAGAGGGAATAACATACATCCTCACTTTGGTATAGAAATCTATCTTACCCTACAGGAAAGTAGGAGATGAAGAGGAAAAGAGAAGGGGGTTGGCATGATAGAAGAGAGGGCAGATAGGGGGCAGAGGATAGTCAAAATCAAAACACTTTTGAGGTGGGACAGGGTGGAAGGAGAGAGAGCACAAAATAAACAGGGGGGAAAACAGGATGAAGGGAAATATAGTTAGCAATCATAATTGTAAGAAAAAAATTGAAGCAAGTTTCTCTGATGGCTTCATTTCTCAAGCATATAGAGAACTGAGTCAAATTTACAAAAAAAAAAATAGCCATTCCCAATTGATAAGTGATCAAAGGATATGAACAATTTTCAGATGGAGTAATCAAAGCTATCTATAACCATATGAAAAAATGTTCTAAATCACTGGTTGTAGAAATGCAAATTAAAACAATTCTGAGGTACTATCTTATACCTATTAGACTGGCTAATAGGATAGAAAGGGAAAATGACAAATGTTGGAGGAGAGGTGGGAAAAATGAGATATCAATGCATTGTTGAAGGAGTTGTGACCTGATTCAACCATTCTGTAGAGCAATTTGGAACTATGCCTAAAGGGCTATAAAACCATACATAGCCTTTGGGCTAGCAATACCACTACTAGGTCTGCATCCCAAAAGAGATAAAAAAACAAAAAGGAAAAAGACCTAGATGTACAAAATATTTATAGCAGCTCTTTTCTGGTGGAAAATAATGAGAAATTGAGGGAATGTTCATCAACTGGAGAATGACTGAACAAATTGTGGTATGTGATTGTGATGGAATATTATTGTGCTATAGGAAATTATGAGCACAGTGCTCTCAGAAAAGCATGGGAAGACTTACAGAAGATGATGCAAAGTGGCATGTACTATGTATGAACTAACAGCAATATTGTAAGATGTGAATTACTTAGCTATTCTCGGCAATGCGATGATCCAAGACAACTCTGAAGGACTTACTATGAAAAATGCTATCTATATCCAGGCAAAGAACTGATGGTGTCTGAATACAGATTGAAGTGGGTTTTTTGTACTTTTTTTATTTTTCTCGAGTTTATTTTTGTCTATGTTTTTGTTCACAATGTCACTAATATGGAAATACATTTTGTATAATTACACATGTAAAACCTTTATCAAATTGCTTGCCTTCTTAATTGGCAGGGGGTGAGGTAGGAGGAAGGGAGAGAACTGGAACTCAAAGCTTTAGAAATGAATGTTTAAAACTGTTTTTACATGTAAATTTGGAAAATAAAACACTGAACCAAAAAATATATATGGTGAAAAGGGAGACTCTTTGATAAAAAATGGCTAGAAAGTATTTGTGACAACTTATTTTCCAAGCAGACTCTGCTTCTCAACTTTTAAGGAGTGAAGTTCTTTTCATATCAGTGCTAATCAGAGAAGTATCTGGAGAATTTTTTAGTATCATTTTTAAGGAAATCAGGTATTTTTGTTTATTTTTTGTTGTTATTTTAAATTTTAAGATATGAGAAAAAACTGAACTGGATTGAGTGCAATGTCCAAATCTTAAGAGTATTATATATCAGAGAAATAAAGACAATATCAAGAGATTCAGTTCTCGGCAGATATGTAAAACTAGGATTAAAAAAAGCAAAACATAGAACACCCTGTCAAAAATAACCTATAAAGAAAGACTTTGCTCATTTAAATGATGTCTTATTTCCTTTTTGATAGAGCTGACAAGTGCTAAAAATGTTCTAATAACACAATCAGCTGTTGGGGGGACTGAAAAGCCAACTTTGACCAACCTAGAGCGTGCCTCATCCGTCATTGCTGACTGGTGTCTGCTGCTTTAGGTTTAGCCCTGTTCTTCTCCAAGAGCTGCTGAGTGGTTCTTAAATTTCATTAAAACAGAAGACCTGCTGATGCTGTTAGGCTTGAATCATGGCCAAAAAAACAAGGAGCACTTAAGAGACCTGTACAATAACTCTTGCTTGCCACGATATCCTGCTCTCAGCACTTCAACTCTGTTAGTGAAGAAAGGAACAAAAAAAGGATCCATACTTTTGTTATTTCGATGACAGAGAATCCATCTCCTCTCTATTTAGAAGGATCTGTCATCTTTGTGCTTACTAATATTCTTCAGTCTTTTCTTCAATTTCAATCAATAAACATTTATTAAGCACCTACTATGTGCCAGGATACAAAAAGTGGCAAAAGACAGACCTTTCCCAAGAACTTACAGTATCTTTGAAATCACCCCTAAATGTCACTGTCAAGTGGTACTCAAAGTGAAGATTTGCTAAATCTAATGATATTAGTAGGCCCTAACTTCTCTCCTAACCATCAGTCTTGTATCTCCCAACTGTCCATTGGACATCTCAGACTGAACATCTGTCCCTTATGTTCCTCAGTCTTATCCCTCCAAAAACTGACTTCATTATCTTTTCCCCAAAACATTTTCCTCTTCCTAACTTCCTTGTTACCATTTAGAGCACCCTATTTTCACAGTCATCAGGCTTGAAAACTAGTTTTATCCTGAACTCCTAACACTCTCTCGCATTCCCTTCCCATATATAATTAGTTGCCAACTCCTGCTGATTCTATCTTCAGAACAACTATCCTATGTGCCCTCTTCTCTCCTCTGACACTTCCATCATCTTGGTATAGCCCTTCATGACCTCATGCTTGGGCTACAGCAGTAGCTTTCTGGTTGGTCTGCCTGCCTCCAATCTCCCTTTACTCCCACTGCCAAAGCGATGTTTCTAAAGCATAGTTTTAACTTTACCCCTTCCAGTTCTAGAAAATCCAGCAGCTCCTTATTCCCTCAAGTATCCTATATGAAAACCCTGTTTGGCCTTTAAATCCCTCTATAGCATGGCACCTTACTTCCTGTCCTGTCTTCTTCGGTCTTTCCTCCAAGATTTTTGTGATCCAGTGGCCCTGGCCCCTTTGTTGTTCCTCTTACAAGACAATTCGTCTTCTGAATTTCCAGATTATCCCTGGCTATTCCCCATGCATGTAATCTCTAGCTTCTTCTCTACAACTCCTGATTCCTTTGATTTTCTTCAGGTACTACCTAAAATTTCACCTTCTAAAAGAAACCTTTCCTAATTGTCCTTAATAATAGTACTTTGCCACTAGTATTTCCAATTTATCATTTATATATTTCTTTTTATATAGTTATTTGCTGGTTATCTCCCTCATTAGACTGTGCCTCCATAAAAGCAGTGTTTGTTTGGGTTTTTTTTGTCTTTCTTTGATAACCTTTGTGCTTAGCAGGGTTCTTGGTACAAGCTAAGAGCCTAATAAAATGCCTGTTGACAACTTGAGAACAGCTTTGAGAAGGCCTTGAGACAGACGGGATGATGGTCATCATCTAACAATCACATGGGCAAATTCAAGTGAGGTTCAACAAAAAGAAAACTAGTCATAATGGGATTTCTTAGAAGTCAAAACAACTCATGAAAATTAATTTTCTTAAGGTTATAAAGGAATCACAATTTTCCTTAGTAAATTTCATATTCATGCTTATGAAATATTATATTCTGTCCCTGTTTGGTTTTCCCCAACCCAATGCATTTACTTTGTTCAGCTTATCTGTGCTGTTCCCACTCCTGTTACTCCTGTTTCCACTTGCTGATAGAATGTATACTGCTTGAGGACAGGGACCGTTTTCTTTTTTTTTTTTTTTTGCTTAATATTCCTAGTGCTTAGCCTAGTGCTTGATACATAATAATTGCTTACTAAACGTTCATTATGTTGAATGGCTCCTTTTGGCATCGGCTTGTAAGAATACGATAAAAGGGATCATAGATTTAGAGCAGGAAGAGATCATGCAGGTTACTGAATCTCCATTATGAAATTCGTAGCTCAGGAAACTGAAGCATAGGGAGGATAAATTATTTACCTAGCATTATACAGCTAGTAAGTTTCTGAAGTTAAGATTGGAACTCAAGCAAGTCATCCTGACTACAAGTCCAGAACTCCATCCATCATACCACCTAGTTATGTTTGTAATATAGAACCCAATCTTAAAATGATACATTTTGAAAATGAAGATGTATATGTTTAGGAATATTTGTAGATACACACATATGTGCGCACATGCATGTATATAAGCTTTAATAGCTTAAAATATTTGGAATATTCTCTCTCCAAAAACATATACATACATACACATCTTATATATGCATATACATTATTGATATCTATGTAGATATCAATAGATAGATGGATAGATAGATAAACACATACATATATAGTTGTTCACATGTTCTGGTCTTCAGAAAACAGATATAATCCTCATTGATAGAAATACAAGCCTCCAATCCTTATAGGATGTCCCAGAATTTATATTCTTATGGGTTAGTCTTTAAGGACCCAGGTTTAGCTCAATAACTTGATGAGGCATCACTGTAGGAATTTAGTAGAGAAAGACTTTAGCCTTTGTCCTATTTGTCTCCAAAGAGAAAATTTTGGAAGAATGGGTAAAGATTGCAGATATACATTGAAAGCTTGATATATGAACCAATTTTCTAACAAGAAGGGCTCTTTGAAAGTGGATTGGACTCCCCCAAGATGTAGTGGGGTCCTTTTCACTGAAGGTCTTCAAGCTATAACTTACAAGATGTATGCCACTGAGGGGATTCTTGATCAAGCATGGTTGGATTAGATAACCACTGATAACCCTTCCCATTGCAACATTATATGATTCAATGAAAGGAAGTTTACAATTACTAGTTTGATTTTATTTTTCTTCAGAAGACATTTTAAAGGTCCCTTTGTAAGCCTCCCTAGTATACTAAAACCTTGTCGAACATAGTAAGCCTATCCTTCTCCTTTTGCATTCTGGAGAGTGCTACAAAGCATCCCTTCAGGCAGAGAGGATAAATAGCCTGCCTAGTCACTCCCCAAAGGATGAGGGTTTACTCTTAGCCTACAAGAGAACTGGCCAATGTCTGCTACTGCCAAAGTGCCTGCTTGGAGGCAATAGCTGAATGGGCATTTAATCATACTTAAAAATAATTATTTCTAAGTAGAGAAAAATGGCTACTGGATTCATCATCTGTCATGGAATTAAACACATCCAGACCTTCTTTTTATAGATAGCAAGTTCCTTAAAGGTAGTCTTTGATATCTCTGTGCCTCTCACTGTGCTTAGAAAATTATCTTGGGGGCAATGGAAGCTCAATAGAGGTATGTTGAATGAATGATGAACTAAATCTAGACTAAGGAGAAGCTGACATTTGTTGAGACTTTTTTTCCTTCGAGGGGTGGGGGAGGACAGGGAGGGAGCAAGGATTTATTAAATGCCTACTGTATTCCAGGCATTCTATTAAAAACTTTACAAATCTTATCTCGTTTGATCCTTATAACAACTGGGGGAGATAGGTAAGTATTGGAGGCTGGGTTAGAACTCCGGTGCTCCCGACTCCAGGCCCAGTGATATATCCCTTGTACCACCTAGCAGACTCTACTGAACATTTTACTCTTCTTATATATGGCTAACTGCTAAGAAAGAGAAAGAAGTATCAAAATTGTATGTTTCAAATCATATAATTTATTAAATACATGTATCAGTTCAAATTTTACACTACTAGTTGGTAAGAATTCTCATAATTTTATTTTATGAGGTAATATTTCTAGCCAAAGAAAATTTTGAAAAAAATAATTCCTTTAATAATTTTGTCATTTTAAAAACAACTTCAGTGATTATTTTCTTCCATTAATTATAATTATTAATCATTATTAACATTATCATCACTATTACTATTTTAGTTTTAAGACATGTGAGGCTAGAGTACATTAACGTTATGCAATTCCTTTGATTTAGAAAAAAATATCAAATTTAAAAAAAACCTACTTTAATATATAAGGCCCCATATCTGGACTATTTAGCACTCCTTAATTATATAAAATTAGCAATTCTTTAATTATAAAAAAATGGGTGGCACAGTGCATGTATAGGAGGATACTGGAGTCAGTAAGGCCTGAGTTCAAATACTGCTTCAGACATTTACTAGCTATGTAATTCTTTGTTTCCTTTAACTCAGTCTCAGTTCCTTTGTCTTTAAAATGAAGGAAATAATACCATTCCTCCAAAGTACTTCTCCTAATAGGATGTAAATTCCTTGAGGCCAGGAATTCTATTTTTGCCATTATATGTCAGTTGCCTATAATAGTTTCTGACACACAGCAGTCATTGGATAAGTGTTTATTTTTATTGACCGTTTCATCATATGATGTTTTACACAATATTTCACACAATATGCATAGTCAACAAGAAAAAAGAAGAAAAATCAAATTTGGGAGGGCACATGTTATTTTGATGATGTGGGTTTTTTTCCAACATCCATTTAAAATCTTCATGACAAAGGCCCCTCAGAGAAACAGGTATGTGCTGAGTTGTTTCCATCTGTTGTAAAAATTGTTTCTGTTTAACAGTGATCAGGGAAAGTAAAACTGAGCTTTGAAATATGACTTCTCGATGAGAGCACTTGCAAATTTGAGTTTGGAAAGTTTCATCTTTTTGGGCTTCAAGGAAATAAAACCAAAATTCATTTTATATGTCTTTAAAGGAAGTTTTATTGCTAGCTTCTACAGATACAACAAAAGGGAAATTTCCCTTGTATAACACAAACAGCTAGACAAACAAGTCCTATAAACTATTACAAGAGTTTCAAACCCAGTTACTCTGAAAACTATGTTGAAATGTTATCCTCTTGGGCTCCATTCTGGTCTCCAATATGCTGTACTGAGTGTCCCAGGCTAGCTTATAAAACCTACCTCACACAGAGCCAAATCTGTGCATTGTAACTAATTTTATAAGCCACCCAGTGATATGGACCCTTGAATTACCCAAGAACATAAATGAGTCTAAAAACTTGTGATGAAAAAAAGATGTGAAACACAGACTAGTCCTTTCGGTTTTTTTGTGATTTTTTTTTAAGCAGAGCAATATTTGAAGGTTTTTATTCAGTATCTGCCTCCTTTGGACTATCTCCACTGGTTAGAAATTGACAATGTTCAATCTGTCCAGAATTTGGAAAGGAAGTGCTCTAAGTTTTGCTGCATTTTGACGTCTTCTCCTTTCAATCTCCCTCTTCAATTCTGCTGAAGCAACATCTTCTAGCTTTCAATTACCACTGCAGTACTTTGGAATTGGATCGGTGATGATTTTGGATCTCAGAAAGACAATGCCATTCCATTTTCACTGAGCCTGCCCTAAAATGTCACATTAGCGATCATCAGCTTTAATTTTCTTTTAATTATAACAGAGACTTTGAAAGATAATGATCAATAAGGCAGAGACAATTTACAAAATCTTTTATAGGCTTACTAAACAATGATAAACATTTACTTACAGAGTCTATTACAAGTAAAATTCCTCTCTTATAGTTACTTGGGGGCAACAAATGAAATCCCTAAAAAACAGGAAATCTATTAACTTATAGCTGATTAGGACTAGAGAGAAATATTAGAGTTCTTCTAGTTGCTTTCCATTTTATAAATGAAGGAAGCTGATCTTTTTTTTCCCCAAGGTTCAAGGATTAGTGAGAGAAACCAGAATTTCAAATTTGAAGTGCTCCTCTTACCAGCAATACACTACCACCACTCAGTAGTATTTCAAAGCAAATTAGAATAAATGATCCCTAGGAAATGATGTCCTGGATATAGCACTTGACTTGGTATCAGAAAACCTGGATTTTAGTCTCAAATATGCAACTACATGTCATTGATGAATTTACTCAGTTTCTCCGCAGTCATTTTCCTCATCTATTAAGATGGTTGGACAAGGTGACCTCTTGTGTACCACCCTGCTCTAAAAATCCTATCATCTTTTCCATTGTATTATTCTCCTTTTCCCTTTCATTATTCTAGTTCAAGTCAATTCAATTCAAATCAATTCATTTCAACAACAACAAAAAAAAACTTTTAAAACATTTGTCAGGATGGACATCTTGCACCTGACCTGCCACCATAGTGTAGGACTCCTTTATTGAGATCTCAGATTCCCACCTCTTGGTTAGGAACAATAATCAAACCCATAAAAATAGAGGTGGGGCAAGCTAGTATACTGCCCTATACCCCCTCACAAACCCAAGACCTGTTAAAACAAAACTCTTTTTTCTGTCCACAACTCCATAGTAAATTTTGTAGCCCTCTAAGCAGAATTGCTTGATGGTAGAGAATATCTTACTTTGGGGTATTTATATTGGGAGACCCTAGTACAGTACTAGAACCATAATAAGTACTCAAAATATTATTTATTGACTCTGTAGCAACCTATGAGATATAGGGCACTCAAGGTGGTACAATGGGTTTTGAGTCGGAATACCTTGGTTTGAGTCTTGTCCTTGTGACCAAAGGCACATAACCTGATTTCTCTGGTCCTTAGTGTTCTCACTGGTGAAACCTTTCCTCATCCACACCTACTGGAAACACCTACAGAACTCAACACTGTGTCACGTACATAATGTCAGTTTCACTGTCGATTACACAGAATAAGTTGTTGGCAATAAAAGATCTACACAAGAATAATTCACAGAACACTATTCAAAATGATCAGTAGGTGCTTTCCGCAAGCAACATGGGATGCACTTTATTATATTTAAATATGCTTCAAAGGAGTATTTTTCTTGAAAAATGGCCAAGCCCATTGTATATGAAAGGACAGGAAATCATTAGTCCTAGTAATGGCTTCTCCCATCTGCCCAGGTCTACAAAGCTTTGCTTTCCTGGATGAGTGAACCCTGCATGCAGTTGATCAATACCTGCCTTCCTTATACTCTGCCTCTAGGGGAGTAAGGACTGCTGATGGAGAGTTTTGCAGAAGCAACTGCTGTTGTAACTAGTGGAGTGGGGAAAATCACTTCTGGACAGATAACAAAATAGATCATTGTGAATTTGACTTCTTTAAGAGAAATGCAGAAAATGAATCCTAAAGGAGAAAATAAAGCAGACCCAAAGGTTCAGCCGTTTTTATTGGTCAAATAGCGAAGACTAGATTCTCCACCTTCTCTACCACTTTGAAAGGGCTTTGCCAAGAATGAAAAGGTAAAATTTGTTCCTACCATTATACATATAATTGATATAAGTGCCCTAATGCCAATTTATTATAGTTCTTCTCTTCATCCCATCCATTTATGGTTGATTATTTTAGGATCCTTTAAAATAAAGGATATATTCATCATATCAAAGAAAATTTTATAATCAACAAATAAGTTGTCACTAGAGTTGAAAGAAAAACAACAGCAACACAACAACATGATGAAGCAGGTATTGGTTAAAGTTCAGTGGTATATGAAAAATAGTTCATTCAACATGGACATATTGAAATTTCACTATCTCCATATTATTATTATTTTTCCAGTTTTCCATTCCCAAATTCCATTGTGCAAACACATTTTCTATGAAGGTTAACAGTTCTTACTGTGGGAAAGAGTGGTGTGTGTGTGTGTGTGTGTGTGTGTGTGTGTGTGTGTCTGTTATAGATCTAGCAGATGTAGCAATTTCTATACATTCCCAATTAATTGTGTAATTTATGTTCTTACTTTGTTTTCAATGTGTTGTGTGAAGCATGCTCTCCAAAAGATTCCCTGGCTATTGGCAATTAAGGTAAATGTTCAATTGTGATGTTCAATACAGGGGCTGGTTTTGGCCATGAATAGGGTCACAGGCCACTGACTTACATTTTCTCAGACATAGATGGAAGGTGAATTGCCTTATACTGTTACCAGATTAGGCAATACTCATATTGCTGATTATTTAGCCTGTCTTCTATAGTTTCAGGGAAATATTTATTTATGGCTAAACTTGGAGCTTAAGGCTTCCTACTAATGGAAATTATAGAACAGTATTTTGAAAAATCCTAAGCACAATACTAATTTTAAAGAATAACTGCAGTTAAAGAAAAAATGGCAACCATCTGTCAGGCATGCAAAAATATAATTGTGTCCTGGCAATTATGCTATACTAGCTATACATTACATTTCATTTCTACTATTGTTTAGGAAACAGCAAAATGAGCTTGATTCTGAATTCAGTGCAAGTTTATCCCAAGTAAAGATCATGGGAAGGAAAGGGAAAAAAAGACAAAATAAAAAAGCAAAAAAAAAAATCTAACTGTTTATTCAAATAAAGAGTTCCTTGAAAGGCTCATTTCACTCAGTGCTTTTCAAAAAATAGTGATATGTCGATAAGACTTGAGCTCTAAGAAGACTATTGGGTTGCTTTTATCATTGTTACTATTGCTTGTTTATGCTGTTATTTTTGCTGTCTTGGCATTAATGGAAAGAAAGACAAATGTCTGGAGATTTTGGTGAACTCAAAGGGCAATAACGAATCAATCCAGCAGTGTAATATGACAGCAAAAATAGAAAAATTCGGCCTAGGTTTCAGTGGGAAATGCATAGTGTCCAGAATAAGGAAGGTGGCATTACAATGTGTTCAGTCCTTAAGAGAAATGATCTAGAGTAAAGGTTCTTGACATTTTTTGTATCATGGACCCCTCTTTTAGCAGTCTGGTGAAGCCACTGGACCCATTCTCAGAATCATCTTTTTAAATGAATAAAATAGAAAAAAGAAACCCAATTATATAAAATGCAGTAATCACTTTTTAAAGTTGATAGACCTGAGATTAAGAGCCTTCTTTAATTCAAGAAGGAAAGTAGCAAATAATAGCTCATCCCTAGAATGTAGATCAATACGGTGAGAAGACTAGAGACCAGGTCATAGTAATAAGAACTAGAGATATTTAGCCTGAAGAAGAGAAGACATGTGGCAACGGGATCATGTAAAATGTCTTCACTTGAAGAGCTAAAATATGGATAAAGAGTTAGACTTGTCCTGGCTGTTCCTCAGAAGGCACAACTAAGGTGAATTGGTAGAAGCTGCAGATAGGCATATTTGAGCTTATTGCAAGACAATTTTTTCCAACACTTAGATTCGCCCAAAAGGAGAAGGGGATGCTTGGAAAACAAGTGGGTTTCTTTAAAGTTCTTTCAGCAGAGGGTGGATAACCAATCAGTCAATAAACATTTAGTAAGTACCTACTTGGTGCCAGGTGTATGTAAAAGGAATCACTGTATACATATGGGGTTGAAATAGATGGTCCTTGGTGACAGGTACAGGTCTATGACTATATTTCTGTGGATTTAAGGAACTAGCCAATTAGGACCAACTGATGTGTTGGGCAATGTCCTTAAAAGTGAAGGATTTTTTTTCCTCTAGGACTTACATCTCACCTAATAGGACATACTTAGTTTCCTTCAGCCTCACAGACTTCATAAGCACAGATGATCAGGAGGGATTCAATAGAAATTCATAAAGGGATAATTGAAAAAAGGAAATGGAGATGAGTGTTTCTGATATCAGTCTTTATCTAAGGACTCTCTTCATCTTATTGAGGTAGGAAGAAATGAAGAGAGAACAAAGGAAAGGAAAATCAACAATACGAGGAGGCAAAGAAGAAAAAAATAGAAGATTGGAGGAACTTTCTAATATTGCAGTATAGGGATTTACATTAGGGTGATTTTCATGATTCATATCGCATTCTATCACTTCTCCATCTCATTAGATACGTAAAAGACACCACAGTATAGCACTAGATTTGGGTCTAGAAAAGCTGTGTTCAGTACTGGCTTGGTCATGTACTAATAATGTGATTTCTGCAGGTTACTTAAGCTCTCTCTGTGGTGTTTCCTTATTTGTAAGCTACGCACCCTTCTTAATTCGAGTTTGTTGTGAAATTCCAGTGAGATAATGCACTGTCAGAGGCAACTGTACTACTCCACTGTCAATGAGAGGAGCTTTTGTTAATGTTGTTGGTCAAGAAGTAATAGCAAGAAGCATTGGGGAAGATCATTGTTCACAGGTGGTATTAATGACTTTTTTTCCTTCTCTGAGTGTGTGTGTGTGTGTGTGTGTGTGTGTGTGTGTGTGTGTGTGTGTGTGTGTGTGTGTGTGTGTGTGTAGGGAGAAGGGTCAATTGAATCAATCAAATTCTCCTACTCTGCTTTAGTGACAAGATTCTATGTCCTGATATTTTTGTCAGGTAAGAGAAAGCAATCAATGAAAAATATGAACTAGGTATGAACAAGGTCTAGAATTATCTATTGAATCTATCAATCAGAGTTTAGGCTAAGTGCAAAAAGTCTGTGATCAATTTTTAAGTCCTTGACAGCCATTGGTTGAAAAGGAATGACCTTGTTGGGGAATTGTACTAGTGTTGGAACAGACACTCAGAAACACGATAGGTTTTACGTAAAATTCATGAGTTTAGAATTCAGAGACTGAAATATCTAGCAGCTTTGAGCAGGAGCTTTTCCAACTAAGCATCTGTGAAGAAATTGGTTGAACCTTATCCTCAGCATCTGTCATGTGCCCCCTTCCTTGGCCTAAATGGGACAGAATGAACTTCAGAGGACCTGAGGATTCAGATTTTCATTAGCATCCTAGCAGTATCCTTTTCATAGAATTGGCTTAGCAACAGTGTCTTTTTCTGAGGCCAAAACCAAATCAAACACACTGAGAAAAGGCAGCTTTGGGGCTCTATAGGGAGCCCAGTAGAAATGCTACACCAAGGCTAAGGAAAACTAAATGAATACCCCCAGCAAGTGAAGAAACCACTTCCAGCAAGCAGACACTCTGAATTATCCCTTTACCCCAAGTGCTCACTAAGCCTCCACCCACTTTTACCTGGCCCTGCATGTACTGGTGTGAGAGTGGGTTTCAGGCTTTTGAGGGGATGGTCTGTACCAAGTGTTACTATGCTACCTTAGCAAATACCCCTTACTAAAGGGTAATTATGTCTAGATGACTAATTGATTACAGCTGACAATACTGAGAAGCAGCATGGTAGAGATTCACAAGATACACAATACAAGAGTGTTAGAAAGATACCTCTTAAACTCTCAGGGATACCCATAAAGCCTTGAGGGATGGTGTAACCACTAATTTCTGGAGACTCAGCTGCCATAGGGTTTGGAAGAGTATTTCTAAGGCACTGTCCTTCATTTTCATTATGAGCCCTTCACTCACTTATTCCTATGCACTTATCAAAGCTTTGGGAGATGTTTCATGTTTTAAGAATCTCTTCTGAAAAAACAAGAATTTTGAAAAAGGTAAGCCATGTTCCCTTTTCCTCATCCTTAGGGACCTCCAATTACAAGGATATTTTGCATCTCAGGCTTGACTTCTAAGAATATGGAGTTGGAAGAGACTTCCATAGCTGTCTGAATCCTTTGAGATAAGTTAGTTTTCTTCATAATTGTAAAATTATATATTATTATAATATGTTAAAATTATATTATTATATATTATATGTATATCATAAATAATATATTATATAAAATGTTATATTATGTTATACTGCATTATGTATTATAAAATATATTATATATGTGTATATGTGCATGTATATATGTGTAGTCATACACATATGTATATATGCATACATATACAAACAAGCATATATACATATACATATACATATACATATACATATACATATACATATACATATACATATACATATACATATACATATACATATACATACACATACACATATACATATTGATGTGCTGTATTAGTAATTAAGGTGGGACTTTTTTACTTTCTTTTTTAGAAATGCTAAAGTAATCAAATGCCTTTGATTAAGCCTTACTAGGTGCAAAGCCCCAGGCCCACACCCTTTTGCTAATTAGGTATGAATCCTTTGGGCCCTGATACAGGTATATAAGATCCAAGGTTGGCTTTTGACTTTTGTGGCTCTCAGTCACTGGAAGAGTGGCATGGGACTCCAGGCAGCCGCTTTAAGAGCATGTGAACTCAGACATTGATGCTTTCCTGGGAACTATGAATTGTGATTTGGTCTGTTTATATTGTGTGTGTTTGTAATTTGTTTGTATTTGCTCTGAAGTTCGGGTTGCTGGCTTTTCCTTCTGAACTAAGTGAGTTATATTTGTATGTGTGATTAAAGTAAGATTGTTAACCCCTTAATATTACTTTCCCTAGTGTGTTGTTAAGCAAAATTGTCTCATTAGCATGGCTTTTGTTTCTTTTGAGTGGAAGT
>CM053626.1:19110189-19128298 GCA_028646595.1 Phalanger gymnotis | reverse complement strand
GACCCATATCCACTAAGGTATTATTGTTAACTGACTCTATAGGGGAGCTAGTTGCCAAGATCGATCATTATACTAGGTCATGTACCTAATGTCATTATTCATTTTCATCAAGTTAACTCTCTATTTACAAGTATTTTAACTTGTTCTAGGTCATCTATGGCACTTAATTCCTTAACCAACCAAATCAGCTTACCATTCTCCTTCAGTGCCTTTTCAGATCAATGTCCTTCCCATTACAATTCAAATACACAGGTATATTAAGTTGCTACTGTGTACTTGGCCCAGTAAACAAAGGCAATAGATGGAGATATAAAGATAAAATTGAATAGTTTTTCTCCTCATGGAGCTTACAATATACACACCTAACAAATTAGAAAAGGTGACAAAAGATGGGAATACTTGTACATATACTTATTCAAAGATATTGGGTGAAATCAGATCACCATTTCTCATATGATCCTTTCTTCATCTTCCTAGTACATTAAAAAGCTTATATTTGATTATTAAATTCAAGTATATAAAATCTATGTTAGAAAGAAAAAGGGAGAGAGAGAGAGAGAGAGAGAGAGAGAGAGAGAGAGAGAGAGAGAGAAGAGTTGTGGAGGGATTGAACCCAGGTTGTGCAGAGTCTTAAATAATTTATTTATTCTTAAGACAGTATGGAGCCCCTAATGCATTTTCCTCTGCTAAGATGGCAAAATTCAAAACCACTTTCACAAAATAAAACCAATTCTAGAGTACAAAGGTATATGTGATGTTCAAGTAAAGATTTCCCATAACCACTACGGCATATGGGGCAAGGAATGTCATAGATGTAAAGTTTTCTACCCAAGAAGTCATCTAAGGCCATGATACTACAAATAGTTCCTGAGTGGGGAAAGCACAGGAAGAGAAGAATGAAAAGCTAATGAACTGACTTTTAGGAGACACAGAGGTGGGAGTCAGGAAAATGGAGAGGTAATAATTGAGATTGAGAATTAGCAGTCAGAGTCAAAGTAGAATCAGAATATGATGCTATGCAAGAGAAAGAAAAAAGGAAATTCCAGAAGGTCAGAAATAAATAAGGGGGAAAAGGTCAAGGGGGTAAAAGAACTGAGAAGCAATAGTGCATTTGGCTAGGAGAAAGCTGTGCTTATAATTTAAGTGCAGTATTGGGGTTGCTAGAAGGCAGTCAGTCAAAGAAGGAACAAGTAGGAAATAGAGTCATTGAGCATAATCCTTTCAAGGATATTGTGAAGGAGGAGAAGAATTTAAAAGGTATAAAACTTTTATATTTAAGATGAAAAAAGAAAAAAAAATTACTCTTACCTGAGGTGGTTGTTAATAGGATTCAGAATATTCCCTACAATGACTTGCATATTGGACAACATCAAGAAAAATAGCATTAACTGGGAAATCATGTGGGCTGGTCATCTATTAAGAATGGGAAACAATAGTTGGACAGTACAAGTTGTACAATTGTGCCCCTGGGATGAACACAAATGGGCTTAGTGGAAGGCCTCCAACATTTGAGGTAAACTCTCTAAGATAAAAAAGGGAAGGCAAATCACAAACACAAATCAGGATAAAAGGCTATGGAAAAGTTTAAATCTATGTTGGAGAAAGAAGTGTCCACAATAGTGAAATGAAGTATTTTTAAAAATCTAAATGGGGAAGGGAGGGGAAACTTGATGTGTCCTCAAAGGAAGAGGGGAAGGAACAAGCAGGCAAGCCGGATCAAACACACTACAGAAAAACAAACCCCAACAACACATGTGGGAACAAATGCCCTCAGGAGATAAGAAATAAGATGCTAAATTAGAGTGTGGCTGGATTTAGTCAAAAGGAATGAATTCTCTTTGGGTTTTGTTTTGTTTTGTTTTTACATAATGATGCAAAGACAGATGGAAAATCAGGGATATACTGAGGTAAAAAATGGAAGCAAGGAAGTTTAAGCCAAGGTTGCTTGAGCTTGGTGAAATGAAAAGTAAGAATCACTTACAAGCCACTGTGTACCAGATGCAGGGCTTAAAAGAATATTTGTACCTCAGAAACTGGTAAACACTACAAATCAGGGCTTTTGTTGTTGTGGTTGTTGACTGTCTAGATTTAGAAAGTAATGGGGAAAATGTTAATAATGAAAATATTACTTAAATGTATGTCCTGAATACATCTTTCTTTTTTCCTTCTGGAGAGCTGATTGTTAAATGTTTACCAGGATATTACTCTTTTTCAGTAAGGAAAAGGAGATAGTAAGAGACAAGATCAAGAGGGTTTAATGTAGGTCTACAAGGAGTTGACGTGTGGCCAATAAAAGAATGCTGAGTAGTGTCAAGGAATAAAGTTGGAGGTAGCCAAGTTTATTCCATTAAAGGGATTTTCTCCAGCAAGACCAGGTGGTCTGGGTACAGAAGTAGAGAAAGCTGACACAAAGCAGAGGTGATTAGTGTTGGAGATCAGTGGTCCACACTTACTGGAAGATCAAAGACCAACAATACACAAGCTATTGGAGAGGGCAGCGCTGTGTATGGGGATGAAGGTATTCCGTTTTGCACAGTAAAGGGATAATGGCTGAAATAAAGTAGAAAGATTGATAGAAAAATAGGAGAGTAGAGAGTGAAAATGTGATGGCTAATAAATATGAGAGAAATAAATATGAGAGAAAATAAAAGGATGAAGAAGGGATCCTGATTATGAAGATGGAATTCTGATTATGAAGAGGGGATTTGTGGTTATAGATTTTAAAATGTAAACAGTGCCCTGAGATAGTGAAATACAGGATATGACAAAGTTGGTCTGAATGTCATGGGGAATGTGGATGGAGGTAAGGAGGTCAAAGCTATTCTTAGGAATATGCACAACATTAGGCAGAAATAAGTAAATGGTATTACAAAAAAAAAAAAAACATTGGTTAGATAGATTCTGACCATATTACTTTCCTGTTCAAGAAGTTTCAGGGGTTCCTATAGTCTCTCAGGCAAGATGCAAACTCTTCAATTTGGCCTTTTAAATTCTTAACAATCTGGATCCAGTGTATTTTTCAAGGATGATTGCATATTTCTGTCATGCTTTAGCTAAACGGGCCTATTTGATCTATGCAACATTCTATCTACTACCTCCATGCCTCTTGGAGATAAAGTTCCAACTAGTTCAACACACATATATACTTTATATATACTTATACATATATGTATGTGTATACATATACATATATATGTGTGTGTATAAATGTATATGTATGCATGTGTATGTATATATCTGTATATGCATGGATATATGTCTATGTGTTTATATAGAAGGATATATTAACATTTATGTATATATGTAATATATATACACATATCCTGTATTCATGTATCAGTTAATATGATGTAAAATATTTCTGTATGATATAAAATGTAAGCTTGTTAATGGCAGGTTCTCTTTATCTCTCTATCTCTCTGCCTCTCTCTGTCTCTATCTCCCTCTGTCTCACTGTCTATTTTTGTCTGTCTAACTATGTCTCCGTCTCCCCTAGTTCAGCACCTAGCACACAGTAGGTACTTAATAAATGTATATTGATGGATAAAAACAAATGCCACTCATTAAGATTCAAAACTTTCAAAAGACTAATCTTTCCTATCTGGACAGGAAAGCAACAATTTCCTAATGAGGAAATGGAAAGGAAAAGCTCATCCTGAACAATCTAAAAAAGAATGATGACAGTTTTCTAGACATGTGGAGCAAAAGGTGAAAACAGAATTTAGGAAACAGAATCTAAAAAGTTGAGGAGAAAACCATTTTCGCATTAGTGGTGAGAATTTCAATAAAGGAGCCTGTTTGCATTCATCAAAAATTACTTCAATCTCTAACATTTTTTCATTCATTCTATAAGATGATCTCTCATGTTAACAGAAACAAATCATTTGATTGAGTCATTGCTAAATGGTAGGAGACAAAGAATGCTCTAACCTTTTTCTGCCATCTTTGGCAGGATCAAATGAGATAGATATGTGAAATGTTTTGCAAATCTTACAGCATTATCTAAATGCTAAATAACGATGATGATGATATTGACGATAGTGATACTGATTTTGATCTTGATGATAATGTTTGCAACCAATTAATGTTAGTAAAACATTATGGTTGGTGCTTTACATTCTCTCACCACAAATGCAGAGTGTAGGAATAATAAGAAAAAGAATTTCGACAAAGAAGAAGGAGGAAAAAAAAGAAGCATTTATATGGCACTTTCAGTATTGGCTAAACACTTTACACGTATTATTTCATTTGAACCTCACAAACTCTCTGGGAGATAAGTGCTATTGTTTCTGACATTTTATAAATGAAGAAATTGAGGCTGAGAGATGTTCGGTGACTTGCCAGGGTGACATAGTTAGCAAAGGGCTAAGACTAGATTCAAACTCATTTCTTCCTGCCATTCTTCCTTCCATTATGCCACCTAAGTATAACTGTGACAATGGCCACTACAAAGGAAGAGTTTCAGGAGTAGGTGAAAACCAGTAGCATCTGTAACCAAAATTGGGAGCCAAGCCAGGCAGTCCTATATAAAGGGTAGTAGCTAGCAGACCTGAGTTCCTCTCCCTAACATTGCTAAAACTAAGGTATTTGCCAAAGGCGCTGCTTTTATGAATAAGTAAGAGATTTATGCTTAGCAGCAATGAACTGCAAATAAGCAATTAATGTGCTAAAATTCTTAAAAAACAGTTTGTTTGCTTAAGTAAGTTAAATATGCCTCCTGAAAATGTGTTTATACTAAGTATTAATTGGCTTGCCAACTCTTTCTTCATGGATAGTGAAGAGATAAACTCCAGCCCAGCCCCAATGGGATGATTATAATTACAAATTAATCCAGTCTAAATGAAAGGTTTGGCTGTATGTGAATCCTTTTTCAATCAATAAAACACTGGGATTTTGCCTCCAGGCCTATAGCACATTAGCACCATTGCCATCTACAGGTATAAGTAAAGACCAAAAATGCATAATTGTAAAAACTGCTAAGACATTATTCTTCTTAGCTGCTCTGGAAAGATCCCTGTTACCAAATGTATATACCAGTTATCACAGATCACTGAACATGAACATCTAAAATGGCTATGCATCTTAAAAAATAATGATGATGACAATAACAATAAAGTATTTTATAGACCTTGCAGTTAGCAATGTATTTAGTGCTTACATCCATATTATGCATGTAGATGTGTGTATATGACATATGTAAATACGTATGTGCATATGATATTTAGATATAGATTTTAAGCAGATATACATGGAACTAAATTCTAAAAGTTATAGTGGTGAAATCTCTATATTGCCTTAATTCTCTGTAAAGAAATAGCAAAGTAGCGCCATCTTTGTTTACCACTACCACTAGCCTCATCATAACGTTAGTTCAGCAGCTGTTAGGACACAGCATCTTAGTTCACATAGTACTCTGTTCTAGACCCCCCCCTCTAATGCACTCGCAGTGTTCTGCAATGTAGCTGTCTATGTCTGTGTTTTATAGCTAGTCAACAGCATTCCAAAAAACATTTATTAAGGGCTTACTAAAGGCCAGGCATTATGATAAGCACTGAAGAGACAAAGAAAAGCAAAAACAGGATTCTTGTCTTTAAGGAGCTTATATTTCTTGGGGGAGACAACATGAAAAACCAATTGTTCCTACAAACTATATACCGTGTCAATGGAAGGTAATCCCAGAGGAAAACCACAGCCTAATGCAAAAGGCCAAATTTCAATTGTCTTAAAGGAATCAAAGGTAGCTAGGAAGTGTGAGTGAGGAGGAAGAATGTTTAAAACATGGAGTACAGCCAGAGAAAATGCAGAGAGCTGGGAGTTGAAGTGTAGTATGTAAGAAACAGCAAAGAGGCCCCTGTGGCAGGATCAGAAAATATACTAAGAGGAGTAAAGTATAAGCAGAGGTGAAAGGTAGCAAGGAGCCACACTGGGAAGAGCTTTGAAGACTAAACAAAGGAGTTCAGAGTTGGTTCCACAGGTAGTGGAGAGCCACAGAAGTTTATTGAATAGAGGAGCAACATGGCCGCATCCACACTTTCAGAAAATTGATTATGCTGAGTGGAAGAGGGAATGGAGTGGGGAGACACTTGAGGAAGGGTGACCACAAAGACTATTACAATAGTTCAGAAATGAAGCAATCAGGCCCTTCATGGGGAGAGTTGTTTTGTGAGTGGAAAGAGGGGGGAATATTAAGAGATCCAAACACTGAAATGACCAAACTTGCCAGCAGATTGGATTTGTGTCATGAATGCCAGCAAAGAGTCAAGTATCAGGCCTAGGTTGTGAGTCTGAGTGCCTAGAAGGAGATCTGTATACTTGACAGAAATAGGGGAGTTCAGAAAAGGGGTACATTTGAGGCAAAGGTAATGAGTTCTACTGGACATGTTGAGTTCAAGGATATCCACTTTGAGAAGTCCAAGAAGCAGTTGGCAATACAGGAGTGGCATTCGAGACTGAGCCCTAAAATCCCCACTAGGTTTCTGGAGGTTATTGTTTGGTGTTCTTTGTCATTTGTTTCTCAATGGTTTTCAAAGTGTTTTCCTCACAACTGCCTCAGTATATACACAATGCAAATATTAATTTGCTCATTTTAAAGATGGTTATGCTGGAGGCTTTCAGAGTTTAAATGACTTGTCTAAGGTCACATAGCTATTGACTAACTTAGACAAGTATCTCACCCAGGCTTATGATTCAAAGGTATCCTAAGCTTCTAAAAGCCAAAGTCTTGCCTTATCTAAGCTTTGTACCTCACTCCCGTGCTTAGTACAATGCTCTGTAGATAGTCAGTGCTTAAGTAATTGGCATTGTCTATTTACTTGATCCACTTTTTCTGTTAATGAAAATAAACATTATTATATCAAGTAACAAATACATGCAAAGATGCACATAACAGTTTTAGTCATTTATCCAGATTTTTTATAATCATTATATGGCAAGCTCAAGAACTGATATCTACAGTCTTAATCTGAAAAGTAACTAACTGGGTTCTTCATTTTTAGTAGGCTGATCAGTCCTCTGTATTTATAACTCATGCATTTTAAATTGATTTCAAAGCATGATCATGAAAATGCTTACACAACAAAAACAAACAAACACACAAACTGTCATGTAGCTCTAACTGGGAGATATCCAATTGCCATTTGGCATTGACTCATGAAAAACAACCTTAAGAGTTATTGGAGATTCTGGAAAAGGTGCAAAAGAATGACAATTTGGGTGTTTTTTAGTGTACTCAAAGGAAGAAAAAGATGGGGCAGGTTAGCAGGACATTAAACTATAGTTGGCAGCAACATAAGCAGAACTTTCTACATGCAATTTCTGGACTCAATGCTTTCAAAAAGAAGTGACTAGGTTTTTCCTAAATACTTATAATGCAAATCTTAACTACAAAATTGCCTTTTCTTCTATTCTTACAGACTGTGGTGGGGATGAGAGGAAGAAAAGGGGAAAGAACCCAAACTTTTAGACCATTCAAAATAAGGGATGCATATGAATGTTTTGAATGTCACCAGAGGAATAAGTGTTATTCTTTTTCTTTACAAAGAAATGGAAAACTCTGCCATGAATCTTGCATTTTGTTCAGTCTCTGCCAGGCATTCCCAGACTAATCCTCAACCACAAATGGTGCCTTGCTTTAGCCTCTCTGTAGCACTTTTGCTCACTGAATATGTGAGTCTGATCTCTTTGCTTAGCTTTTTGATGACAGCAAGGAATTCTGCGTATTTGATTTGGGGTACCCGGTTGCTCCCTGTGCCCTGGGTGTAGGAGAGAGATAGAGGTCCCAAGTCATTGATCAACTGCCAGTACTGGGTGGAGGTCGCCATGCTGATGGAAGGAGAATGGACTCTCCCAGCCAAGTTCAGGGATGCGCCTATCTCATGGGAGTTCAAGTTGGGCTTGTAAGCCGTGCCGAGCAGCTCCTGGAGGTCACAGGTCCCACCACGCAGTGGAGAGACTCGGTGCCCTGGCTCCCTACCCAATGTTTTATTTTGGTCCATTTTTAATGGATCATTTTGTTATTTCACATTGTTGAGGTTGTTTTAGTTGAACTGTCAAACATATTCCTTGGTTTTTACTTGCATTTCCAAGGAAGCACAAATGAAAGGTCACATCTCTATCCAGCTTGACAAACTTCCATCTCAATGCACTGCTCTGCTAACCATCCTCCTTCAGTTAAAAGATAGCAATGACATCAAAAAATGACTGCTTGGAGAATGAGCAGAAAAGAAGACATATTAAAGACTGTAGCCTAGCTGAAGTCATGGGCCTACACTATTAGTCAAATAACATTGGCAAAAATGAACTTAATGCCGAATTATGTAATGTCAATAGCATACTCTTTAGTACTCTTAGACAAAGAATCTCAGTCCATTCTATTGGAATATGATAGCCAGACACCACCAAGCTCAAAATTTAAAAAGAAGAATGTTTTCAGTCTGGACCCATACTCAGCAATATACATCCTTTGAGACAGATCTGACCTGGGACTTATATTACCAAGAGCTCATTTAAAAAAATTAATATAATTTTGCTGTATTAAAAAAATAACTCATCAGAGTATACAATACAGCAGACCAGATTTGTCTATTAGCACAATAGTTTGCCAACCCTTGTCTAGATTAGTGATTTGGAATTGATAGGCCAGGTCCTTTCACAAAGAGAATGAGGAAATATATGTGATGACTAAAATAACTAATGAATATTCATGATTGCATCCTATGACTAAAAATTATATAAATCCCTGGTTTTAGTATTATATGAACTTTTGTGATTGGTGTATTCAGAGTTACTTGTGGTCTGCTTACCTTAAGACTTCTACATTTTCAGGAGGGCCCTTTTTCATTCATCTACTTCAGTATTAAGCCACAAAATCTCTAATGTTACAGGCTATCCACACCTAGTCTTATGCCTGATTCTAGCTTGTTACCTAGGTTGTGTTAAATGTGTCTCTATTTACCTGAACCAGAGCAAAATGAGGGAACTGGGAGGACAACGAGGCAGATGAAATGTGGCTTGTAGTGATCTTGTATAAGTGAGTATGCCCAATAAGTAACATAGTATATTTAGTGTAAAGCTTTGTCTTACATTTTATCTCTGCACCTGGAAACTCCAAATCTGATTAATTCAATGAATTTATATGACAGCAGATTCCTAGGTAGCTCTCTACAAGAAAGATGAGTGATGCAAGCAGAAGCCACCAAACAGGAAGAGAAAATTATTCAAGTTCAAATGTTATAGCATACTGAGCTCTGGAAAGCATAATCAGGAATGTAACAGGGACATATGGGAGGGAACACTTTGAGCTGGAACCTGCAGAGAGACATAAGAGCTAATAATAATAGTAACAAGAATTACAATTGCTACTGATACCTATGAGAGAACAGAATGAAGAGAAACACATATCTGGTATCGGCCTTTTCATTCTGACTCATGAGCATGAATAGCAGACATATCATCATTGTCGTCATCATCATCATCATCACCATCATCATTTTAATTTAAATACCTAATACATAATTAGAAAGGATTACCAAGGGGATATTGTGATCTGAAATGTCTCCACAGATTTTGGAGAAGGAACACCACGTCCAAGTATGCAAATGGCAATATGTTAGTATGTCAAGGATCCATGATTTAGTCAGTATCGGGACCCCCCTCCATCAACACAGATGGCAACTCCTCTATGCCTCATTAAACACTTTTTGTGAGCTGTGGTGGCCAAAAAAAATCACCATCCTTTGGCCAGTGTGATGATGAGTTGTTCCTTATTTAGCTAAGTTGGTTCTCAAAGTCGGCCATGGTTTGGAGCCTGGCCAGCTTGGGAAGATTTGCAGTGAGTGAGCATGGCCTTTGACAGACCAAGATTGCCTCTTTTTTCATGGTGAAGCCCAAGAGAATCTCTTTGTGATTAACTCATTAATGTGATCTGAATACACCCTAGAGCCAAATGTGACTTTTAAACAAATATTCATTTAATGAAAGTCACTGTTATTGTAAACATGACTTGATTTTAAACTTACTCTTGGAAAGATGGAAAGATCAACTTCATAAACAGGTGGCACATATTTTTGAGTGAGCATGGATGTATTGATTAGTGGAAGAGGTGAGTGTATTTCACACATGCAGATGTGATTTCATTAGTAAAGTGTATTCCCAGGGCACAATTGACTCTACCAGTTCAGGTCAAAACCTGCTCTCCAACTAATTCTTGTCTTAGGAAGACCACAAGGCACTGAGAGGTTATTACTTCTATTCTCCTTCAGAGTTTTTCATGGCCATAGTTGTTAATAAAAGTTAAACAGATTTCTAAAAGAAGGCCAGATCCTTGTACTACTGAAATGGAAGAAACCCAATTGTTTTTCAGCATAGCAATCTGGATAAAGTGTTTGATCTGCAATATTCAGACCAATGTTGAAGCATCATCACCTCAGACACCTACTGGTTTTATGTATGGACAACTAATTTAAGCTATTTTCACTATAATCACCACATCAGTAAAATGGGGGGTAGGATACTTATAGTACCTACCTCATAGGGTTGTTTTGAGGATCAAAAGGCAATGAATATAGATACTGCTAAGTAAATTTTAAAGCATCATGAAATGCCAGCTATTATTAATGTTATTATTACAGTCATTATCTAAGTACTATTTTTATCCTATAGTTTATTTTGATATATTCTAAAATATAATTCATTCTAAATTTGAAATTTTGCCATATCAGTACTTTTATAAGACACCTAGCTTATACAGAAAGTAATGTGGAGCTTGGCAAGATAAAAATAGATAATAGTGTCTACCCTTAGAAAATTTCAGTAGGATTAGCAAGACCACTCAGGTTCTTTCACTTCTAAGATAAAGGTGGATATTCATATAGGCAGCATTCAATAATAAACAATATTTTTAAATTTAGGGCCAAGTTAAAAGTGAAATTTCCATTTTCTCCTGTACTTTTATTTTTCTTTGAATTTCATTTGTCATTCATTCTTGATTTTTCATGATGTAGTTGAAAGTGCTGCGATAGCCAGGAGTAAAATAAAATAAATGGACAGACAAAGTGATAGGGAGGGAGAAAGAAGAAACAGAAAGATATAAGAAGAGACACAGAGAGAAGGTACAGAGAGAAGGGGAAGGAAGGAAGAGAGAATAGGAATGAGACAGGTAGAGGGAGAAAGAAAGCAGCATGGTACTTCACAAAATGCGTTTAAAGCCACAGGGTCTGGGTTTGAAGTAAAATTCTACCACTGTAGCTATGTGACCTTGGGCAAGTCACTTGACCATACTGGATCTCACTTTCCTAAACAGTAAAAATAAAGGTTGTGAAATGGATATCTTCTCAGGTGCCTTCCATATTTAAATTTATGATTTTATAATTTGAGGAGTTAAAAGTACCATTTGCACAATATGCCTTGCATATTGTTATATTTTCAAAATATTGTTATATTTTCAAAAACATGAAATAGATGAGTTCATCTATTAGAATATATTGCCAAAAAATTAAATATATTTCTATGAAAAAAATAGTTCTGATGAAAAGAATATAGTCGCTCATTTGATCTAGATCATATTGATCAGGCTGGATATGAAATGAACTGAGATTCAACAGTCAGGGATGAAGCTCCAGATGTTTTTAACAGTCTGCATTCAGGTATAATGAAGTCAAATGGCCAAAGCCAGAACAAAGAACAAGATGAGACGTGATTTTTTTGGTACTTTTGTGGCCAAATAAATGCTGAAGGAAACTTCCTTTGGTTAGCCTTGATGCTGTGGTTTTGATATATAGTCGTATAGGTAAGTGTTACACACAAGAACACTTTTAAATAATAGATTTGGAGCGGTTAGCTGAAACTATTAAGTCATTATGTCCGTAAGAGTAAAAAACAAACAAAAATAATGGGGAAAAGGTCCTTTTAAAATTATTGTGCAAATTCTACTTCTAGAAAAAGTCAGTCAGTGAATGAACACTTATATTGAGCACCTACTGTATGCTAGGCACTGTGCTAAGCAGAAGATACAAAGAAAAGCAAAAGGCAATTCCTGATCTTAAGGAGAAAGAAAACATCAAATAACATAGTCCATTAAGCTTTATACCAGATTAATTGGAGATAATCTCAGAAGAAAGAAATTAGCCTTGAGGGAGCTTGGCCAAGTCTTCTTCCAGAAACTGGGATTTTAGCTAGGACTTAAAGCCAGGAAGCAGAAAATAAAAGAGAGCATTCTAGGTGTGGGGGTGAAAATGTATGGAGTGGGAAGATAGATTGTCTTAGGTGAGGAACAGTAAGGAGACCGGTATCATTGGATCATAGTATTTTCCAGTTAACTTGATTTTCTATCAGCTTTTCTGCTTCGTTAATATCATGTACGAAACCTCGTGGGTGAATTTTCAGTGGGCATTCCCCATTGCTTCATAACTTTCCTAGTGTTCATTGTCTTCCCCCATTAGATTATAAGTTCCTTATGGGCGGAGTCTGTTTTATTTTTCTTATTTTATACCCAGTGCTAAGCATAGTACCTGGCACATAGTTGGTGCTTAATAAGTGTTTATTACTTATTGACTATTATGTGGCAGCTAGGCGGTGCAGTCGATAAAGCACCAAGCCTGAAGTTAGGAAGCCCAGAGTTCAGATTCTGACCTCAGACAACTACTACCTTGTGTTACCCTGGGCAAGTCACTTAATTTCTGTTTGCCTCAGTTTCTTCTTATTTAAAATGGGGATAATAACAGTACAATAACTCCCAGGGACATTGCGAGGCTCAAATGAGATAGTAATTATAAAGCAATTGGCACATAGTAAGTGATAAATAAATTTTAGCTATTATTTTTATTATTGAAAATGCATAAAAGGAAGCTGAAAATATGGAAGGGTGTGGGTGGGGAGTGGGGAGAGGTGAATATAAGTGGGCAGTGCCCTGAAAGTTTTAAAGTCAGGTCTGTAGCCTGGAGAAGATCAAAGACATGGATGACCTGGATGCCCTCTTTCAAATGGAGGTTCTGGGAGGAAGTAGCCAATGAGAGGGAGAAGTCTCAGAGATGAAGCTTAGCTAGAGTAGGTGATGTCCAGGATGGAGTGAGTTTCCCAGATGAAAAAGTTTCTGGGGAATTATAGAGAAAGTCCTAGAAGAGAGTCAGGAGTATCATAAGTTTAAAATGATTAATACTTCTCTGAAAAAAAAGGCATTACCCACTAGACTCCCATGCCTAATATGAAAAAATTTTAAACACAGTCTTTCTATTTCTCCTGGAAAGTTCTTTTGAATACTTTCCAAAGGAGAAGCAACATTAAATCATATGTATCATACAGACACAACTTCCTTCCCCCTCTAAAATATTAATGCCATTCCAGCAAATGAACATACACTTGAAATATTAACTTTTTTTAATTGAACTTATAGCATTTTTAGTGCTTTAAGGTTTATGATATGCTTTACAAATATATCATTTCTCAATATTTCATATTGATTACTCTCCATGAATGATAGGTAGATAAAATTATTCTCCTTTTACAGATGAGGAAACTGAGGCAGATAAAGTTAAATGATTTCTCCAGTCACAATGCTAGTATTTGTGTTAGAATTTGAACTCAGGTCTTCTTGACTCCAATTTGAGTGCTCAACCAACTGCAATGCTCAGCTGCCTACAAATAGTTTCATATGATTATTCAGGGCAGCATGGCATAGCAGTAAAGCCTGGAATGCAAGAGGGGAGCCAGGTTCAAATCCTGCCTGAATTTTTTACGTGTGTTGCCATAGAGAAGAAATTTTACCTAACTTGTAATTCAAAAAGCAATGGGAGATACCCTACTGGAGTGTTGTGAGGATAACATGAGATCACAGGTGTGGATCACTTTGTAAACCTTTTTAGCTCCATAATTGTTGTCGTTCAGTTATTTCAGTTATGTCCAACTCTCCGTGACCCCATTTGGGGTGTTCTTGTCAAAGATACTGAAGTGGTTTGCCATTTCCTTCTCCAGCTCATTTTACAGATGAGGAAACTGAGGAAAAAAGAGTTATGTGACTTGCCCAGAGTCACAAAACTAGTAAGTGTCTGAGGCCGGATTTGAACCCAGGAAGATGAATCTTCCTGACTCCAGATCTGGTGTCCTATATACACTGTACCACCTAGCCACACTTAAACTTCATACAAATATCAGGTACTATTATTATTAAGCCAGGAAGCTTAATATTACGGTGCTTCTATAAGCAGTGATAAGAGCATGTGTTTTAAAGTCAGAAGACCTGGGTCCAAATCCTAATTCCACTACTTTTTTTTTTTTAATATGTGACCTTGGGTAAATCATTTCACTACTCTGAGATGCAGTTCTTTATTTAAAAAGATAGGTTGATGACCTCTAAGTTGCCTTTCAATTCTAACCCCATGAACCTATATTCCTAAAAATTCTTAATGGATGACATTTCAAACATTATAATCAACCAATCTTTGGATTTTCAGTCCAAATTCTTAGACTTGTCTGGTTGCAACAAATTAGAAAAATGCCTATTAAATCATGGGAAATGATCTAATTCCTCCCTATAAAAGGGATAAACAGATTCCCAATAGAGACCAAAAAATAGTCATATAACTCAATATTAGTCTTGTGTCACCCAAAGTTAGCCTTTTTGTAAGAAGTACCAATATCCAAAGATGGTTTCTCTCAATGAGAATTTCTACTCCAACTGTGTCATTAATGGAAATACATGAAACCTGACTTATGTAGTACTTCCAGGTACAAAGCTAAAGAATTGCAGCTTTTATGAAAAGGACAGGCAAGTGTCCCAGCTATGTGAAGTCTGGGAGCTTGCCATAAAATCTTCGATGACAGAGAGTCTAATCTAATAGCTTTTAATGTTTACGGTAAAATTTTAGTAGATACATTTGCTTTTCATCTCAGCTGCTGAAAATGAGGGGAAAATAGTTTCAATTCTCTATTAGCCTTATTTGCTCTTTTTCATAGCATTGGCACTTGGTGGGGTATTTTTTCTACAAGGCTACCTTTTAATGTCCATTTATATTGTGGTCATCTTTCAGCTTAAAAAAATAAAAAATAAAAAATATATATATTCTTTTTCTCCTTCCAAGTTTTTCCTCCTGCACTTAGCTCATTGATATCATCTTTGAATTGTTTCAGAGTAGAAACTGCAGATCTTGCTGCCATATACTTTTCTCAAGCAGTTTCTGTGCCATCAACTATCTTCTGGTCACCATGAACATTCCCACCTTTCCACGAAGTCTTGTCACTTGAATCTTTTATTATGAGATTATCATTGGGACTATCAATTTTCTTTCATTTATTAAAAAAATACTGCCTTTTTTAAATTTAGAGGTACCAGTATTCACTATGAAATATTTTTATTAACTCTCCTGTCCTCTTCCTATCATAAATCATCAATCACTATTTCTCTATGTTTTTCTTATTCTTTTCACACATATCAACCATTGTTTTCTTTCAGTCTTCAGAAATGTTTTTTCCTATTACTCTAGCACAAAAAATGTTACTTGGCTGACATTTAAAGCCCTTCACAATGTGACTCCACCCTATCTTTCCAGAGTGATTACACATTGGTTTCTCACATATAACCTATTTTCTAGCCATATTTGCCTACCTAAAAATTTTCATTCATTAGATTCAACCTCTTGCTTCTTTGTCCCTGCGTAGGCTGTGCCCCCATGTCGGTAATTCTTTTTTTTTCATTTAAACCTGAAGACATTATTCTGTCCTCTAAGGCCAGTTCAAATTTTCCCAATCCCTCCAATGTATGCTTCCCCTTCCCCTTAAAAGAAACCATCATATTTCCTTTTTAAATATTTTGTATTCACTTATCTATGTTATTGGTTCTTTTTAGGAAAGTATAAGCTCCATGAGGGCAGCAATCATTTCACCTTTGTCTTTATAACTACAGCAGCACCTGGCACAGATAGGATGGGTCTTCAGCCTGTGATTACATTATCCAGGTGAAAAAACTACTACTCATACATGTTAGCATAAAGTAAAGAAATGATAAATGTTTTTTTGAATTCAAATTTTAAAAATCAAATGAAAAAATTGAATTTTCCAGGATATTTTCATTGCTTTCTGAACAATTAATTCCTGTTTCTAACTTCATACCAAAACTCAGCTCTTCTGCAAAGCTTCTCTGAGTTCCTTTAAAGCAGTGGTCAGCTGACAGAAGTAACAAAAGATAATGAGTCTATTTATCTCTTTATTGCAAAAGAAAACCTTGAAATACAGTTTTAAATAGACCCTTTGTCGATCTTCTTGCCAGTTAAGAGTCACAAGTTTGCTGGTCTGGAGGCTACTAATTGCCAGAGATCTTTTGTAACAGTGGCTTTGCATGTGTTCCTGTATCCTAACTCAGAGAAGAGTCTTTTATTTCACTGCCTTACAAACCTGTGAAAAATCTGGTTAGCTAGGTGTTGATACCCTTACCATGCCTATGCAGAAGGAGCACTGTTTTGTTCCTCTATCCTTGCCTTCCCACTATGTAGAAATACATCTATAGTTACTATTCTGGATTGTTTCTTGCTGAAAGTCATAGCCTAGTTACAAAGAATGATAAGATTGTTTTATGAGTTTTCATTCCAAAGAAATTCAAAAACAAAGTAAAAGAGAATATGTGTCACGGTAGGTTAGGAGTTCAAAATAGCAGATTACAATAAAGGATTTAGGTGAAACGACTCTGGAATAGAGCAGGAAGCAAGTACCACTTAGGAGAAGAAGGATTGATGCTTATCCCTGTTCTAGGCTACCGGTTTCCTGATGGTTTGAGCTGGTTCATTGAAAGAATGAGAATTTAAAGGCAAAATTGTCCTCAAATATCATCCAATCCAAACTCTTATTGTTCAGATTGAAAACTTTAAAGCCCAGTGAAGGACAATGACTTACCTGATGGCCAATACCATTTTAGTGACAGAGCCAGGATTATTCAATCATTCCTGTATTCTTTTGCAGCCCATCTGATTTTGAGGGCCCAACACTTTTGCCACTGAAAAGTCAGGTCTCCAGAGTTTTGCTGGCTGCATGTCTAGAGATACCCATAGAGAGTAATGGCAAAGCTTTCTTTATTAACATGCATTGAACCCTCACTGGTGTGCTTTCCCCAAGATTATCAGTAAGTGAAGAAATGATATAAAAAGTTTAGAAAAGAGGAATTTCTAACTATCAACAATATGAAAGCTTGCTCTGAATCACTAAGAGTAAGGAAAATGTAAATTAAAGTCACTGAAGCTACACTGTACCCCCAGCAAATTTGGCAATGATGACAAAAGACAGAAAGAGTCACAAATGGAGAGCCTGCAAGAAGATTGGAGCACTAATGCACTGTGGGTGGGTTTCTAAATTGACATGATAAATATCACTAATTCATTGATAACCTTTGATTCAGGGATCCCACTTCTGGCCATAGGCCCTAAGAATGCCAGATAGAAAGAATGATCACATATATACAAAAATAATCATACACATGAAAATAACCATGTTAACAGTTTTCTTTTCTATTCTAATAGGGGAAAAACTGCAAATAATCTAGGTGCTCTGCAATGGGGAAATGGCTGGATAAATTATAGTATATGATTGCAATGAAATATTATTATATTATTTTTCGCTGGTTAACTATCATACTTTTCAGAGTGTCTGTTTCAAACTTTCTCTTCTCTCTTCGAGCCACTAACACCATGGTCTTCTTTTTCACTCGACAGAGGGCCTCACTGTACACTGTACAAAAAATTGAGGCCACATCTTGCAAGGTCCCTTTCTTCCATGATTCTATACTATAATTGACATAAGAACCCCGATGATCCTCCTTTCTTAGTTTTGTTTGTTTTGTTTTGTTTTTCCTTTTTGAAACTTTTTTTATTTTTTTTAATTTATTTTTAATATGTTTAGTTTTCAGCATTGATTTTCACATGCGTTTGAATTACAGATTTTCTCCCCATTTCCACCCCCCCACACTCCAAGATGGCGTACACTCTGGTTGCCCTGTTCCCCAGTTTGCCCTCCCCTCCGTCCCCCCATTCCCCTCCCATCACCCTTTCCCTTACTTTCTTGTAGGGCACGGTAGATCTCTATGCCCCATTGCCTGTGCATCTTATTTTCTAGTTGCATGAGAGAAAAAAAAACT
>CM053626.1:19065225-19109689 GCA_028646595.1 Phalanger gymnotis | reverse complement strand
CTGAATTAAAGTAAGCTTGTCAAACCCCTTCACCTTGCTTTCCTTAGTTAAGCAGATCAAAAGAACATGTGCTTTGGTGGCGTGCTGGCAGCTTTCTGGGTGCTGGCTGTTGGTGGATCTTACACCCCCACAGCAGCTGCTAGTCGGATTGTGGAAACAGTACCTGAGATCTGCTGAGTCTCTGTTGGTGCATTAGTCAGAAGTCCCAAATCCCTCTTGTACAAGTGTTAAAACTGTATAATCCCTAACAGCTTTGGGCCATCTCAGGTCAAACTATATCTGAATAGAGTCAAATGCCTTAGAAAAGTAATGTATGTGGCAGTTTGTTTTTTTTTTCCCCTCAGAGCCAAACCAAAATTAGAATCCAAGATTGTCAGTTAGCTGGCACATGTATCCTTAAATCATTCTTGTATGAGTATACACTTGTAGCATATATGCTACTGGGAAACCACAGATTTATTTTAAGTCGAATATGAATATGTTTCTGTAACCTGAAATCTCAAAACTAACTTGCAAAATCTCCAGGGCATTCCCTACCCTGAGCTTTGTGAGAAGAAGAATGTGAGCTAAGGAATGATGTTTTAGATACCAAGTTGTCACCTAGGTAAGATAGTTAATAAATCAGGGTCATCATCCCCCAGTGAAATGACTGGGTCAAAACTATGCAGATGAAGTCAATCACACAGTGTTCCCACTCTCAATGAGTACAAGTGTTTGTCTCCATGCACATTAACAAGCATTATTTGATTGTGGTCAAAATTTACCATTCATTCTAAATTATAAAGAAATAACTAGAGAATTTGGGTTTCCAAATAAATACTTAAAATAATACTGCATTAGTTATTCAAGATAACTCACTTAAGCTACTATAGGAGCCTCATCACAGTCATTTCAGAAGTAACACAAAAGAATATGGGACTAAGAAAATTAATACTAGTAATTATAATGATGATAATAGTCAATATTTTAAAAGCACTTTAAGTTTGCAAAGTGATTTGCAGATATGCATCCCTTAATAATACATATAAGTTGGGAAAAATAGGATCTAATATCAACTTTACCAGTTACTTGTATAACATTTGATCAGTGGCTTAAATTCTCTCAGCTCCAGTTTCCTCATTTGTAAAGTGGTAATAATGCCTGCCCTCCCTATTGTATAGGATTGTTTTAAGGATTATATGAGATAATATGTATTAAACCTCAGTCACGAGTGCTGTTTTATCACTTCTATCAGTTAAAAATTGGGAATTTGGAAAGGAATCAAAGATATGGATGAGAATAGTTAGACAAGTAAAGAAAAAAAGAAAAAATTAGCACCTTCTCCCTTGGCAAATAAACTGAGATATGATCATCACGGACTCTTAAGCAGGGATGAAACCTTTGCTAGAGGCTTTCTTATAGGCTCAAAGAGGCTTTAAATTGTTGACACAGCTATGACAATTAAAGTGTACTCTTTGTTCTAAAGACAGAAAGAGTACATGAGTGCCACTATTCATCAAGGAGACATTCTCCTAAGTGTAAATTCACAAACTTGGAAGAGGAGAGCAGGAGTATTCAGAGAAGAGACTGTGCATGTGGTACAGAATATGTTGGTGAGTTTTAAAAGACAGAGAAATAAAAATAATAGTATGTCAGGAGGGCTCTAATTGTGTCATGGGCCATTCTATGTGGGCATTGGCTGGAATTTTGGTCCATCCATCACTAGAAAAGTTCTAGAATGGATTATTAAATGGATTGTTGCCAGTAAAGGAAATCATAAGTGACTACGAGTCATCATGAATTTACTAAGAACAAGTTATATAAGACTAATATCTTTTCTATTTTTAAGGATTTACTGGATTGATATATTAGGAAAATATTAAAGATATAAATAATCTAAACTTCTGAAATACATTTTAAAAATTTTATGCTATCATTGTGATGAAAATGGAGAAAAGAAATAATTAGGTGGAAGCAGCAGAGGTTTAATGCATGAAATGATCATTGATAAATATCAGACTATGGAATTATGTCATGCCAAAGAGTTCTAGTCTCAATTCTATTCTGTTCTTTGTATGTCCAGTGCAGGATTCATAGTAGCTACTTAAAAAATGTTTACTGACTTGAATTAGGTTAGATGGAATGACTTTCACAATTATGCGATGCCATACTGTAGTACTAGACATAATGTTTATAAGTTAAAAGGAACCAGATTTCAATTAAGGAAGAATCTCCAGGTGATTAGTGTTATTCCCAGATGGAATGGAGGCCTCATGAGATAATGATTTCACCACCAAGAGCCCACTAAAATTACTGAGCACAGGCTTGCTGAGGATTCCCACTTCGGGAATTATCATTGCTATCTTGTACAGTCTTTACACAATGATAATTTTCTTACTATGTAATCTAAAGTACTATTGAAATGTTACTCCCAGCTGAGAAGACTCTCTCCCAAGGCAATTTGTCATCTTCCCTGTAAATTGCAGCCTTGCAAAGGTGCCAAGGGCACTGAGATATTAAGAGACTTGACCAGGGTCACCAAACCAGGATTATCAGAGGCCGAATTTGAATCCAGTTCTTCCAGGTGTTGAAGTCTTGTTTTTATCCACTATGGCATAATGACTCCCAGTAATATTACTGATTTTTATACATGACCTTGGACACATTTTAGAATAATCAAATAAATACAACTTTTTGGAAGGATCCCTTTTTCCTTAGGTTTGGATTTTATCTAAGCTTCCTACCAAATAATTTTTGACAAAATTTCCCTTGCTGAAGAAATCAAAGTCCAGAGACACCCTGGGAACAAATGACATAATTATTTTGCCTAATGGAAAAATATCAATTTCTCTGTCAGCATTAAGTGACTGTTACCTTATAAGCAAAAGCTTTAATATATTAAGTATTTGAAATGTGTTCATTGGCTATGTAAATCTTTTTTGAGGGAGGGCATTGATATTTTCAATTAGTCCAGTCATTCATTTTACTGATTAGCAACCTTCATTAAGTTAATTCAGTTCTTTATTATAGGCTCTCAGTCTCTAAGTCATTCAAGGTGGCAACACTTTACTTTCAGTTGATTTTAAGACAAACCTGTTGGTTCTGGATTTGTTTATTTATCTATGTATTTATTTTTGGACAGTGGGAGTGTTTGGAGCAAGGCAGGTTGAGTCAGAATAAACTTCATTGCATGACTCAGTGCAATATATAACCCACCAGTGGTTATTAAATTCTACAATAAGCATTTTACAAGAAATACAGAGATCCACAAAAGATATAACTTGGTTTCTTAATGAATCTACCTTGGTGACAAAAATCTACTTCAGAATATAAATAAACCACCGGAGGATTTTTTATTAGTTGATTTATTCATCATTAATTTATCCTAACAAATATGTTGACTTGCAGAGGTTAAAATTGCAATTTCATTGAAGATGATAACATTATCTTCATGGTTCTCATCATCTGGCCTCTATATCATCCATCAGCAAATGTCAATTCAATTCAATTATGGAGGTGGAAAATGTGAATAAAATGTAAAGTGTGTGAAAAAACTATTTTCATACACACATGTACTACACAAGTATCTATAAAGCCTGACTATTTATCCAAATACATATGATAATAAAAACCTTTTAGCATATCGCAATTTATAAAATTTTTGCCTTACATGAAACCAGAGTCACATTAAAATCTGGACTTTAATTCTGACTCTGAAATTTACTAGCTAAATGACCTGGGTAGGTCAGGTAGCACATATGAGTCTCAGTTTCCACATCTGTAAAATGGAAATAATAATTTTTTTTGGAAACCGTTTTCCTACGTGGTTTAGGCTGGAAGTGCAGGGGCTGGCAATCACTGAACCCAATCCCATTCTGATCAACAGGAAAGCTTTGACTTGCTCTGTTTTCAACCTGAGCCAGGATGACCTACCTTGGGTAACCTTGTGACCCTCCATTCCTGAGGAATCACCATATTAATACTGAACTTAGTGAAGATATTCAATCAGTTTAGCCTATTGCAGCTCTAATCTCTCAAAGATCCATCAACCTCAGCTTCTCTGCTAGCAGAAATTCAAAGTGTGGACCACCACACTCAGCTAACAAAACTTGGGTAGTATAAATATTATTATCATGGGATTATTGTGAGGACAGTGTTTTATAATCTTCAAAGCACTACAGAAGGCAATAGTGTAGCATCTGAAGGGACCAAGAGATTTTTCCTGCTCCCTCCAAGTGCTAAGGCATTCTCATCCGAGGTTAGCTTGCCCCTACTATACATGTATCATTTGTATATCTATATTTGTACATTATCTCTCTTCTTGAAATATCATCTCACTGAGGAGAGAGATTGTTTTCCTTCTGCCTTTGTATTCCTAGCGCTTAGCACAGTGCCTGGCACACAGTAAGTGATAAATAAATTCCTGTTAATTAATTGGATGATTTTTGATACATAAATGTGAGTCAATTATTGTCATTTTAGAGGTGAGTAAATTGACATATACTGAGCATGCAAATGTTCTCCAGACTGGTTAGTCATTCTGAGGTTGATGATTTTAATATTTGGGTATAGTCATTCAAGGTGGAACCAGAATTGTACCTAATACAATCACTGACATAATCACAAAATATCTACTTATGAAGACACACTTATCCACACTGAAACTGAGATGGGGCAGGTAGAGATATGTTTATATGTCCAAGTATGTATGCGTGATGCTTAGATTCTTCATTGGACCCGTGATGTCACCTAAGTTGCTGCTTCCTCCAACAGAACTTATAACCAACTACGAAAACTCAATATGTGAAATTCTGTTCCTGTCCTTTCAATTTCTACACTAGGTTCTATACAACACGTTGAATGTCTTCTTCTCATTCTTTCCATATTTTTATATCACCTCAACACCAGGGCTGTTAATCAATTTTCCCTCACCTTCAATACATGGTCAGTCTACCTCCTTTCTTGATTATACATGCCCATAATGATTTTGTCCTTAGCAAAATATAAACCGAAATGGTAGCTATTTTTCAGCCAATAATATGTTGTCATTCGGTCATTTCAGTCATGTTCAAGCCTTTGCGACCCCATTTGTGGTTTCCTTAGCAAAAATACCTGAGTGGTTTTCTGTTTTCTTCTCCAGCTCATTGTACAGATGAGGAAACTGAGGCAAACAGGGTTAAGTGACTTGCCCAAGGTCACATAGCTAGTAAGGGTCTGAGGCCACATTTGAACTCATGAAAATGAGTCTTCCAGGCCTCATATTCCATCCACTGTACTACCTACTTGCCCAAAGCCAATAATAAAGAATTTATCTATTTTCTACATCTCCCTTGATCTCTGTGCCATACCTGTTCTTCACAAGTCACTGTAATACCACCTCACATGAAGTCGGGTCACTAGGGACAATCATAAAGTATCTATTGAGCTTTTTCCCCCAAACAACTTCTCCCTATCTGCTCATAGGCCCGGTCTCATCCCTCAGTGGTTAGTATACACCAACCCTTTACTTTCCCCAGATATATGCTCCCTTATTACCATCTACCATAAGCTTATTCACCCAATGTCTCACTCTAGGTCTGACTCACATTTTCCCTATGTACTCCAGAAAGCTTGCTACATCATTGGCAATCTTCTTTCCATCTTAACCCCTTTTTCTTTCACAGTCCTTCCAGCATCTGACACTCATTGAGACCTAAATCTCATCCAATGATATTGCTTCCATTGCCCCATTTCTGGTATTCCTTCGCTCACTGAATGTAGAGGAGGAATGGGAATACTCTTTGGTCCCCACTTCCATCTCAAGATTTTCTGACTACCACTAGTACTCAGGAGCCTCTTTCCCCTTGAAATTCACTCTCCAAATTTATCACCTAATCCAGACCATAGGTATCTACTGACCCCCAGGTTCAGCTATTCCTTGACTCACTGAACGTAGAGGAGGAATAGGAATACTCTTTGGTCCCCACTTCCATCTCAAGATTTTCTGACTACCACCAGCACTCAGGAGCCTCTTTTCCCTTGAAATTCACTCTTTCCAAATTTATCACCTAATCCATACCATAGTTATCTACTGACCCCCAGGCCATTCTCCTTCCTTCTATAATGAATTTGGTTCCTAGTACACAGTCTTTCCACTGCAAATCCTCATGTTAGAAGACATCAACATACATATTTAGAGTCCCTCAAAAATCCTACCTGCCAAGTTCCTCAATCTACTCCGCCTCTGCCACACTCACATTGTTATAACCATGATCTTGCCCTTATCCACAAATATTTCAACCTTCCTTCATCTGACCATCAGATTTCATCATTCCCTGTCCCTTACAATATCTAACCTGGGGCTCCATTTGCTCTTGGTTCTCTAATTCCGATGATTTTCTCAGCCCTAACCTCCATAGCGGATACACTCCCTTTTCTCATCTATCTTGACCATTTGGCGAACAAGGTCAGCAATATAGGATGCTCTTTATCATGTTCCCTTATCCTGTTGCCCAAACCCACTACAGGATCCCAACGCCATCATCCTCATCACATGCCTCTTCTACCATGTACGGAGCTTGAAGCAATTATGAAATGATGCTAACTGGATCCATTACAAATGGATTCCATCAGAAACCAGTCAAAATTAAGAAGCAGTAGTAAACAGTATAGCCCGCAACCATTCCAACAAAGTTCTAGGAGGTTTTATCAGAGTACTGATAAAAACAATCTAAGAAAGCACAGAGGGTTATTTTCCAAAACAAGATCACACATTTGAGTCATAGGCAAGTGAACAGAACAGGAACTTTGGAATAGGGTGGGCCAGGATAGTAGCGCCAGACTGCAGGAACAGAATGGGGTCCCAATGCTGCTGCCAAAGAGGGGATCCTAATAATAATAATACTCCATGTCCACTCTCCACGTCTGCTCCTTATGACTAGCATGCTCTCCCATTTCCTTTCTGCCTACTGACATCCACGGCTTCTTTCAAGACTCAACTCAAAAGCTGTTTCAGCAGGAATTCTTCTAAGACCCCTAGTCACTTGAAGCTCCACCTCCAATGCTACCTTCATTCTCATCTTTACTATCTTGTATCTGCCTAGTTAATTCGCCAGTTACCTCCAGTTAGGGTGTAAACTCCTTGAAATCACAGAACAGTTGTGGGAAAGACTAAAATAGTTATTTTTCTGGGTTTTGGCCATTCTTTTTTACCTTCAGCATTTCTCACATGCCTGGGCTAAATTAGCTCAATCAGCAGTTAATAAATGCTTGTTGATTGATTGATCAGTTGATCAGCAAAGAGTAACCTTTAATTAAAGTCATCCTACCACCAGCTTGATCCAAAACAGGTTTCAAAAATTCCATATTAACATCATCTTAAAATGCAATGGAGTTGTGACCTAATCAATGTGGGAACTCCCTGCGGTGATACAGATGACAAACATCTTGTGTCATGCTCTTCCATGTCTTCTTCCACTAAATCCTCCATGAGGTTTTACATGACATGCTGCGGACCATGTTCGTATACTGGATACTAGTAGAGGTATGGGCTCATGGGCTCCCCAACACATAACAGTTGTTCTATCTTTTTGGTTTACCCCTTTTGGGGTTTCATTTTGAGCAAGAATGTCAATTGACCTTATATAATTCCTCTAGTAGCATAATGCCATTTTAAAAAATTTTCGCATAAAATACCAAATTACAAGAGGAAGAGATAAAAGCAAAGTGCAAAGAATCCAAGCATGGGATATCAAATTTCTTTCAGACATACTTTAACAGTTTTATTTAACTGGAGAACTCAGAGAAAATTTATTCTCCTAGCTTTGTCTGTGTATTATTTTTTTTTTTTGCAAGAGAATGGCATCGTTAAGGCTAACTTTTTTTAACCTCTAAAAGGAATATTAAGGCATCCAATAAACTGGATGTATGCTATTATCTATGGGTTCACATGACTATTATCTCAAATAGACAACCTATATTAAGTTAGTTGTATTATATGCAAATGGGTAATAATTGCTGGTCTGCCATAAAAAAGGCCATCTTTTTCAAGGAGCTTGGAAAGACTAGTAACCCAATTGGAGTTCAAATGAAAATAGTTTAGCCTGTAAATCATAATGTAGAATATTGTTCTACTAGGCCCATTGCTGCTGACAAGATAGTTACTGCCAAAAATAGCACTTCAAGCACATTTTAGCATCGAGTATATGTTAGCAAAAAACCAATATGACTAGAGGGTATTTTTCTTAAGCTTAAAATTCCCAGCAATGAAGATAAATGTTCCATTACAGAATATTCTGTGGCATCTTTAAAATTCCAAAGTGATATTACTTTCTTAAAGGACCATTTTAATGGGTGCTTAGTGAAGTTGGACTCTCTAAATTCCCTCCAGGGGAGGCAGATGTTAACATAGCAGCACAGCTGCTGTTTGTGTAATGAATCTACCAAAGAAACAAGAACTTATCCAAGCCACATCTTTTCACACCTTTCCTAAGCTATTCTTAATGGCTCAGGGAGGGACGGTATTCAATTCAGTTCAATTCAAATCAATTCAGTAAATGTTTATTAAAGTGTCAGTCTTGATAGCTATAAAGACCGAAATACTGTTCCCTCAAAGAACTAACATTCTGAGGGGGTACAACAGGCAGGCAGATGGCCCAGTGAATAGACAGTGTCCAAGTTGGAGTCAGGAAGAGCCAAGTTCAAATTCAACTTCAGATGCCTACCAGCAGTATTACCATAGGCAAGTCACTCATCTGATTTTATAAGCATCAGTTTTCTCTTGTGTAAAATGAAGATGATGAAAGCATTTACTTCACAAGGTAGGAAGGATCATGAATTATCATCTAAAGCATGCTGCAAACTATAAAGCACCATATAGATTATAGCTGTTCTTATTATGTTAACATACTGGGGGACTTTAACACACATATTGATGATTCTCAAAACACCCTAAATTTCAGGTTCCTCAACCTACCGAGTTCCCATGATCTACTCCATCTCAGTTACACAGAGATGATCACAACTTTGTTCTTTCTATCACCAAGAAGTGTTCCAATTCCAAGTTCATGAACTCTCAAATTCCTTTATCTGATCATAATATTTTATCATTCCTTCTCCCCCTTTGCTTTCTGACCCCAACCCTATTATTCACCATGATCTATAAACCTTCCACCTCCGGATATTTTGCAAGGCTATCACCTCTACTCTGGTTAAACTTCTCTCCTGTCCCGACCTTTATTCTTTGGTGAATTAGGTCAAATCTCCACTGTCCTCCTGGCCCAAATCCCTTGTTCTTCATTCTCTCTATCACTTCCTTCATCCATTCTGTTACCAAGATCTGCTGATTTTACTTTTTTTTAACAATTCTGGCATTTCACTTTTCTTGCCTCTGATATCACCACCACTCTAGTATAGGCCTTCAGTGATTCAGGCCTAGACTATTGCAAAAGCCTGTGGCTGGTCTTCCTGCCAGTGTCTCTCTTAATTCCAGTTCATCCTCCACTTAGGTACCAAAGTGATAAAATACAGGTTTGACCATGCCACTCCTCTACTTAATGAACTCCAGTGACTCCTTATTGCCTCCAACATAAAATACAAAATCCTCTGCTTGGCATTAAAAATCCTTCATAATCTACCCCACTCCTATCTTTCTGGTCTTCTTACATTTTCTACCACTACCACTCCACATACTCTTTGATCTAATGAAAATCATTTATTTCCTTGATATTTCTTGAACAAGACACCATTTGCCAACACAGGGCATTTTCAATTACTGTCCCCCATCCATGGAATGTTTGCTTTCTTCATTTTTCCCTCCTGGTTTCCCTAGATTCTTTCAGGTCCCACTGAAAAGTTCATCTTTTTTCAGGAAGTCTTTGCCAAGCCCTTTTTATTCTACTACCTTCCCTTTGTTGAATATTTCTTATTTATCCTGCATATGACTTGTTTGTACAATGTTATTTCAGTGTTATCTCCCACATTAGATTAGGAGCTCCTCAAAGGCAGGGACTCATTTTTTTGCCTTTATTTCTATGCCCACTGCTTAGAACAGTGCCAGACACACAGTAGGTACTTAATAAATAAGTATATCTTATAATATACCAACCATGGGTTATTCTTGTCATGTGCCTCTTTTATTTTTATCCACATGTAGTTTAATGAAGAGGGATGAAGGCACAAAACTGAGCTGATGGGATCTGCTTAAATTTCTGTTATCAATTCTAAACTTGACCTTCACTGTAGAAGAGAAATCCTATTTATTCCCAATCAATTCTCTATTATATTCACCACAGCAGCTCTTCTAAAAAATTGTCTTCTGAAGCTTCCCATAACACTGCACTCCCCCTCCCCTCCACCCTTTTTAGCTAAAAACTTTGCCTCATTTCATAAGTCATGAAAAATAATTAATGCCATCCACTCCAAGCATTGTTTTCCCCCTTTCTCTTCATCTTACACTCCTCAATAACATTACTCACGATCTCTTCCTTTACTCAGTTCTCTCATGATGATGGAGTTCTTACTGAAACCAACATCTGTTCCTTTTGAAAAATAAAATTGAGAGTCATCTATGGTTGGTGCCTCTACTCTCACTCTCTTCTAAATCTCCTACAATTTGGTTTCCACCCTCAATATTCAACTGAAACTACTCTCACTAAAGTTACCAAAGACTTCTTAAATATTATTTGTGATGACTTTTTCTCAATCTTCACCTTTTTTACCTCTTTGCAGCATTTCACAATATCTTTCTGTATGTTTTCTCTTAAATGGTTTTTCATGACACTGCTAACTTGGTTCTTGACCTACCTGCCAGACTCATCCTTCTCAATTTCCTTTTCTCTACCTTCATTTATGCCATGCCCACTAATAGCTCTTTCCTGGAAGCTCTTTTCTTTTCTGCTACAATCTCTCACCTGTTAATCTCCTTCCATTAATTGAAAATTCATCCTATTCGCACAACATTCAAAGTGATATATCTAGCTCTAGTCTGCTGAGCTAAGGCCACAGATGTGTAATTGTCTTGTAGTCATTTTGAGTTGGATGTCTTACAGATATTGCAAATCAAACACGTCCAAAATAGCACTCAATATATTTCTCCTTAACTCCACCCCTTTCCCAAATTTAACTTTTACTGTATTCGGAATTATCATTCTTCTACCAACCCTGATTCACAACTTTGGTTTCACCCTCATCTCTTCACATTCACTTGTATACATATCTGAGAAGCTGCCAAAACATGTTTTTATTTTTACAAGTCTCATCTTCATCCACTTCTTTCCACTCAACCAGCCACCACATTAGTTCACGCTCTCATTGCCTCTTGTCAGAACTATTTAAAATACACTCCAAATTGGTATCCCTGGCTCAAATCTCTCCCCACTTCAATCCATCTTCCACATTGTTGCCAAAGTGAGTTTTCTAAAGTGCAAGTCTGATCATGTTCCACCCCCCCCCCCCGCCACTAAAACAATGAATAAACCAAAAAAAAATTCAGTGGTCTTCTATGCCTTTTATAAAGTCCTCCATTTTAGTATTTAAAGTTCTTCCAAACCTGTCCTCTCCCTATTTTCCAGTCTTCTTATGCCTCACTTCCCTTACGGAATTATCTAGTCCAGCCATACTAGTCAGCATGCGGTGGATAACACAAAGCATGGCATCTTCATCCTCCATGTCTTTGCACTGACTGAACCCCTGCTCAGAGTTCTCTGTTTCTTCACTTCTGCCTTTCCCTGGCTTCTGTCAAGATTTAGCTCAAATCCCACCTTCTACAAGAGACCTTTCCTCACCCCCCCCCCATTTACTTGAGCTTTCTATTCCAATGCTATCATGTGTTTATTCTGAATGTGTATTGTGTAGACTTAGTTTTGTACATATTGTTTCCTCTCTGGAATGGAATATCCCTGAGGTCCAGGACTGTTTTGGCTTTTTTATGTCCCCAGCTCATAACATACTGCCTGGCATATAATAGGTGTTTAATTAATGCTTTTTGACTGAATGATGAATTGATTGATCAGTGGATAGATGGATGGATGGATGGATGAGTAGATGGGTGGATCAGTGGTTGGAGGGATGGATGGATAAATTGATGGATAAATATATGGGTTGAAGGATTGATAGAGGAACAAATGGGTGTTTGGATAGATGAAGGGATGGATGTATGGGTGGATGGATGGTGGGGGATTAGTCTGGACTTTCAGTCTAAATCCTCAATCTGCACTTGCTCCCTACATGATTTTTGGCAAGTCAGTTCATCTTACAGAGCTTGAGTTTCCTCCTTTCTGAAATGCAGTTCTAAATGAGCTGATTCAATATGACTTAATTCACCAAGGATTTGCTAAGTACCTACCTGGGAAAGTCAGTGACTTTCCCAGAGTAGATACACATGAGGTTAAAAAAAAATAAACAGTTGCTGGCTTCAAGAACCATGTATGTTATGAGATGTTCTCCAAGGGCCCTTACTGATACAATTCCTCTAATGACACATGTCAAGTTTAAGATTTCTAAAAATTGAAAGCAACTTTGCTTCTCACCTGCTTAAATAATTGAATCATTACTTTAGTTAAAACAAACCTAGAATTAATTCCTCTTTTTGGCAGGGAATTTAAAAAAATGCTTTGAGCCAATCTGATGCTTGTAAGGCCTGAAATTTCATGAACACTTTAGTGATATCCTTGAAAATCCTGCATTATGATTTGCCTAAATTAGCAAGTCTGAGCTATTGGCAAAGCCACAAATGCTTTTCATTTCAAGAGCCTCATCACTTTCTTCTCAAGTAATAACTTTTTTTCCAAAAGCATCATTTCTGGTGATGCCAAGATCAGTGCACGTGCAGAAGCCACTCAAGGGCCTATTATCCTGTTTCAGTCTGTCTTCCGAGTAATTTCACCCAAATGGAGCTTAGCGTCGGTTGCTTAATATTCTGGGCATCATGTAATCTCCAGGTAATCGCTAACCTTAGAGCAACCTCTGCTGGCAAACAGAGGGTGAGCTGCAAATATTTCTTAGAGTTTTAAAGTGGCATTTGAATTGGGTCAGGAAATAAAGCAAAAGTCGTTTGAGGTTGAGGGGTGTTGGATATATATCTACGCATATATGCATATATATGCATACATACATATATCTATATGTGTGTACACATAGATGTAAATGTATATTTAACAACAAAGTCGTATTTCCCTTTAGAATGTATTGTTTTTAATTTTTTACATTAACAATTTTATTGAGTACTTGGAACCTAAATAATCTAATTAACTTTGATAGATTTTTCTTGCCAAATGTAATTCCCAAAAAGAAGGAAAGAAGGAGAATAGTTATCTTCTAGTGTGTGTGTGTGTGTGGTGTGTAGACAGCGACAAAGAGAGAGAGAGAGAGAGAGAGAGACAGAGAGAGAGAGACAGAGAGAGAGAGAGAGAGAAAGAGAGAGAGAGAGAGAGAAGGCAGAATGGTTTGGGGCCAGAAAGGAACACTCAGTCAGGAGTATCTGGGTTCAAATCCTCCCTCTGATAAACAGTAGCTACGTAAACTTTGGCAAGCTGTTTAGGCTCTTAGTGTCCTCAGACAAGCCTCAAAACATGTAAGTTGCAGAGAAGTCGACAATCTGGATCAATACAAAGAGTTTGTACTGATATAGAAATTCTTGATAACAATGAAATAATAGTTCCAGTCAATAAAAAGTAAATATTTCATACATATATAAATATATCTTTATGGATTTAGTACCCATATCACATAATTCTATATGTGTATGTATAATTACAAATACAGTTATTCAATGCCCTAGTCTTTCTTCAAGATTCAGGGGAGCTGCCAATCTTATAGGTACCTTTCCATGGTCCCCTATGATCCATTTCATCCTATGTGATCCCTTTCATTATTAGTTCTATCTAGTCCCTCAAGTTATCATCCATATAATTATAAATCCATATCTTTGTATATGTTGCAACTTCACAGTAGAACGTATTTCTTGAGGTCAAGGGTTGCTTTTCTTTGTACGCCCATCACTAAGCATAGGGCTTTTTACATATGATACATTTAATAAACGGTTATTGAGCTGAATTGGATCATTTCCTAAGGACTAGGGATAAAGACTAGACCTATGATTTTTGTGATGTAGGGAACTATTATATTGAAGAATCTCCCCCTACCAATGGCAGCCATCCCCTGCTCTGCAACTTATAGAGTTGATTGTAAGGATGACAGGTTAAATCACTAACCCAGAGACATATAACCATTATAGTTTTCTGGCTCCACACCCAATTTTTTATTGTTACTTACTGATGCCTTTTTGCATCTTATAAATTTTGAACAAAGGGCAAGGAAAGACACACATCTTGGGTACAAATCAGCTATATCTTATCAATAGGCAATGCCTTACACTCACAAAGTGGTGTAGAAGACAACATCAAAGACGTTCTTGGATGGACATTAGGTCCTTGGTAGATCACGAAGCTAAAATGAAAACAAACTGGGAAAACATTCATTTATTTATCCCACTATCATCTGTTTTTAGTCCTTCCACTCTAGAACATACTGATTCAAAATGGAATGAGAGAATGAGTCAATTATTCAGACATCTAATATTTATAAATAACATTTGCTTCCCCCTTACTATGGGATTGAAGCTGACCCACTGGCCTCCATTTTGCTCTGCAAACTTTTTTAGCTCAATTATTTTTCTGAGATTAGGATGTTTCTTTTCCTTTTCCCCCATACAATAACCCCTCCTTTTTATAAAAAAAATTAGTGGCTATGCATTAACTCCAGATTATATTCTTCCATTAGCACTACTCATTGCATAACCTAGAAATACAACTTTTCCTTAATCCTTCCTTCACTGTCAAATTGTAACTTTCTCGAAGTTCCTAGGGACTAAATAGTATGAATATTGATGGAATAAACCACCTGTATGTAGTACTATATGAATAAATTATTATATTAATGAGCTATCTATTGCCATGGTCACACAAGGAACCTGCTAGCCATCATTTCATTAATGAAATCTTTCTTTTAACTTCTACTTATTCTCCTCCAACTTCTCTGGCCGCTCCTTCTCTGTCTTCACCACTCCACAATTACCTTTCATCCACTAAAGACAGAGAAGGATGAAGGACAAGTGACATCTTTGAACCTGTGTTCTTACTCTATACCTTCTCCCTGCTCTAACCCTTGCCTTGTGACTTTTAAATATTAATTCTACAAATTTGACCTTCCAGTCTACATGGCAACCCTTGGCTTCTTTCCCAGTCTTCTATTCTTTATTTCTAACTAGTTGCTGGTTATCTCTCTTCATGTTTACCCACTACCTTCAATTTAATAGGAATAAAATTCATGTCAACAAACACGTAAGCATGGTGTAAGGGAAGGGGCACTGAACTTGGTGCCCAGAAGACCCAGCATCAAATCCCAGTACAGACACAACAGCTTTTACCCTGAGCAAGACATATAACTCCTCTGTACTTCAATTTCTTCAAATGTAAAATGAGAGGGTTAGATCTGATGGCATTGTAGGTACATTCAATTTCTAAATCTATTAATAACAGCAGTTTCTTCATGTGGGAGGTAGTGTTTAATGTGCTTATGGGATAAAAATGAAAAATCATGTGTTCTGTATCCACTAAATTTAATTTATCACAAAAAAGTCATATCTCCCTTTAGATGCCTTTTATTTGCATCAAGGATTCCATTATCTTCATTACCCAGGTTCAAAATATCAATGTCATCCTCAATTCCTCTTTTTTCTCACATATACATGTATAATTCATAATTCTTCCTACATGCATCTTTACCTTTCCATTCTTGCTGTCACTAACCCAGTCCATGCTTTCATTGGTTTATTCATGGACTTTTTATATGGTCTCCTAATTGGTCTTTCTGCCTCCAGTCTCTCTATTTCAATGCATTGCTAAAAAAAAAAAAGAGACCCCGTGGGTAAATCTTTCTAAAATGCTGGTTCGTTCATATCCCTCTACTGCCTACAAGATAAAATCCAAAGTCCTTAGCATGAGATATCAGGTTCATTGTGGTTGTGGTTGTGTTTTGTCCTTCATTCTCAAAGAGGACTGTGACATCAGGAAAGTGATGCCACAACTTACAATTAATTTTGCTTTGAATAAGGGAGGGCTGTGCAAAGTCACCACCTCACTTTCTCCTCTAGAGCTATTTTGATCCAGTGGACAAGTAATCAGGATGACTAGAGATGGCCTAGGATGCAGTGGGAGAACTTGGCTCTTTTAAGCTAAGGTCTTTTCAAGTGCTCACTTTGAAGGAGGCAACACCCATTCAGTGAAGAGGCCTCTTTAAGAAGTGAATCAAGGAATGGCCCCTTTAATTAAAAAAAATCAGCCTACCAGGGGAAGACTTTCAAGGTTGCTGGCCAAAAGAGAAACAGTTTCTATTTGCTATCGCTCTGAGCCCAGAGGGCCCAAAAATTAACCATTAAGCAGTACTTGGGCAGGGACCTATTTTTGTAAAATCCCTGAGCTCCAGAGCTTTTCCACCTACATGATCACCATCCCATCTCATCTTACCTCCCATTTTTCTCCTTAAACAAATACTATGCTGAAACCAACTCAGTCTATGCAATGATCCCCACACCCAGCATTCATATTGCCACCTCTGGCAACTTAATTAATCAAGTCCCTCCTTCCTGGTATGTTATTTACACTCTTCTCCTTTTTCTAAATACTGCCTTTCATTCAATAATGTGTTAGTAAGGCAATAAACACAACATCAATGATAATAGTGAATATGCCTATGTAGTTCTGTATCAAAAAGTATGAAAGACTCTCCATATAGAAAGTAGAAGAAGTAAACCATTTATTCAGACACCAGATAACCAGATTCCCATAACCAAGCCACCAGCTCCCACAACCAGTGAGCCCACTTTATCATAACAGCAAAGAACTTAAAACACAATATCACAGCATAGAGTCTCACCATCCCAAAACGTCTCCAGCTCCCTGCTGGGGCCTTCCCAAAAACTCACTCACTGACAGCCACCAGTCTGCTCAACTATCACAGGTTGGCTCTCTTTACCTCAGTTCTATTATAAAGGCCACAATGGCTCTCTCGAAATTTCCTGTGACACAATTTCCTTTTCCTCCCAGAAAATCCTCCCCTCATGTGTGACTTGGGCTTCCTGTGACATAAGCAGGTCACATGGCCTATTAATGGGTGGGAAAGATCTTCAAATCTAAACTGCTATTACAAATAACCCAGTTTAAGATGTATGTTTAGAAAAAATGTTTAGACATTTACTAAAACATATACCAAGCATTTACTACATCCCAGGCATTTTGCTAAACATGGAAAATGCAAATCTAAGAAAGAAGGAAGACAGCCCTTGGCTTCGAAGAGTTTATATTCTAAAGCAGGAAAACCACACCCAAAAAAAGAAAGATGAAAAGAGAGATGGGATGGGAAGGTACCCAGGCAAGGGCCTAATGAGAAAAGTAGTCCAGAAATTCAAAAGCCCAGAGAAGAATTAAGGAGCTTAACATAGCTGCCCTGAGCCAGCTTCAAATACCAGTTTGGGGAGAAACTGAGGAACTGGCCCATCAGAGGAAGGGACTACAAGGGGCAGAATTTTCATCCAAGTTAAGAAGGCTGATGGATCATGGTATAGAAGGAAATCCAGAGAGTCAGAAACAGAGCCTGGAGAGTAATTAAAAAGTGTTATATATAGAAGAGGTGATAGAGTTAGAGCTACAGAGAGATGAAGATGACAGATAGATAGATAGATAGATAGATAGATAGATAGATAGATAGATAGATAGATAGATAGATAGGAGAAAGACAGGGGGCACAGTGGATAGAGTGCTGAACTTAGAGTCAGGAAAACCTGAATTCAAATTCAGCCTTAGACAAATATGAGCTGTGTCACCTTGGGGAATTCCCTTAATCTCTGCCTCAGTTTCCTCTTCTGGAAAATGAGAATAATAACTACACCTACCTCCTCTGGTTATTGTGAGGATCAAGTGTAATGATATTTGTAAAGCACTTAGCCACAATGCCTGACACATGGTAAGCACTATATAAATGCTATTATTAGTATTGTTATATATAGAAGACTTATATACATATATAGAGACGCGCACACAGAGAAAGATATAGACAAAGACGCAGAGAAAGAGAGACAGAAATTTTCTTCTGAACCTCTGATGGCATTGGCATAGGAAACTCATAATTTGGAAAACTTCTCTACTGATTTAAAGCTTCTGTAACATGTAGTCTTTGAGAAATCCTTAAGGCACTGAGAGGTTAAAAGATGAGGTTCATACAGTTATTACATGTTAGAGGTAAGACTTAAACCTAGGTCTTCCTGACTATAAAGTCAACATCCTCTCTTCCATGTCATAGTTGCTTTTACTGTTTCTCTCCCACACTCACACACACAAAATCTACACGGAAAACCAAAAATAAAGAAGATGGACTATGAAAGAGACGCAAAATAAAATGTTACTTTTATTTTTGCTCCTTTGTGGAGATTTTGTTCATTTGTTTTTACTAAAATATATGGTATATATGTATTTTTTCCTTTCCTTTTGACTACCATGTAAATGGTACAAATGTAGTGGTTTGGGATGAATGTTTGCCCCATGATTGGTTTGATTATATGTTGTATGTTTTATGAATGTTACAATTATAGTATTTGGAGAGAAGGTAGGAGGCATATTTATGATGTCAACAAGGAAGACATTCCTTTTAATAAAATAAACCCACAATTATTCTGAAACTCACAGACTAGGAAACTAGTAAGGGTAAGTCCAACAAATTAACCAAGGTCACAAAGACAATATGCGTGAGATTTAGAACTTGAACTTAAATTGTCGTTAGTCATAGGCTGGCCTTCTATTCACTATGTCATCACACTGTCCTGTCTCTTTTTCATAATAATAATAAATGTAATATTTATTATACAGAGATAAAACATATATAAGTGTGCAAATGTGTGTATGAATATATAAATTTCCTCAATAGAAATGTAAAGTAATGCCATTTGTTTTCCCTTAAGCCTGATGTGTGCTTGGAGGACTCATGAAAAGTGTTGTTTGTACTATTTCAGTGAAAATGTAATTGGCTTAATTCCAATAATAGTTTTATGTCATTTTTTTTTCTCCACAGAAGCTTTCGAGGGCAGCCCATCATATTTAAGAGGAAAATGTCATTAAAGTAACATTCTAAAGATATAGCAAAATTAAGCCCCGTAAGATTGTTTTCTCCTTTGCAGTATTTAGCCAGATGGTGAAGATTGCTGGGACTATTGTTGAGTGGGATGTCAGAACATTTCCACATTGTAGCCAGAACAAGTGTCAGTTAACAAGTACATTTCTAATGGAACATTTGATGAAAGTGAATATCACACTTTGGTAGCGGAGTATTTCTGCTCAAATAATTCCCATTTTGAGGTGCTTGGATTGCACCCTGAGCCATAGCTGAGGCTGGGAATTCCCTGCAATATTTCATTAGGCTCATCTACTAGATTTATACATAAATGAGAACAAATGAGCATGTCAGCATAAGTTATTGTGGTAATTTGTGAAACTGTTAATGAGATATTTTCAGAGCTCATAAAAGGGAAGAGCTATGTCATTAAATTACTGCACAATAATTTTATTTTGATACAGTGAATGAGAGGATATTTGATCAAAAATGATGCCTGATGCATCAGTGAACTGAAAATGGGTGTGAAAATGTCCCAATGAAAGGGGTCTGAGCCTGTCTTTGGAAGTCATTAAATTAGAAAAAAAAGTTCCATTCTAAGAATCAATTATGCCACTTTTTACCTATTTGAAAAATAACTGAGTCAGGCAGAAAATTACTGATGGATAAAAACTGAGTGAAAAAAGAAAAAAAAACATCAGGGGTTCCTATCAACTTAGGCTTTGAGCATCTAAGGATGGTTTGGCATCGTGGTGTATTGTGTTCATTCACTCAATAGAATTTCCTACTTCTCCTCGTCTGACTACTTCTCAGTCCCTTTTGGTGATCTTCATCCAGATCAAAACCCCTAACTATGACAGTTGCTCAAGGATCTGTCTTGGACCCTCTTTTCTTTTCTCTCTATACTCTCTGCCTTCTCAAACTAATCAATTCCTACAGAGCAATCTTTAATATGGACAACAAGTGTATCAGGTACACAGAGTATATTTTTATAGAAAGTGTTTATTTATCAAGGGCTAAAAATATAATAGAAAACTTCAAATAGGGTTAGGGTTAGAAATGTAAACTCCTTGAGTGCAGAGATAGTCTTTTGCCTCTTTTTTCTGTCCCCAACGCTTAGCACGGTGCCTGGCACATAGTAGTCCCTTAAATATTTATTGATTGATAAGATAATAAACTTGCAACAACTATAATATGTAAAGACCATGAGCATGAATATTTTTATAATGCCAGTTCATGTAATTTGTTTAGTTGGATGAGAAGAAAAACTTGGGAATCTATACATCAGAAAAGTCAAAGATCTTAGGGAAATAGAATAGCATTGTAGCCACTGCCCTCCTGCTTTTTAAAAAGTAATAGCATAAAAATTCTAATCCATACCTAGAGGGAAAAAAGAAAAAGAAAAATGTCACCTAAAAAACAAATAGAAAGGGACGCTGCTTGTAACAGGCTTAGAGAAACTCACAGCATAAAGGTTACCTTAATTCATGCTATTATTGATTCACAAGATAGCTTCTTCATCCTTTTCCCACATGGAGCACTGAGAGGACAACAGCAACACATTTTAAAACATCATTTCCCTTTTTCTCTGAATCATACCATAGTTTAAAATGGACCATTAAGGACCCCAAAGCCAAAGATCTGCCTTTTTCATTTTGCCGTTGCTCTAGAAAAAAAGTTTTCACAAATGTTTTCTCTAAAAGGAACAAGTAAAAAACCCAGAGTAGCCTTGATCCGACACATTTTGCCCCTAACTCTCAATCCCTGTGTACCCCCTATTATCTGCTTCCTCTGCTCCTACTCCCAAGTAGCCTAGTTATAGGCAATATGAAAAGGGTGTTCACTAGGCCCTTGAGAAATTTATGTTATCTATGTTTTTGCTATAGAAAGCCATCATGGTATAGTAGAAAAAGAATTTAATACAGGGTCAGAGGATGTGGATTCAAATCCCAACCCAGTCTGTTTGACCATAGGCAAATCATGTTATCTTCCTAGGCCTTACTTTCCTTATTTATAAACTGAAGGGCCTGTATAAGTGAGCTCTAAGGTTCCTCCCAGCTCTAAATTCTGTGATCCAGTTTGACTTTGGACTTCTTTCTTTATGCTCTTCATGTTTTAAATGCTTACTTTAATGAGGTATACTCTCAAATCTTCATATACACACTTCTTTTGCCCCATAGCTCCAGGGCAGGACTGCTAATTATCTTCTAGATATTGCCATCAGGATGTCTAATGTCTCTTGAAGTATTTCATGTCCAAAAGAAAACTCATCAATTTGCCCATGTAACCTACATCTATATTTCTGTTTCTCATGGCACCATGTTTCCAACATGCTGGCTCAAAACCTAGGAGTCACCTTTGACTTGTCTCAACTTCCTCACAAGCCACTCACTTCTCAAGCCCATATTGGCTGACCTTTGACCTTCCAGTCTTATGAACCTGCTCTCTGAAAGGTTGGCAGTGCTTCCTTTGCTAGTAAATATGGTGACCATTCCTAATTTCTTATCATTGTTGACCTTTCGCATCTGTCAGCACTGGTGGCCAACCCTTCCTCCTGTCTACTCCACTTTCCTTAGCTTCTTCCTTGGCCAACTTACTCCAGGTTCTCTACCTACCTGTCTGACACCTTAAACTTAGTCTCCTTTGCTGCTTCATTATCTGTCTCAGTCCCTTTATTGTGGGTGACATCAAGTATCTTCCCTACACTCTCTGTCTGTTTTTTTCCACTTCTCTCTGTTTCCCTTTGTGTCTCTTTGTCTCTTTTCCCTCTCAGTTATCTCATCTTCCTCATTATTTAGTTGTAACCTTTATTCAGATGACTTACATATCTATATGTAATCTCTCTCTCCTAAACTCTAGTCCTCCATAGCCAAATTCCAGGACAGACATGTCCAACTGAATGTTCTGCAGGCCCCTCCAATTCAACATGTCCAAATCTGAACACCTTTCATCTTTAAATTTCCCTTTTTCTGTTGAATAGTCTGCCATCCTCCCAGCTACTCAGGGTAATCTACATTCTTCCCTCACTTGCCCTCCTCAAAATTGCTATAAAAGTCCTGTTGATTCTAGATCCGTAGCATGCCTCACATATAGGTATTTTCCCCCTTTTTACTTCAGGCTCTTAACAATAGTCAGCTAGACTATTGTAATAATATGCTATTAAGACTCCATGGCTCTGATCTCACCTCTTAAATCCAACCACACACAGTGGTCAATGTCATCTTCCTAAGGCATGAGTCTGGCTGGGTCACTCTCTTGCTCAAAAAACATCAGTGGATCTTCATTGTCTCTTCTTAGACAAAATAGAAACCATTCAGCCTGATACTTAAGGCCTGCCACATTCGAACTCCAATCAACATCCTAGCTCCATTCTTCTTCTGCATGACTCTGTATCAAAACCCTACAACTGAATTCCAAACTACCATCTCAGCCCAACTACACACCTGCCCAGATTCCATGTGTTCGAATTATTTGCCACACTCCATATGCCACCTCTCATCTGTGTGCTACTTGTTTACTTCTTTTTTTTTAAATTTTAAATCCTTGTTTACTTCTACACACCAGGTTCCTTTTTTTCCTTCAAAGACTCAGTCCAGGTGCTACTTTCTCTGGTTAGCTTTCCCTGATCCTTCCAGTTGCTTGTCTTCACTCTGCTCCTCAGATATTTCCAGGAACATTTCGTTTGACCTCTCCTTTCCTTGCATCACTCCACACCTTGTATAATAACTGTGTATGGGTCATATACCTGCTACTGATATCCAATGATATCTCCTTGAGAATTCTGACCAGGGTCAGGTTTTCTCTTTGCCTCCTTGGTGCCCAGCTCTGGGTCTTCTTTGTCTATTATAGATGCTTTATCTCAATTTTATCACTCTTTTTCACTTCCCACTCAGAACAATTCCCACTTCACTTATAGCAATTATATCTCTACCTTCCCACTTCCACTGAAGACTGCTCCAGTTCAGACAGCATCAGCTATTACCTGGACTAATATAGTTGTCTGATTGCCTTCATTCTCTTTCCTTGCTAATCTTTCTTTCACATTGGTTCAAAATTAACCTTCCTAATGGACCATTCTGATCACATAATCCTGCTCGAAATGAGTCAGTGGCTTCTACTTCCTTCTAAATCAAGTAAGAGCCTGGAAATTAAGCCCCTCCCCATATGATCACTTACCAATTTAATGATACATATTTATCTTCTACCACTTTCCTTTATATATTCAATGTTCAAACAGCACATCTATTCTTGGATCCCCTTTCTGTTCTTGCTCTTTCCTATGTTCACTACCTCCCCCTTGACTGGAAGGGAATACATTCCCCATGACCCATCTTGCATATTCGAAGTCCACTATATTTTCAAGATCTAATAAAGATAACACATGTTCCATGAAGCCTTCTATAATTTGCAATTTGATAGCACAATATAAGTTGATGAGGAGGATGAAGATGATGATGATGATGATGTTCATGATAGTTGTCATTCCAGCCAATTATTGTGTTCTCTCACTACCCAATTGTTTCATGAAGTTTTAATAATAATAATAACTAATGTTAACCTAGTGATTTAGGGTTTGCATTTTAAAAATATCTCATTTTGCCTTCACAGCAACTCTGGGGAAGATTTTATAGATGAAGAAGTAGAAATAGCCAGAGGTCCTTTATTTGTTCAGGGTTACACAACTACTAAGTGAGGCCTTATTTAAACTCAGTTCTTATTCACTCCAGATCTATTTTTCTATCTCCTGTACCATATAGCCATAAGGCTATCCATCTTCCCTTGCTACCAATCTCATTCTTCCTTGCACTGTAGTAATTTTAAACTTATTTCCTCTATTAGAATGTAAGCTCTATGAGGATACCTTTCTATTCCCAGGGCTTGACAGTGCTTTTCACATAGTCAATGAATCCATATTGAATTTAATTAATAGTTTTAATAACAACCTATGTATCTTTTCAAAGGCTAATTCTTAAGTGTGGAATACTCTCTTTCCTCATCTCTGCCTCTTAGAACCCCTAGCATCCCTCATGGTTCAGTTCATTCACCACTTCCTACATGAAGCCTTGGTATTCTCTACGTCATTATATCATTGTGTACATAGTTACTATTTATACCTCATACATGTACCATAGATTATATGGTCATTGAGAAAAGGATTTATTTTTTTTTTCATTTTAGTCTTTATATCCTCAACCCCTAATGAAACACCCTGTACATAATGTTCTCTCTCTCTTTCTCTCTCTCTCTCTCTCTCTCTCTCTCTCTCTCTCTCTCTCTCTCTTTATATATGCACACACATAAATATATATGCTATATAGAATATATATTTTACATATACATGTGTATATATACAATATATATACACATATATAAATAATACATACAGGTGTATATAGAGATAGAGATAGATACAGATGATATAGATTAGATATAGATATAGATGTAGATGTAGATGTAAATATAGACATAGATACAGACATAGATATAGATGATATAGATAAAAGAATCACGTGTGGTCTATGGGTGCTAGCTTGGGCAAACTGTCCTGTCCAGCTGCCTTTTCTACCATCAAAGAATCTCAAAATATTTTACATACTGGCTATAAAAGTTCCTCCCTTCTCAGTCAAAATGCAAAGGCACTGTATTATGCTCAGACAACTTTTCTCAATGATACCTTTCACAGTGAATGTGAAGAATAATTTGTTTAATTGAAATTTAGAATACTGTAGATAGGGAAAAAAGTAATTACCTGAGATACAACCTAGCCAGGTACCTGGGAATAACATCCATATCTTTATGAAAAATACTATGAAATTACTCAAGACCACAAGCTTTGGGACATCCATTTACATCTTATCTACCACTCTCAGAATGATATTGGATGCAAAAATAGGAGCATACCCTATAGACTTGCAAGGCAGCCCTCCCATTCTATTCAATTCTGGTGAGATCCGACTGTGTCCAGATTCTGCAACTTAAGAAGGCTTGGAAAAGAGTAACAAAGATAATTAAAGGGTTAGAAAATGGAGCTGTGGAAGAACAAAAAAAAAAGGTTTAAAAGATTTATATAGTTTAGGCATGAGAAGAGATGGCTGAAGGATTATTAATAATGTTCTTAAATGAGGGGTGATTACCCAGAGTGTGGTAATCTTTCCATTTCCATGGAAAACAGAAGAAGGAAAAATGAATTTTAGCTGCAAAAACCAGTCATAGAAGAAAGAAACCTCTGAGAATGGGAAAAGACCACTAATTACTAAATGGGCTCTCATTAGACTCAGGGAAATTGCATTTCTGAAAATATTTTTAAAATGGGATCAATAACATCTATGTCTTGAAGGGAAGGGAGGGACTCGGTGACCTTTCTGTGCCTATTCAAAGGCAGCATCATAGAGAAGCCGTAGCAATTCATTCCCTGGCAATATGAACTTTGTAGTTAGAGGCTAGTAAGTGTCTGAGGTAAGAGTCAAATTTAGTTCTTCTTGGGACAAGAACTAGATGGCCACTACGATCCTTTACAACTCTGTATCTATCATCCTCTGACCTCACTGAACCTGGGGGATTAGACTCTGCTAAGATTCAAGCAGGCAGTGCTTTAAATTTGCAAACCACTTTGCATGCAAGATCTCATTTAATCCTTACAACTACCTTCTGAAGTATGTATTATAGGAGTTATATAGATTATAGCTGAAGAGAGGGCTTAATGTTTAGGGGGAAAAAGACTCTGCTGGGCCTCTGTTATCCATGAGGAGTTTGTGTTTCTAGGCTTTTTTTTCTATCCATGAACACAATATTCAAATATTGTCTTTTTTTTTATTCTTTTGAAGTATCAGATCCGTTACTAGAAAGTCACATGCTACCTTTTTTTTCATTCCATTCAAAGATGTCAGAAACCTAATATCAGTTTGCTTCATTTCATTTACAAGAAGAGACATCTTACTAAAATGATGTACTTTCATGCTAATGAGAATATAGTAAGCTGATTATTAAAAAACACAAACATGTGTGTGTAAAATTTCAACATCTTGGTGGTGACATGAAAACCATATATTATGCATCTCCAAAGAAATGAAGCAATTTGCCTAAAGATTGACAAGCAGCTAATGTCAGAGGGGGATGGTCCTCCAATTCCAATGTGCTTTATACCTATCTAAAATAATTTTCTAAATAAAGAAATGGATTCCAAACAAAGTTCAGATAGTGCAATGAATAGCATTCTGGACTTGGAGACAGGAAAATTCCAGTTCAAAACCACATACACTGACTGTATGTCTAACCCTAAGCAATTCACTTCATTTATAAAATAAAGTATCTTACCTCACAGACTTTTTATGAGAACCAGATAACATAGCATATGTTAAATACTTTGCAAACCTTAAAGTGCTATGTAAATGCTAGTTGTTGTTATATTACTGTTAATCTCTTTATAAGACCAATTTCCTGGTCAATGAGAATTATAACTAGGGAATGAAATTAATATTTTATTAAATAAGATGTTTATCAATTATAGACATGATTTTTCATATGTGTTCATATCCCTTAATTTTTAATGAATTTTGTTTTGATGGAGTATTTTTTTCAACTCACATTAAAATTTTATTGATATATTTGTTTTACATCACCTTCATTTCTTCTTTTTCAATTTGATTTTATTTTTAGATATGCATGATCTCCCTGCCTACCACCACCATCCTCATTGAGAAAGCAAGAAAAACAAAATGTATTATAAATTTGCATATTTAAGCAAAATAAATTCTTTCATATCAAACTATTCTTCCTTACCTACCCCGATATCTTCACGTAAAAAGACAACAGCATCCAATACACTTGTTGGAATAGACAACACATTGACATTTCTATTAATAAAGGTTATAACTTTTAACGGGAAATATGATTAAATCTCTAATAATCTAGATACACCACTGTTACACATATTGTTACAGGTAATTTCAATAAAGACAAAAGTATTTTCAGACTTTAGATCATCTATTGCATCTCTCCTCATTTTATGAAGGAAGAAATTGAGGCCCAGGAAGATTAAGTGATTTGCCCAAAGAGCTAGAATAGAATTTTGGTGCCATCAAGTTTGGAGCTATATAAAATAAAATCCCCTACTCACAGGGGTAAGTGAGTTATCCAGGGTTGCACAGCAAGTAAGTGTCAGAGGCCAGATTTGAAATGAAGATGAGTCTTTCCTGACTTCAGGCCTGGCTCTCTGTCCACTTCATGCATAATAATTGTTCAACCTTAGGATTCTGCTCAAGTTTTTTTTTTTTTTAACTCCGAGTCTAAAGTTTTTTCAACAGGATCACTAAAATCAAATTAGCTTAAATTGAGTTCACCTAGCCTTTGTCCCACCCTCTCCCCATCATCACTTCTTATGGGGGAAAAAAATAGTACATTTACATTTCACCCTTTCTTTAAAATCTTAGGGAAGATAATTTTGCACGCTAGAATAAAGAATAATTTAAGAGAATTTTTTTCTTTACCAAAAGAACCGTAAAAGGAATGCTAAGTAATGAACTTATTAGGAACTTTTTATAGACATTAGCTCAAGTTTTATCTTTAGCCCATAAAATATACATCAACAAGCATTTATTAAGGGCCCACTATGTGCAATGCTTTTTGGGAGTCGCTAGGATACAATAATAGTTTCTGACTTCAAGAAGAAGTCTTAGTAAACAATCAACTCTCTAAACATATGAAAGGAAACCAGAAAAATATTCTCTCAAAAAAGTGTTATTTTTTCCATATATCTGTCCAATATTATTGGGATTTTTTTGCCTCCATGAAAAGAATCGTTTCACTTTGAGACTAAATTGGTGAGACTATAATAGGATCACAGAAATTTCACATTTAAAAGAAATCTTAGAATCCCTTTGGTTTAAGCCAAAGGTCAAAAAATGTGGCCTAAGTGACAGATAAATACCAGCTACCTGTTTGTGTTTACCAAAAATTATAAGAATATAAATCTCATTCTTATCTCTCCAGACATACAATAACAAGTGGTGGGCTGGAATTGGTCCACAGGCCAGTTTGCTAACCCCTGGTCAGTCTATACCTGATAAATCCCTACTTCTACAAGATAGCAGACAATTAATTAACTAGCCTCTGTTGGAAGAACTTCAATGCGGAGAAGCCCATCATCCCCTGAGGCATCCCATACCACTTTGGGATACTAATTTTGAAAGATATTTTCTCTGTTATCGAGCATAAGTTTGCCCCTTGGCATGTACCACTCTTTCTTCCTAGCTCTTCCCTCTGGAGCCAAACTGAACAAATTCAATGCCTCTTCCACATGACAGTCCTTCAATTATTTGAATGTAAGAATCATGTTACCTCTCCACCACCTTTTTTTCTGCAAGATAAATATTCATGGATGTTTCAAATGATCCTCTTAGGGGACAGATTTGAAGTCTTTCACCACTCAAGTCATCACTCTCCGGACATACTCCAGCTTACCAAGAATCCTTCTTCAATTGTGGTGGCAACAACTGAATCTGATACTCCAGGCACAAATAGACCAGAGAACATTGGAACTATCACCTCCGTATGCTAAGGTATTCCTCTTTTAACCCAAACTAGTATCTTATTAATTATTTGCATAGCCATCTCACATTGTTGATTTATATTAATCTTGCAGTTTACTCAAACCCCCAAATCAGGGTAGTTGATCTCTAATAGCTCTGTCCCTCATCTTATACTCCTAGTAAGATGATTGAATTTGATAAAACTTTACATTCAACCCAATTAAACTTCCTCTTGTTTGATGTATCCCAGTGTTCTAGGCTGTCAGGTTCCTTTGATATTTTAACTGTCATCTAGTATGTTAGCAATCCCTCAGAGCTTTTAAAAAACTCTACCTCTTATAGTTCTAACTTTATGACTTGGCCAGTAATTTGACTCTCTTAGTTTACACTTCCTCATTTGTAAAATGTGGGTAATATTTAATGATACACAGATGATGTATATAAAATGCTTTGAACACTCTGAAGCATCATATAAAGCTATTATAATTATCTGCAAATACAAGGATATTGTCTACTCCTTTTTCCAAGTCATTGAGCCATTGATAAAAAATCTTAAGCAGCACATTTGACAATGTTGTCAAAACATTGGCACACGTTGCCCTATATTTAAAAAGCTGCTCTTCCAACAAACTGTAAGAAAAAAATAAAACATTCTCTCAAGGGTAATTTTAAATAACTGCTCTAATTTTAAAAACATTATTTCTTTTATTAATATTGAGGCCTTTACAAAATTTAGCAAATTAATCCAAAATTGAATAGGGGAGCAGATAGAGTGTTAGGGGGGAAAGGATGTTTTTACATAGTCTATCTAATGAAGAATTTTTCTCACCAATGTTATAGAGAGAAATTTAATTTTACAAAGTACTCTAAACATTAAAGTGGATCTACAGTCTCTTCAAATGAATACTTTCAAAAGATACAAATCATAACCTATCCTTACTTTCTTGTGTGACTCTTGTCCTTGCCCTCCCAAGAAATTATGGCAGAATCCATCGAACATGCTGCAGGCCTTCCTTGCTTTGCTTTGCTTTAACTTTGGGAAAATACTGGTGAATCAGTCAAGCTGTGCAATTTTCATGGAGTCTGCTTTCTTATGATCAGCTAAACAGAATACAGAAAGGTGCATCACTTTTTCTGGCCTGATCACTTGGTTAGGTATTCACTGGTCATGATATTGACCCAAAGACACATAGTACAACAAACACAAAAAAATGCATCAAATGAATATTATTTAATTTTTGATAACTGACAATGTATTTCAGAGATAACCATCTCTGGGTTCAGAATTAGGAACATCAACTATCAGCATGCCATGGACTAATTGCAGTGTTGATTTATGTCAAACTGACCTCTTTGCTTTTCCATAGATGTGACATACTTAATTCTTTCTCTTTTCCTTTGTTCAGTCTATCCCTCATGCCTACAATGCTCTCCCTTCAAAATTCTTTCTCTTAGAATTTCAACCTCCTTTTATAACTCAACTTAAGTGCTAGCAAATGTCTAACACCTTTTATATGAAGTCTTTCATGGTATCCAGCTTTTTGTTCTATCTCCAATATCTGAAATTACTATGTCAAGTCTAGTCAACAAGCACTTTTAAACACTTACTATGTGCTAAACATTATGATAAGGGCTAACAAGCAGGGAATAAAGGACAGTTTCTGCCCTCAAGAAGCTTATAAGAGGGAGGACCACAAATAAAAGTAAGCTGAATATTGGATAAGGGTGGAGGTGGAGCTATAGTTGAGAAAGTCCACAGTATGACCTGGAGACAAAGGAGATATGGTTGGCCTAAGTTCCTTCTTCAAGAGGAGTTTCTGGAAAGACCTACCTGATCAAAGAGTGATGCCTTAGGGAACTTCCAGTTTATGACATCCAGGACTGGAGTGAGTTTGGGAAAAAATGATTTATTATACTGTTTGGGGTGAGCAGAAATTATACCACTGAAATCCAACCTTATGTGATTAAAGGCTGTCCACATACAGAATGTCACTTGACCCCAGTAACTCTCTAAGAATCCCAGAGATGACTACAAGGTATTTCCAATTCCCAGGATCTCCTGAGGACTCCACAGCAGCTTCTGGTGTGTAAACCAAAAGGGTTACATTTATTCGGATCTATCTCAATCTCCTTTCAGGTTGTCCTCTCAGCACAACTGCACAACTGCTTACATGGGGTATGTGGGGTTCCTATGTGGTAAGTTTTTGTTAAAATCCTATGTAATATAAATCTTCCAGAATCTGGATAAAGAGAGACATTCCCTTTCCTGATCATCCCTGTTTACCAAATGCCCTAATAAATTTCTTTAAAAAATTATTTCATATTTAGGTATCTGTTCTTGCAAACAACATTAGCTTCAAAGATGAAGAGGTTTCTGGGACAAAATGGAGAATGTCTGAAGTATAACACAAGGAATTATAAATTACTATAAAAATGCTGGTCGTCATCATCATCATCATCCTCTTCATCAGTATTGTTGTCACTGCAAATTATGATTAGAAAATCGAATTTTTTTATTAAATAAAACACTGATTATATATTCATTTATTTAGTATTTAAAGATCTCTGTAGGGATGGTTTTTCTTCCTTGAAGATAGGGACTATTTTATTTTATTTTTGTAAGCCAGTGTACACTACTGTGCATGGCGCATAGTAGGTGTTTGGTGTTTGTTAAATACATTGAATTGAATACTTTACCTTCCAAGTCTTCAATAGACCAATCCTCTCTAGTTCATATACTTTACCAGCAGGCTTGTCTATTGCCAGATAATCTTAAAGTTCAGGGAATGTTAAACAAAAGTATGGAGAAAGGGGAGAAAGGAAAAGTAAAAATAATTCCCTATTGTACTTCCTAAATGGAAAGAAATAACTGAGATTCAAGCTAAGATGAAATCCATAATTAATTGTATTTTTCAACACATACTCCATTAATATCTATTCTTCTTGATGACTATCTCTCTATCTCTGTCTCTCACTCTCTGTTTCAGTCTCTCCAAATTGTCTCTGTTTCTCTATGTGTTTCTCTGCGTTTCTCTGTGTCTGTCTCTCTAAATTGTGTCTGTTTCTGTGTGTGTGTCTCTCTGTCTCTGTCTGTCTCTTACTCTCTGTCTCTCGCACAAAGTTTGAAAAGGTATATTCTCTCATTGTTCCTAGTCTTCATCTCATTTACTTAAAACTCATTTTGGCAACCTTTTACATTCTCTCCCACTGTATTATATCATATTTTAATTCCAATCTTTAATTCTGACATTCAGAATACAATATATTCAAAGCACTAATAGCACGTAGGCAAGGAAATGGTAATATTACAACTACTGTTAAAGAATTTGGGGTGATGATTGTTCTATCTGTATAGTTTAATGATCCTATATAAGTTATGATCTTATTCATAATTCTTTTTACTTCGTAATTATTTTTTCTGTTTTTTTTTTATTCTGTTGCATGGAATTTGTCTTTTGGGTGGAAGAGTTCTTTTTACCATGTCAAACAAGGGACATGCATGTCATAATTCAATGGAAATCAATGCATTTTTGTTCATGAAAAATTAGAGAAACCTGAGGGGAATATTTTTGTCTCAGTCCAGGGAAAAGAAGAATATTTTTTAAAAGGGTCTCAAATGTGTTCCTGTTAAGAAAAGGCAGTTTCTGTGAGGGTCTGGCTCAAGGATAAATAAGGACACTTCTCCTAGAGAAGGCAGGCTGTTCCCTGTCAGATACAAATGATCCATTGAGAATGAAGAGGGAGAAGATTAAAGGGAAAAAATTTGGCCTGTCATGAAACTAAAGTAATGCATCAGACCTCCTACTGTTTAGACCCTGTATTTATGCTCTGAGGTTTAGTAGCCTTGAAGAGAGGCTCCGTGGGGCTCAGGGAAAGGAGAGTAGTTAATCTGTGGAAATAAGAATACCTCAGAGTAGAAGAGGATTTACCTTCTTTCAAACACACAAAAGGTGGCGAATATCACATTTAAATTAACATAATCTTTCTGCAAACAAAAAGAAAACTCTAAGCCTTCCACCTTTCTATACACCTAATTCTTTTTTTTTCATTTTGGGGTTCCCTTTCTTCTACATCAAGGAGAAGAAGACAAAAACATTTAGCTAATCTAAAAACAAAACAGGGCATAGACACAGCGTTCACCCCATGAAAATAAATGAGGACTACCTTACTATATGCTCCCTAATGAATTCATCAATTCAGCTTACATTTCTGTTGGAAATTACTGTCAACTATGAAAAATGCCTTTATTTATAAAGCAAAGTGTACCCATTACAAACATTCAGAAAAGCAAGCCACTCTAACACTCAGGATGAAAAGGAATGAGAGGGTCATCCACTGTCCCTGCCAGTGAGAAGTGGGCGGCAAACAATTTGTACAGGTCTGCTCCAATCAGGGACCAGGAAGCTTAGCCCTCAATCTCAAGTCTACTTCAAAAAGCCATTTCTTACTGCTACTAAGAAAAAACAATACCCTGAATAAATGCGGTGCTTTTTTCCTGGGATCTCAAAGTGCTTCCTCTAAATGATCTCATCAATCCTCTTGACATTCCCATGAAGTAAAAAGAAAAGAGATATTACAGGTATTATTACTATGCACTTTACTGAACAACCTGGAGGGGCCACGATGACAGCCTGGAACTGAGTCCTGAACATGTGTAACTAACTGGGTGAATGCCTAGTTAGCTGATAGTCATGGCACTCTGTAAGGGACATCATTGAACCATGGAAAGGGTTAGCCTTACAAGCAGGCAGTACAAAGTCATAGGCACACACATCAGAGATCATCCAACAGACCTCCCTCAATTGCCTGAAGTGACAAAGTGACTTATGCAAATACCTACATTGTGTGATTTGAAAAGTGCCTAGGCAGGGCAACTAAGTGGCAGAGTGGATGTAGCACTGGACCCAGAGTCAGGAGGACCTGAGTTCAAATTTAGCCTCAGACATTTGGCACTTAGTAGCTGTGTGTGACCCTGAGCAAGTCACTTAACCCCAATTACCTTGCCAAAAAAGTGCCTAGAGATCTTACAAGCCTCTCTCCCAGTTTCTCCTTATCATAAGAGGTAGGAAATGTCTCCGTGAGGGTTAATTCATTGTTTTAATATCTTTGTCCAAAAATTGCAAATTGCATTTGTAAAGTACTGGTTTTGTTGTTGTTCAGTTGTTTTCAATCATGTCTAACTCTTCATGACACCATTCGGGGTCTTCTTGGAAGAGATACTATAGTAGTTCCTTATTTCCTTCTCTAGTTCATTTTATAAATGTGGAAACTGAGGAAAACAGGGTTACATTACTTGCCCAGGGTTGCACAGCTAGTCAGTGGCTAAGGACAGATTTAAATTCAGGAAGATGAATTTCCTTGACTCCAAGCCCTCCACTCTATCCACTGTACCACCTAGCTGCCCAAGAAGCACTGGTACAGGGCAGTATTATTTGGCTAAGACTCGGAAAGAACATAGTCTCTCTTTCGGCACTGATGGTTACTTGTTCTTCATTTGTGAAATGAGGATAATAAGACTTCTTTTACCTTATTCATGGGATTGTTCTGAGGAAAGCACCTTGCAACCTTTTTTGTTTTTGTTTTTTGGCAGGGCAATTGGGGTTAAGTGACTTGAACAAGGTCATACAGCTAATACATGTGTCGAGTGTCTGAGGCCAGATTTAAACTCAGGTCCTCCTGACTCCAGGGCCGGCACTCTACTCACTGCACCACTGCACCATAGCTGCCCCTTGCACCTTGTAATCTTAATGGAGTTATATAAATAGGAATTGCTATGATAACATTTTTATTTTCTCTTTTCAACAACTCTGTGGGTAGGTTTGGCAAATAATACTACTCCCTTCTGACCAATAAGGATTACTAAGTTTCAATACCTCACTTAACGGTATGTTAAGTGACTTGCCTAAGGTTACATTACAGACAAGTGGGATGGCCAGGAATTAGATTCAAGTGTTATGATACCTTGTCTTGCATTCTGTATACCATGTGGTTTTAGAAACTCAGATACTGCTGGGAGAGAACTTCCAGCTATCATGAAAAATTTAGCATGAATTATTTTATCAGATCCTTTCTATGCTGATGGCTAATTCACTAAATAGTCAAGAATAACAGAGCTATTTACCATGGGGTAAAAAGATAATAGAGACAGAAAGCCCAACTTCATAGCCGAAATGAGAAACCCTTTGAAAATAGGTAAGGAATAATCAGCCCATCTGTTAACAAGAATGTATTAGGCACTTACTTTATGCCAACCACTATGCTAAGGGCTAGGGACCAAAAGAAAACAGATTCCGCCCTTAAAAAGCTTAAGTTATAAAGTAATATAACATAAAAGGAGAGAGGAAATAGTAGTGGCCTTTGAGTCAGGAAGACTTGAGTTTAAATCTTGCCCCAGACACTTGCTAGCTGTATGACCCTAGGCAAATTACAGCCTCAGTTTTCCCATCTGTAAAATTGGGATAATAATGACACCTATTTCATGAGGTTCTTGGGAAGATTAAAAGAGTTTATATTTACACAGTGCTTTGCAAACCTTAAAGTGCTACATAAATGTTTGCTATTTAATGCTAGCTCCTAATAGGAGAAAGCAAGCTGTGATCGAGTAGTGTCAAGAAGTGATAGTAAGTTCTAAATGGGGAGGTATGAAGACCATGAAGAAAACTTCACAAGTTCACCTCTAGTCAGTTGGGGGATGCAGAGGATGTTTCAGCAATGTTCCCAAATACTAAAATATTTAAAACTCCTTATATTGCCACAAGATATCTGGAGTCAATGTAGGACCAGACTCTCATAGCAATGATTCCCCTCTCTCAACCTGGTGGATAAACATAGGGCTGCAGAATCTTACTTCTCACACAAGAATGTAGGAACTGACTTGACTTCAAGCCAATATTTGTTCCAGGCCACGAACTCATTAGCAGATCAACTAAGCCAAGGTGAAACCCTGATGTTCTTTCATTCCAAAACAGCTCACACAGGTTAATGTAAATCTACCAAGATTCAGAATACACAGAATATGGATCACAACTACAGAGGGCCTTAGAAGTTATATGATTCAAGCCTTTTATTTTACAGAAGAGTAAACCAACACTCATAGAGGTAAATTATTTTGTCCAAAAATCACATAACTAAGAAGGACAATAATAAAGCTGGTAAATAAATTCCTGGTTTGCTTACTACAAATACAGAGCTCTTGCCATTATACCATATTGACCATTAGTCAATAATTTCAGAGTTGTACAAATTTTAAATAATTTTCAACATGCAGAGAAGAAGCACGTGTACGAATATCAGTTCTAAGTGGGACTTCCTAGCTGGTTCATACAGCCAACAACTCCTGCTCGCACTGCAATCCTAGCTAATCTGCCTTCAGCAGTAACAGCTGTACTGTGTGAAAGTGTAGCTGCATCAGCACCATGGCCAGCAGCCTCTTCTGGGCTTTAATGATGATGCATCCTTTGTGAACTAGTTCACTATTCTTCTTGACTGATTCTACAAGTCCAGATAAGAAAATAAATAAATGAATGAATGAATGAATGAATAAATAGATGGGAGGAAGGAAAAAAATAAACTGATAGTTTTATCAAATGACTTGGATGATCATGAGAACTAGGAATGAAGAGCTTCCTGACATGAAGACCTACTCTAGAGTCACCATTTCCCTGGGACCTGTCTCTGTCTTCTCCATCTTCCAAATAAATCTTTGAATCCCTGTGAAGTCTCAAAACAACTTACTATGTGACTTTAAAAAGATAATAAGGATTCATATGATTCAATCCTTTTATTTTACACATGAGTAAACTGAGACTCAGAGAGACAAGTTGTTTTGTCCAAAGTTACACAGGTTAAAAAGTACATTAACAAAGTGTCAATGTCACTCAAAGTGAGAACGTGAAAAGGCCTTAACCTAAAAGTGCCAAGGTCTCCCATTGCATTCTGACCCATCTCCTGTTATCCTGATGAATATATGGTCACTGGACCAAGATGGCTCTGGAGGAGAAAGTGAGGCTTTTGACCTTGCACAGCCCTCTCTTGCTTAAATCAAAGTCAACTGCAAGTCATGTCAGCATTTCCCTGATGTCATGGTCCTCTTCAAACACAAAGGACAAACACACCAACAATATTAACAAAACCTGTAATGAAATCCAGGTTTACTTTCTTCAAATTCAGAGCTCTTGATCTGTGCTGACCGGTAGGCAATAGTTCGAGAGTTGTACAGTTTCTGGTGCCACCTGTTGACAGGTCAAAAGTGTTACATATGAATGCATACCACAAGACTAAAGTTGGGTATTGCTATCTTCATTTTATAAAAGAAAATATATATGTATATTATATAGAGATATATGTATAGATACATTAAAAGAGGATGGAGATTAACTAATGAATATGGTAAATCAGTCACAGCATCAGGTTCTCACTTCAGAAGACAAATATGTTTGCTGATTAGTCCACCATATAACTGATTTTAAAATAATTTTCTCTCATTCATGTGACAAAAGAGACAAAAATGGCCCAATCTTACTGCAATAAGGAAGAATCTCCTTGCATATGTTGCTTTCTTTCCTACTCTGACTCCCCATTGTTTTTCTTTTTCTTAAATCCCTCATCTTCCTTCTGAGAGATTGAAATGAAACATATAAAAATTCTCTGAAGATCAGACTCCCTAGAGGCAAACTGAATTACTATCTAAAAGTCTCAATAGAGCCTGCCTCTGCTGACAGACTTTTATCCTCAGCATAGCAAAACCTAATTCCCAGCTGAACTCTACAGTTTGGGGATCTATTCAAAGGGAAACTGACCACGTAAAGCTAAGTGTAAACTGGGCTACCTATAGCAAACTTTAATGCCATCCTGTTTAACCAATATTTTGCTAGCTCTAAGATCCACTGACTTCTCTTACAATGCAATTCATAAATGAAAAAGAAAGCCACATATGTCCATATACTAAATAACTAAAGAGTAGATATAGAGCAACATAGAACATGCAAATGTGATACAGACCAACTTCTACACTCCAAGCCCTCTGACAGACAGTGCCTGGTGATACGAAACATAAGGCATGACCGCTCTGTTAACAAAGCTTGAGAGATAAGACTGACACACAAAATCTAAGGAGAATGCAAGACTTTCTGGGCCTCGGTTCCTTCAATTGGCCATTTAGGATACCCACTACATGAACTTTAAGGACCTTGACAAGTTAACCCTTCCATAAATCTAAAAAATATATCATCAAAACTAATTAGCCACTTATCAAATTTGTAGTATCATGAGATATAGGGTTGAGGTTTGCATAGTGGCCAGAGTGCTAGACTTGGAGTGCAATCCAGCCTCAGGTACTTGCTAGTTCTGTGAGCCTCTACAATTCATTTAACATCTCTCACCCTCAGCTTTCTCATCTGTAAAATGTGAAAAATGATAACACCTATTTATTAGAGTTGGTATGAGGATCAAATGAGATATTATATGTAAACTACATTGCAAAACATAAAATGTTATGTAAATACTAGCCATCATCGTCATCGTCATCACTGAGACCCTGGGGCTACTTTCACCTTATCTGTATAGCATAACATATGGAATTCTGGGCTAAGTAATCAGTAATATCAAGGTTTGAATTCTACTTCTGACATGACCCATGTGATCTTGGGCAAATCAGTCAATGTGTCTGAGCCTTGGATTTTTTTAATCTCTAAAATTGGAATAATAAGAGCATACCAAAAGAATCTTTTGCAGACATTAAAGCACTACATAAATACAGGCTATGATTTTTCATTAATTTCTCTCTATAGAATTCTGATTGACATTTGGTAAACTAGTTTTTAGAAATCTCTTTGTAATGACATAAGTCTGTAAGAAAATAAGTTGGTTTAGTCTTTGGTGTTTAAGTATGTATCTTTTAATGAAACTAAATACTGAAAAATGATCTTGGTCATTCTGATACCCAGCTGAAGGGACTTTTTGTCCTCACGAGTCTGCAGCAATCATTCAGCCTTCAATGACTAGTGTCCTAGGTTCCTGGAGATCAGCACACCTGAACTCACAGAGCTTTCTGGTTCCATTTGCTTTGAGCTCTTGTGTGTGGCTCTGGTCCAGGACTTCTTGGCAGCCAAAACAGAGGTAGTAGTAGTCAGCAAAAAACATGAGGTCACCATCTAGCCAAGCATCTGCACTGGATTTCTGCCACAGGGTCCTGCCTTGATTACTGGCTGGGAAAGTTCCCAGAATTCAATGTTTAAAGGACCTGAACATGGATTTGAACCCAGAGTATATGAGATAGCCCAGCTGCAACACAATTACATTTCACTCAGATTTAAAGGATGAATGCTTTCAGTCTTGTGGAGACCATTCACTACTCATTTTTGGCCAGTGTGAAGGTGCAAGTATGATCTGCCTCTGTAGATGATATATCTCATCTAGCTTCAACAAAGATGTTTCCTTAAAACTTACCTAAGCATTCTGCACTGTATTATAGTTTGTTGGCTTGATAGTTCTGTGAAATTCTCTTTTAGCTATTTTATGTATATATGCTTTTTCCTCTCTAAGCATGTTGTAAAATCTTTGGAATCAGAAACTTTTAGATTAGGAAAAGATTCTGTAAATCATCTAACCCAGCCAATTCATCTTGAAGGAAACTGAGGCCTAGAGAGATAAAGGCACAAAAGGAGTGTAGAGCCAGGCTTGAAAGAAGGTTATCCAATACCTATTACAGAGATTTCTATACATTATCATACTAAATCCCAGAGATACAGAAGAATACCTTGAAAATATTCTTCCCTTCTCTTTCTTCTCCAATTCTGCAAAAGTGGTAACAACCAAACCCTTTCTAGGTGTACAGGGGGTTTTTGTTGCATCTATTAAATGCACCATTGAATTAGTAGCTCAAAATGTGGGGGGAAATTAGTGAGAATGTTTGAGGATATGATGCCTTCCCTAATTTCTCTCTTAGACATAGATGAGTTCTCAGAATACCCTACCAGACATTAGTATATGAAAAAATCTGAGGGTCAATCTTCCCCAGCAGCTGGGAACCCCCAGTAAATTGACTGTCTCATGAATTTCCACAAATCCCTCCCAACTGACACAGATACACACAGATAATGGTTGTGACAGAAAGGAATAAAATCATTCCGAGTACACAAAAGACCTAACCTGTCTGATTGATACACACAGATACTGGTTGTGATGATGGAAAGAAATCAAATCACTCCAAGTACACAAAATACCCAACCTGTCTGCACTAGAAGAAGATCCACAGAGTGGATCCATGGGGAAATATGTAGATTTACAACACAGAACAAAGTGATCTGTTCACCAGAAAAAGCATATAAGAGTCTTTACAATAGAAGGAATTAAAATTGAAATTTCCCTAACACTATATCCCTCGTTATATCATTCTTCAATATTCCTCACTTGTGAGGAGGGAAAGATCCTCCTAATCAGTGTAGGGGTCTCATTTGTTGGGTTCTTAACTGCTGCTCTATTAGAATTTCTGAATGGGATGTCCAGCTTCCCTACATAGTGGCTTCAGATATAGGGCGTGGCTCCCTTGTGTTACATAGGTACCATGACTAAATACCCTAAGGCTTCTTTGGAATCCAAGAGAGTATTATAGCTCTCTTCATTATCAGATCATTTTTTTTTCTTATAATTAACTTGTAACTATAAATTGCCTGAAGAAATAGAAATTATAAGCATATTATAAAATATTGATACAAATTCCATTTTAAATAACTCAGTCCACAAACATTATCAGCCACCTACTATATGTCAGTCACTATACTAAGTGAAGGTGATAATAATAAAAAAAGACAACTGCTCTCAATGAACTCAGTTTTAAGGAAAATATGCAGATAACTATGTTCAGACATACTATATACAGGATAAATTGGAGATAATCAACAAAAGGAAGGGGCTAGTATTAAGGTGGGTTGGGAAAGGCTTCCAATAGAAAGTGAGGTTTTGCTGGGACTTGAAGCAGTCCAGGAGAGCTGGGAGACAGAGATGAGGAGGAAGAAAATCTTAAATATCTAGGACAGCTAGTGAAAGTGCCTGGAGTCAGGAGATGAAGATTATTATGTGAGGAACAGCAAGGGGCCCAGTGACACTGTATCATAGAGACAGGTAAGATGATTTAATGTATACAAAAACTGGAAAGGGCATGTTTTGATAGTATTTGAATAATAGAGGATTTTCTATTTGGTTGTGGAGATGATAAGGATCCATTGGAAGTTATTGAGTATGGAGGAAGGGTTACGTGGTCAGTCTTGTGCTTCATGAAGATAACTTTGGCAGCTGAGGGTAAGATGGAATGGAATGGGGGGAAAGGCAGGGAGACCAACCATCAGGCTGTTGCAGTACTTGAGGTGTGAGGTACTTTGGGCCCACTCGATGGTGGTGGCCACTCCAGAGGAGAGAGGCTATGTAATATAGTTGATTAAGGGCTAGCCTTCATACCAGCAAGACAGGGGTTCAAGTCCCACCTTTCATAGATATTGTCTGACTCTGGGCAAGTCAATTAATTCCTCAGTGCTCTAGGCAATTCTTTAAAATTATAAGTTGTAAAGAAGATGTTGATCTACATTACAAGAGGGAGTTTCCTTGTCAGAAAGTCCCCTATACCAAATGAAATCACAGGCCCAATTCCTATCCTTATAAAGAATTTCATAAATAATACTTCATAACTGGAACTTCTTTTCAATTATTTCTATCAATGATCTACTGTATAGTGAGCTTAAGGGCTGTTTCCACAAATATAAATCTCAATCTATCTCTGGCTTCTAGTCTCATAAAGCTATCTGAGGATCAGGGGTGTTTTGATTTTCCCTTAGATCCACTTCAAGGAAGTCTGAAATGGTATTCTCCCTAACTCCATGTCAAGAAACATCCCCACTGCAACACAATGACTTTAATTTGGCATAGAGGCAGAGACTGGAATAAGCATTGGAAGTAGACCTGTGATTTCATTGGTGTAAGGCAATCCTCCATGAAAAAAATGTCTTTATCAAATGAGGCTGGCATCATCTCTTCCATGTATAGTCTTAGAAAGTTACTAAGGGAGCTGAGAAGTTAAGTGACTTGCATAGGGTCACTTGTATACGTGTCAGTGGAGGTCATATTAAATTTTTTATTAATCTTTTTCAATATTTGTGGTCAAGATCAGCACATATTCACCTCTATTTCAAATTTAAAAACAAAACCTTAATTCAGCTACCACTAATAAACGCTTTATTTTGGTAAGTCACTTTGTTAAGGTCTTTGGACACAAAGATGGGAAATAAGACCAGTCATGCCCCTAAAGAGCTTGCAATCTAATAGGAATAATATGACATATATGCAAATACTCATGATGTGAAAGATAACATAATAACAATAACATATCTATTCAAATGAAGTGTGCTAGGAAATTTTAAGTGGGGAAAACTCATATTCTACTGGGAGGATGCCAGAAGTATCATGAAGGAAGAAGTTTCATCTAAATTGGGCCAAAAAGGAAGAAAATTATATCAGTGGGTATATGGTCTAATTTGAGAGGAGAAAGACAGAAATACACAGACAACAGAGTATAGAGAAAGATTGTTTTACCTGGAAAAGAAAGTGAACAGAGTAATTTGTAAAAACAAGTCAAGAAAGGCAAATTAGAGTAACTTTGTGGATACCTTGTAGCAAGTTAAGAAAATTGTATTTCATCCTATAGGAAAAAGGAAATAATTGAAAGTATTTTAGTAGGGGTTATGATTTTATCAGACATGCTTCAGGAGAAATATTTTGGCAGAAATCAAAGAGCAGTAAGGTCTATCTGACTAAAATTCAACAAGGAGAATTAGTCCAGGAGATGAAGTTCTCAATAGATAAAGACAAAGAATTCCCAAGAAGAGGGAAACAGGAGAGTTGTCTGAACAGCCCGGTATGAACATACAGAGAAACTGTCAGCCAACTTAGGTGATATGTTGTTATGTATAAAAGGTAAGAGCTAGGACATGTGGTGAATGGTGAATATTAAATAGTGTCATGGCCCCATTAAAAATATTTTTGGGGGGCTAGGCTCTTAATGAACTAGAGTAGTAATTAAAACTCATGATATTAAAACAGTCTTTTTGATATGTTGGAGGAAAAGGAGCATGTCTAAGATAAAATAGTATCCACAAAATAGTGGAATGGATGGTGACAATGAATGCCATAGATAAAGTACAGATACTTAATTCTTATGCTTCTGTTTTCTGTGCCAAGATAAGAATGAATGTCCATTAAAGTGTTGATGCCCAAGATGGAAAAAAATTAAATCAGCACCTATTTCTCCTTAATAAGTTCAAGTCACCAACATCAGATGAACTACATCCCAAAGAGCTGAAAGAAAAAACAAATAGGAGGTTTGACAGAAAAGAAATCCCCAAAATCTTGGTTTTATATTTTGATACCTTATAATTGTACTAAGACTTTTGGGACAATCTGCATTTAGGAGAAGACGGTTCTTTGGGATAGGAGAAGAGCAAATATTGTTTGGGCTATTTAGAAAAAGATAGCAGAATACCATCAATAAACTAAATCTGTGAAATTGACTTAAATTTCTGATGAAATATTTTTAATGTATTACTAAAGAGGTAGTTAATGAATATCTAGAAAAGACCAGCAATTACAAGAAGCCAGAATGACAAATCAGAAATAGCTAAACTCATCTTCCACCCCAGAACATAATCTACTTGAGGAAGGACTCCTGACTTGACAAGAGCAGTTGATAAAAAATGAAAAGGCATTAGGCAGAAGTAGGTTTAGAGTAGCACTTTACATTATATATCACAATAAGTTTCAAATCTATATTTCACTTGGATGTAAGAGGTCACATTAAAGAAAAAATAGGAGAATGGACAGAAATACCATTAATAATTCTGGCTGGGGCAACCAAGAATCCCTGACCAAACAAGGGATAGTGTAAACCATTAAACAGAAAAATAGAAAAAGGAAACACAAGAAAAATCAATAAAGTAGCATTAAAAAGTAAGTTGTCAGGGGCAGCTCGGTGGTGCAGTGAGTAGAGTACTATCCCTGGGGTCAAGAAGACCTGAGATCAAATCCAGCCTCAAACACTTGACACACTTGCTAGCTCTTTGACCTTGGGCAAGTCACTTAAACCCAATTGCCCTGCCTTCCCACCTGCAAAAAAAAAAAAGAAGTAAACTGTCAGTTGGAGAGAGGGTGGGGATAGTTTATCAAGTATCAGTTAAAAACAATGCATAGGTGGAGCCAAGATGGTGGCTGGATAGCAGGGACTTGCCTAGGGCTCTCCCCCAGGATGCTCCAAAAACTGAAAAAAAAAATGACTCTGAACAAATTCTAGATGTGCAGAACCCACGGAATAGTGGAGGGAATCAGGGCTCCAGCCCAGGACAGCCTGGATGGTCGTCGGGTAGGGTCTATCACACAGAACTGGGAGCGGAGGGGAGCAGAACCCAGCATGGGCTGCTCCCAGACCAACCAGACCAGGAGCCAGGCAGAACAGGCCCTAGCGCCCTGAATCAGTGAGCTGTGGCAGTTACCAGACTTCTCAACCCACAAACATCAAAGACAACAGAGAAGGTTAGTGGAAAAAACTGCAGGGGACAAAGTGAAAAGAGTTCACAGTTCGGCCACCACTCCGGGGGCAGCTACAGAACTACAGCTGCAGTTGCTTCAGGCCCCAGGCCCACCTGGTAGGAGGAAGTAAGTGGCAGATCAGAGCAGAAGTGCAGAGCCTGCTTAGATCTGAGTCTTGGTCTGGGTTGGCGGTTCTTGTGGGAGGAGGAGCACCGGTGTGGCAGAGCTTGCTGTGCAGAAATAGCTCTGAAAAC
>CM053626.1:19049404-19064725 GCA_028646595.1 Phalanger gymnotis | reverse complement strand
ATTCCATCTTAAATGATAGCACATCATCCAAATAACAGTGCAAAGCATTCCAAATAGCAAATGTTTGTGCACACCATATGTATATAGCGTACATACATGTGCTAGAAGGTTATGTACATTTCTCCTTAATTGAGGAAACTTATAGATGATCAAAGAAAGAAATTATAATCCTTAGAAATCTCAAAGGAAAATTGTCCTTTTTCTTCTTCGTATAGATCTGTTCTCTCTCTCTCTCTCTCTCTCCCTCTCTCTCTCTCTCTCTCCCTCTCTCTCTCTCTCTCTCTCTCTCTGTGTGTGTGTGTCTTTCCCTCTCTCTGTCTGTCTCTCTGTCTCTGTTTCTCTGTTTCTCTGTCTCTGTCTGTCCCTCTCTCTCTCTGTCTCTCTCTCTCCCTCTCTCTGTCTCTCTGTCTCTCTCTCTGTCTCTCTATCTCTCTGTCTCTGTCTGTCTCTCTGTCTCTCTCTCTTTCTGTGTCTCTTTCTCTCTCTCTCTCTCTCTCTCTCTGTCTCTCTCTCTTTCTCTCTGTCACACACACACACACACACACATTCCTTTCTTCTATATAACTTTCCTGGAGAAGAGAATCCCTGGTCCACAGACTGGATTATGAAAGTTCTGGACCTGATGCTTTCCCGTGAAGCTTTCAAAGATGAATGAGTGTTGCTGTGGGCAGATAAAAGCGTATGTCCTTCTGCATCTATGGCAATCTCCAAAGGCATAAACAACTTTTAGGCAATTCCCAAGTCACAGAAATTACATGATAAGGGCAATATTTTACATGTGTATCTCGCCTAAGGTGGGACTTTCATCCGTATTATCTTTTCCTCAAAATGGGGCAGCTATTATTAGACACATTTTACAGGTAAGGAAACTGAACCTTTAAGAGGTAAATGATTCAGCCAAAGTCACTCTGCTAAAAAGTAGCAGACAGAACTGAAACTCAGATTTTTGGGCTTCATGCCTAATTCTATTTCTAGTGCGCTACCACACTGTTTCAAATCCATCCATGGATGGTCTGTTTCTCCTTTGAATAATCCCAGCATAAAATGGAAATTGGTAATGGGTTAGCCACCTTACAATATTCTTTGTAAAAAAAGAATTTTAGAAATTATTTTGTGATATTGATGGCTTCCAGCACCAAAGAAGCATCCCTCCTGTGAAAAAAAAAGTACACTAAAAGGTAGAATCTGGGTAAAGATGAAAGAGGAAGGCCCAAAACAAAGCACTGCTCCCATATTTCTACATATGAATGAGTATGATTTTATCAATGAAGTTATTCCTTCCACTGGTAAATACCATAACTTGTCTGTGCCTTCTCATCTTGTACAATTCTTTTCCTTGTCAGCCTTGTGCAGAAATGATGTACCCAAAGTGATGGAGACTCTCCTCCAGGTATATTTGAAGGCATCTTTGGAGGCCTGTCCCCTCTCCTTTGCAAAAGCTGGCCAAAGCTAGTGGCTGTTTATTAATCCACACTTTTCTTGGCCTCTCTGCAGCCTTTGACTCTGTTGATCACCATCTCTACCTGAGTGTGTTTGCTCACAACATATCCAGGTGTTTGTTGACTTGTTTAGGCGGAGCTTGCCAAATTATACATCTTCTCTATTTTGTTTGCTACTGCAGATGCTGGAAGGTATACTGCAATCACGTTGGTCATTTTTTGTATTATTTTATAGTGATACCTGCAAAGCAAAATGACCAAGTGTCTCATAAAATTGTTTTTTTTTTCTTGTTTCCTCTGGGAACACAATGCAGTCAACTCTTTTTTTCATCTTTGACTCACAGCAGATCCTTCAAGATATACATCCATTTCACTTTGATTCCATTTTGTCTTCTGATTTCATTTTGATTAAAATTGTCCCTATTTGTGTGTTTTAGTTCCTCTAGTAGGTTCGTAGTGAAGGGCTTCCAGGAATTTCTAGTATATTGAGATAATTTTACAGACAAGAAGACCAAAGTCTGGAGAAATTAACTGCATGCCTATTTTATACAAATGTGAAAGGTGGAAGAGCTGGAAATTCAAACACAAGATACTCCGATGTTAAAAATTTACACTTTCTCTGCCAGCTGCTTCGTAACGGCATATTTGTCCTTGAACAAATATCTCATGTAATAAGAACGATACTTAAATGAATGTTTAGAGATGTCCCAAGAACATGTCTTACAAAGGACCCTTTCAACACATACTCTGTCACTATCAGTACAGAAACACAAGGGAGCCCCTCCAGACAGAGCGCCAATTTATATTTTATTTTTATAAATATTTTCATGGGCAAAGAAGTTATTTCCTAGTAGACAAATACTGGTGCTAAGCCTCTCTGTATTTTCTAGGCTAGACCTGAGACAGCCAACACAGCTTGTCACCAATACCATACTTGAAGTGTTTACAGCTTGGTAGTCTCCGCCAAGGAATATTATTTATACGTGCTGCATAACCTTCAAGAATGAAGGGTCTCCTCTATACCATGATCATTTAATGAAGTAGAACTTTCATTGGGGCCCCAGAGTTTAAAACAGAATTAATGGAATGTCACTGCTAGATGATCTCAACTGCCACATTATGCAATAATATGCAATAGAAATGATAACAACTAAATATACGTGTACATATACGTATTCATGTACATATATGTATAAACATATGAGTGAAAATGATGTATCAGTTGTTTGCTATATGCAAAGCACATAAAGGGTGAAGTAATGTTATACTAATGATTTCTAAAGTTTGGCAATTCAGGAAATTAAGTTAGTTTCCCAATAATGAAGGAACTTTAAATAAAGACCATGCAAAAAATAAGGATAATGTAGTAGAAAGGCAGAATTAGGAGAAAATTTATATAATATTGCACAAAATAAGAATTGTATTAGTGTCAAGAATAAAATATGTGGATAAATCTATCAGAAACAAGACAAAAACATGGTACATAGAAATCTATTTAGATTCTTACCCTCTATATTGTTTAGCATTCTTGTGCTTCTGAAAAACTGGAGAGTTAGCATACCATGTTCCCAAATGTATTATTTGCTCATTTGTAGCATCCTATCTATTTGAACAGTTTCCTAGACAGGTAAATGTTTTCCTGAAAGAAATCAATGTTCCTTTTTCATTTGCTTTTTTTTGGCTCCCTACTGAGGATAAGAGCAGCAGAGCCTGAACACTTTTTTGCTTAAACATGTTGTTTTCCATCTTGCATAGTTTTCCCCTGATCTTTCAAAATTATTTAAATGATTGTCACTAAAAAGAAGGGAAAATAGTGAGGAAATTAGAAGCTTATATTAAGTTTAATATAGAACAGGTATTCAATAAATATGAAACAAGAACAGTAGATGAAAAAGAGGACACTAAGAACTAATTTGAGAATTAATTCGTTATTCCACCAGATTATAGCCTTTAAAGGCAATACTTCTGTTTATGGTAAATACATATAAGACACTTTTATCACAAAGTCAAGACAGTGGGTGAAAGAGATGAAGGTTGAAATAAAAAATAATGTTCTATTACTGACAATGACATAAATCTCTTAGATAACAATCAAACAAATAATGTAAAAAAATTTGAAAATAGAAACAAACAGAAAGATACCCTCTGTCTAGATAAGTCAGGAGAATAGAAGCTCTTTGATGCTATGGATTAATTTTCATTGTTTTTTCTTTTTTTGTTCCCAGCAACTAGTGTATGTACATACATACATACATACATACATACATACATACATACATACATATATGTGTATATATACATATATATGTATATCAGTAGATACGTTAGATTTTTAGAGGATATGGCTAATGTTAACACTCATATGTAGTCTATGGGGATGGATTATGTGGGGCTCCTGTTAGTCAGCAACAACAATAAACCTTATAGCTCTTTGTTATCTGAATCATTAACTTAATCATTTTCATGTCATGTATTAAGGAAATCAGAATCTGTTATAAAGACTGTCAATTACTATGCTTGCAATATCTTTAATTAATTGACCAATTAGCTCCCAGCCTCACCCTCAGGACTTTTTTTATTTATTAAACTTTTCCCATATACTCCTCTCTCCCTCTGTATCTCTCTTTCTCTTCCTCTCTCCATACACACATATGTGCTACAAACATATGTTTGTATGAAGATATTTTTCATTCACCATATATGTATGCATATATAGACAGGTATAAACACATATACATACATATATAAATACACACATGCATATACCTATTTTTTCCTTTAATATCCTAGGCTTCAACATCAAGCTTATTGATGATGTTTATTACATTACAAAACTAATAAAAGACATAAATAAATTTTATGCTATTTCAGCTGTGAAAATAATCACAGTAAATGGAAGCTCTAAACATCACTGATACTGTTGATAATATTCTCAATCTGGAAACACGGTTCCACCATTCAATGTCTGCAGAACGGTAAAGTCTTTCCAAAAATTCTCATCATAATGTTTATTCACAAGTTGAGGTAAATTCAATATCCTTTGTGATTACCAAATTCTCCTTGTTAATCATATTTATCTGTTTACAGATACTCTACTATTAGAACATAAGGATTTTACCACAAGCATCCTAGCACTTTTTGGTCATAGTAGGCACATGCTGAATTGAAATTCCAAACAGAACCAAGCAGTAGTCAAAGGAACACTCAGATATAGTGTATGTAGGAAGGGACACTCAACATGACCTCATGACAGGGAGACCTAAGTTCAAATTCCATCCCTGATACTTACTAGTCATGTCACCTGGGCTAAGTCATAAAATATTTTCTATGCTTCAGTTTCTTCATCTGTAAAACGGGGATGAAAATATTTGTCGTAGGAACATCATGAGACTGCTATCAGGATGAATGGAGGTAAAAGATATTAAACCTTTTTTTCAAACCTTAAAGCACTAAACAAATATTAGATACTGTTATTGTGAAATATATAGAAAATAACAACTCGCAAAAGAAGATTGAATCTAAATGTCAACATTAGGGAAAGAGAAAAAAAGCCAACATGATATGTTATAGAAAAATCAATCCCAAGGACTTTTAATGTATCTGAGAAATGCTGGGATCAAATTTTAGCTCTCTTCTCTTCCTGGGCCTCATTTTCTACATCCAAATTATGAGAGCGTTGTGTGAGGCGAGTTCTTCAATCTCTTTCAGTTCACAGTCTAGAATCTTAATCTACAATTCTCAGCTCTGCTAAAAAAGTAGAAGCCAAATGAATATCTTCATCTAACCAAATAATAGCAAATAAGAATATGACATAGACTATAATTAAATGACAAATAGATACTCCAAACACTATGTGATGGAGTTGGGAGAAGAGAGAGATTGCTGTGGGTCAGGAAGAGGTAACTAGGTTGGGAGAATTCAGGTTTCGTCCCAAGATGCTGAATTCAGACGATGCTCACAGCAGTCACAATTATACCAACAACAAGCTCTGTACCTCATTAGTAATAATTTTATCCAATGTAGGGAAGTACCAGATGTTAAACAAGCTCCAGGTGGGCTCTGTCCTATCCTGACCTAATCCCCCTCCCAATCTGTACTGGTATGGTTTCTCCAGCAGTTGTCTAAAGTTGTTCAGAGGTCTTTCTCCATGGTGCTGCTGCTCTGGCTTTATTCCAGTTGTCCTGGACCCCGCCCCAGAGATTTTAAAAAGAATGAAGTTCTTGCTCTGATGGCCAGTTCAGGAAAAATTGCATGGTGAAGAAAGGATCTCAGCTGAGCCTTGACAGGAATTATTAACCACCTATTACCTACCAGGCACTGTTCTGGGTACTTTACAATATCTCACTTGATCTTCACGACAGCCCTGGGAAGTAGGAATATTATGATCCACATTTTACAACTGAAAAACAACTGAGTCAAACAGGGTTTAAGTGACTTGCCCAGAGTCACATAGTTAGTAAATGTCTGAAGCCAAATTTCAACTCACATCTTCCGGACGACTTCTGGCCCAATACTCTATTTATTGTACCACCTAGCTGCCTGTAAAAGATGAATATAATTAGACCAGGTAGAGTTATTCTGTGGAGAGGGAAGAAAGGGAAGTCCTTCACAAAGGGTAAAAAGTATCAACACAGAAACTACCCTAGTTAGGTGAATGTGAGGACACCCCGTGGCCTAAACAAGTAGTCTGTGTCCGTGAGGACACCCCGTGGCCTAAACAAGTAGTCTGTGTCTATCCTGGAGAGGACTTGCATTTAGTCTAATAAATCTGGGATTTATCCTGTAGGTAATGATGCTTCTGATATTCATAATCATAAAGATCTTCATTTTCCAAAGCTAGTCACCCAAAAGGTGCTTGTTTCCTCCTAGGTGCAATGCCATAAAACTCAATACACTACCACCAGGTGGAATGTTGAGCAATGTCACTTACACCAAACTGATTAGACATTCCCCAACCTCAGACAACTGCGTGCATTGCCAGCTCTAATCATTTTAAACTGGCAGCAATATCAATAGAGTTTCACATCACCCCTTGACACAGAGCCCTAGGGAAAGAGGAGGGGACAAAACTGCTCCTCTCTTCTCTCTGAGCCTGGCTACAATTCAGTCATTCTTGTAGAGAAGTTGGAGAGATGTGTGCTACATGATAGTGCCGTTAGGGTGGCTTAGGAAATGGTTGAATGACTAGACTCAGTTATTTTTCATTAACAGACCAATATCTGCTTAGAAGAAGTTCGACATGCCCTTGGGATCTTCCTTATTCTAGTAAACTTTTTTATAGATCTGACTTTGAGCTCAACAAAAATAGAGTATATAGCAAGTTTAGAGATGTTATGAAGCTTAAATGAATAACTAATGAATTTGTGAAATGGCTCCTGTTTATGCTCCCAATTAGGGGCGAAACTTTCAAACAATGTGCTAGGGGTTGAGCTCCCAGCCATGCACTATGAAAGATACTTCTTTCCTTTCTGGCTCACATTTTGCCCTTTTGGTCCACATAAAAATACAATTAGCAACAGAAGGACAGAGATGACCACAGGTTTGGTAAGAAATAATATCAGTCTAACAAATATATTCTTTAGCAAAATAAATTTAGGAAACACACAAACAGAAGTAAGACTAGGGAAAGCTATGGCTGGCCAATTCTTCTCAGCCTGCATGTTTCTCTTAAATGAATGCTCATTGACAAAACACACACAATATCTCTCTCTGTCTCTCTCTCTCTCTCTGTCTCTCTCTCTCTCTGTCTCTCTCTCTCTCTCTGTCTCTCTCTCTGTCTCTCTCTCTCTCTCTCTCTCTCACACACACACACACACACACACACACACACACACACACACACACACACAGCTTCCAGCTTGTCCATTTAGATTTCACTGGCTTAAGGAAGAGGACCTCAGAGGTAGCACACACCACCTGCTGCCATGAGACCACTGTCACCTTTCCTTTCTTCTGTAGACATTCTTCTTGAAGCTCCCCCAAATTCCTACTCACTGTATGTGAAAATCTTCATCTCCACTTCCAAAGGCTGACATTGTATCCATTCCCCCTCTTCCCAAACTTGGAAAAATTACGAATCCCAGAAAGTTTTGGGGCAGCCAATCTCTAACCAAGGTTGTTACAAAAACAACACAGATAAATTGTTAGGCTTTCTATATATCCATTATAAACATCATAATTACACTAAACTATTTCCTACTTTGTAACTATTTAAAATTAAAGATGGGGAGGAGCAAAATAATTTATCCTTCCTTCACTCAACTCCAGCCAAAATAATCTATCTCAAGAAAGTCGATCCAAAGAAAAAGCAAATAGTCACTTGTTTATGGCTTAAGGAAGTCTAGTTCATGGTGAACAGAGAATGATCTTTTTGATTTGAAACCAACTTGTTCCAAAAATAGATAAATAATTACATTCACTCCATAGATCTTCACCGTAGTTTAGAATTTGGAAAGTATGAAAACGTTTGAGATCTAAAAAACAGGTAAAAATTCTAACAAGAAAAAGGGAAATGATGAAGATGAAGAATTCAGAGAAACATGGATTTTCACAAAATGATGAAAAGTTATCAAGTCAAATAAACAAGCACTTATTAAGTGCTTACTATCTGCCAGATACTGGACTGGATATCTGAGATAAAATATTAGGCTCCCTCTTTAGGAAAAAAGACATCCCCTGCCCTCTAGGTGTTTATATTCTGATAAAAGAAGACAATACACTATGCATATCAGAATCAGAGATGAGGAATGAAAGATGAATAGTGTAGGGCTTTCCTCAAACAGAGATTAAAGGAAAAGCTGACCAATGAGAGAAAGAAGCTGGGGTGTAGTTGAAGTATGATGAGGAGTGGTACAATGTAAATGGGCTGCTGAGCAATGGTAATGAAGGACAGCTAGAAGCAGAGCAGGGAAAGGAATGAAAGATGGCTGGCCTGGGCCCTTCCTCAAAATGGAGGAAATCAGAATCAGAACCTGAAAACAGTATTCACAAGGATTACAATAATAAAAAATTATTTTTTAAAAAAGATAAGAACTGCGTAATTATAATGACTAATCTTGTTCCTCTAAGAGAAATGAGGAAGTACACTTTGTCTCTTCCATTAGAGGGTGGGGGACTATCTACTCTATCATCTTGACTCAGCCCCTGTAAGTCCCAACTCCATTCTATTAAAAATGATGTGTGTGTGTATGTGCACACGTGTGCTTTGGATCATTAGGGTTCCTTAAAAAACATTATTTCCCAACTATAAAAATGAAGTCTGAGAGATGGAATATAGTTTACCGAAATGAAAATTCCTTGAAATTCCATGTCATTCAAAGACCTTAATAATCGTCTCTTCCTCTCTCTCTCTCTCAGGTGAAATTACCTATTTTGTTCACTAGGAGTCAGACGATCAAATATACTATTATTTATGGCAAAAAGACCATGAGGTAACAAGAATTCTGGCCTTTAAACAAGTTCTTGTTTTTCAGAACTTTCAAGTTCTTGTGGAGAAAAAAGTAGATACCATTTATTATTAAATATAAAGTTCTATACTTGGTTTGGAGAAAGCTTCACAAATAAAAGAAGAAGGAATTGTGGCTAGAGAACAGTCCTTCTGAAAAGTAGCTATATTATTTTAGTGGACTATAAGCTCAGTATAAGTCAGTGAGGGCTCTCTCTCATTTCTTTTTTATTTCTTTCTTCCTTTCTTTTAGGAGATGACTTGTCTATAAACTCCCTATACTGATGCAGACTGGCAGTTAGTTTGTAATTTTAGGGGGGTTTGGAGACATGCCTGGTATATGAACAGGTTAAATTATTTGTCCAAAGTCAAAAATCCAGTGTATATTACAGAAAAAGGACATGAACTCAATTTTCCACAACTCTATGGCCAGCCATTGAGCCACTCTATCATATCATTTCACTTGATATCCTGATATGTCAAATAAAAAAAATAAAATTAACACTATCTTAGGAGAATTCAGAGAGTCATGTGGCCAGAACATAGAAGGGCATCATTTTGATGTATTCTACACTGGTCAGACCACAACTAGATTACCACATTCATTTCTGGGCACCACATTTTAGAGAGGAAATTTTTAGATAGGAATATGTTCAGAGAAGGGAAACCAAGATAATTAAAGCCCGCCAGAGCATATCCTACGAGGATTAGTAGAAGGACCTAAGGATTGTTAGCCTAGAAAAGAAATTACATAGTTGGGGAACACATTAGCTGTCATCAACTACTTAAAAAACTGTCATATGAGACACTAGACTTGTAATACTTGCTCCAGGAATGCATATCTAGGACGAAAGGGTGGAAGTCATATGGAGGCATACTGTGGTTTAGCAAAAGAAAAACATTAAAATCAATCAGAACTGTCCAAAAGTGGAATGATATTTCTTGAGAGGAAGGTAGTATTGATTCACTGGAGATCATCAAGCAGGGACTAAATAACTCCTGGAGATGTTGTAAATAGATTAATGTTTGGCTAAAGGCTGTAATGGTTAACCACTGTAGAATTTCCCCACTTGGAATTCTCTGATATTTACATAATCACTGTAAAAACAACTATGGATCATGAAAAATTCTTTTCAGTCTCATACATACAGTTCACCTTATAAGCTTCAGATTACTGATTTAAATAATAGCATGTCTAGCTCCCTAATGATTAAGTTGCCAAACAATATGAACAAATAACTATCAAAATGTCTATAAAATATAAAAGATTATTTATAACCACTAATGACAAAATAATTGCAAATTAAAACAGCTCTAAGGTAATGACACATATTTAGCAAATTGAAACAAAGATAATAAAAGATGGAAATATTAAATGATTGGAGCTATAGAACAGACATATGAGTATTGAGATAAACGTTCTGTAAAAAAACTGGAATATTACTTCATAAAAAGTGACTAAAATGTGTACTCCTTTGACCCAGAAATCTCATGGGTAGGCATATACTACAGAAAGGTTGAAAGCACATAGAAGGGTCACATATACATCAAAATATCTATCTCAACATTATTTATTGTCTTATAAAAGAATGGGAAGCAAAGTTAGTATTCGTGATTTATTGGATGGCTATCTAAATTGTGGCAGGTAAACATAATGGATTTCATCATCAGAAATAGTAAATACGAAGCATTGAGAAAATAGGAAAACATGAACCAATTCTGTGTATAATCAGCAAAACAAGAGAACAAATATACAAAATAAACCCAACAACAACAAAATAAATGAAACTAAATGCTATAGTTATAATGATCAAGCTGACTTCACCTTGATAAAATGAAGAAATATACCATGCTCCTTTCTTTGTAAAGGCTCCACACTATGAGTGTAGAACATTATATATACTTCCAACCTTGGTTGATGTGCTTTTGATTTTTGATGAACTGACTCCCACCCATTCCTCTTAAAATCTTCCTTCCTTCCTTCCTTCTTTCTTTCCTTCCTTCCTTATTTCTTTCATTCATTTTTCTTTCTCTCTCAATATATGCATATATAGATAGGAAGCTCGACATAGATCTCTATAGCTATATAGTTACAGATACAGATGATATAGATATAGTTATACATATAGATCAATGGATTGTTCTATGGATAGAAGAGAGGGAGAAATATATTTAGATCTCAAGGTGAGATAAAAACAAAAGCATGCAAATACAAATATTAAAAGAAAGCAACATGCTTGGCGTTTGATTGACTATACATAACCACAATAATGTAAATAGAAAGAACAAAAACATAAACACTTAATAATTATAATGACTAAGCTCAGCCCTAGAGAAGAGTCGAGAAAGTAGATCTCTCTTGTTTCATTGCAGAGATTGGAACTTTGGATGTGGGATATTGTAAATATGGTACTGTCACACATGGTTAATGTAAACTAACTTTTGCTGAACTACTCTTTTTCTCTTTTTTTCTTGGAAATCTTTGTTACCAGTCATGGCATGCTTAGGTAGGGGAGTGGGCAGGGATAAATTCAGAAATAAATGTGAACTTAAAATAAAATGTATAAATAAAAAGTAAGATTAAGTTATCTTAAAAGCGCATCAAATGTGGAAATGATCTTTCAAATACTTGAAAATTGTGAGATTGTATCACCTAAAACCTTGATAAATAACAAGATTTTTCACAAAAATGACCCCCCAAAAGGTTGTAAATCATTACGATAGTGGATTATATGAATTGCATATGATATATAATATTTGCTTAAGAAATGAATCAATCAGCATATATTGAGTTATCTGTTTTGTGCATTCATTGTGCAAATCTTGTCTGGAAGGCAAAGTAAAGACATTGTTGCTAACCTCAAGCACTGGGGGAAGCAGGTCCAAATATATATAGACATACATATGCATATGCATGTACACATATACACCTATGTGTATGTATATGTGCATGTGTGTACATATACATTATATATATACATATGCACATACATATGTGTATGTGTAAATACATACATATGTGTATAAAATAAACTAAAAGTTATTAAGCATTTACTGTGTGTTCCTTATAGAGGAAGAATGGCAGAATGGATTGAGAGCTGGCCTTGAAGCAAGAAGACTTCTACTGGCTTATCTTGTCATTGAACTGCTCAGTGTTCTAGGCACTCTAAGAGAATTTAAGACTAAAAGTTGCAGAGAAGGTGCTAACTTATATAATCATTTCTATGTATCAATTAAATCATTCATTTCATTGGTCAAATCCATATCTTTATCATACTGTGTTATTCCACTCAGCAAACACATACATTCACACATAAAGACATACACTCATGCACACAATCACATAAGTTAAAAAAATCACTAGGAGCATTTGAAAAAAGAGGTCATGTGATGGGATCATTAGAAGAAGATAATGAAGGGATGGCACAAGGGATTTCCTCTTCCTTAGCTATAAACATGCCATACTTCTGTGATACCTGTGTCACAGGTGGGATAAATATTGGGTTTGAGAGGACACATGGAAACAAAAGAGAATATATTCCATTTTTAGGGGCAAGGGTTATATTGACCTTTTGTACCATCAGTGGATAAAATCACTATATATTTACAAATATTAAGGTCTAGTATTAACAACATAAAGTCCAATTCATTCAATTTAGTATTATAAAAGGTTCCTACTTGAGAGTAGGCCTTACTGATTCTTCCAGTCAACATGGCAAAGGTGCTAACTGAAACAATAATAATCTGACATTTAATGAGCATGTGACAAATGGAACTGCCACCATCAAATGCCATGTATATGGGTACTTCATCAAATCTCATTTATCAACATTAAGGAAAGTGGCACACCTCTATAATGCAGGTTTACTACCCTTGACAGCACCACTTTAGGAAGAATTACGTCATTATTTCAGAGTACACTAAGTTTAAAAATATATAAATAAATGACACAAATTTTACAACTTTCCCCTCACACATTTTCTGACTGGTTGGGAAGTTATCAACTACAAATTTCTAGTAAAACACCAAAGCTAAGAAAATATTTCTCACATATAAACAACGATATCATGTCCCACTCAAAAGGAAAAGTTCTAGGCAAATGCAGCCTTTTTGCTACAGTGCATTCCCAAATTACACTCTATGTATGAATAAAAAGATGCAAGAATTAAGGCCTTGGTGGGAGGTGAATAGTGGAAATTTAAAAATATTATTTTAGAGTAAACTCTATCCCAAGAGATAATCTCAAGATTTTTTTTCCACCTACTGCTCTCCGAGAGAGGAAGAGAATACCACCGTGTACATGTGAGAAGGATCACGAGTCAGCACTGGAAGGCTATATAGAAAATACTATCTACTTCCATCACTAAAAGACTAAAAGAACTTTAAAAAAATACAACAATGGCTCATTTGCTCAAAGCTGTCAGGGAATGAATGGTTCCACATCAGTGAATTTTCCAAACTGAAGTCTATATTCTCATAACACCAACTGTAAAAAAAAGTAAGCAGTTTGGATAATTTGGATAAAAATCCTTTTAAGCATCTTATGCATTCTATACAGAATATGACACACTATTTCCTTGATGACTCACAAGGAAAGATGGCCCTTTTGGGGGAATCAGATATGTGGGGATTCTGGTTCAGCATCAAGTTGCACCTAAGATCATTGGATTTGAGAGTTGAATTTCAGATTCAACCTGCCAAAAATCTGAGATTGTTTGACTCTATGACTATCATGAAAAAGCACTGCGCTATGCTATAAAGCACTAAATAAATGATGGGCTCAGTGAATACTGAAGTTTGTTTTGCTGCTACTTTCCCTTATGCTAAATTACTGCCAGACTGCTATGTCTAATTTTGTCCAGATCCCATTCTGTCATTCTTGTGGCCATCGGTGTTTGTCTCCAACAGCTCTCCCATCTCCCATCCAAATACTACTATTAATATGCTGTTTGCTAGGAAATCTAATGCCAAACTTGTTAAAATTATACAAATGGTCACTTAATGAAGACCTCTCTTAAAACAACGTCCACTGACTTTGTGATATCTATTTGGGCTAGCTTTGAGGCCCTTACATTTTTTCCTTCCAGTTTTTGGTTGTTGAGGAAACCATAGAAGTGAACTCCAGATAACTGGTGATTTAGATTTTTTAAATATGTTAAAATGTCACTAGTGAATTCTGGAAGAGACTTAGAAATAAAAGAAGACATTTTGATGATTTTGTATCCTTCTAAACAACTAGAGAGGAAATTGCTGTATAAAAAAAATCACAATTACAAATGCTTTTGAGATTCTCCAGTAAGAATTTTTATTAATTAAAGAGAATATATTAAAATTGAATGTTTAAGATTATATTTGTGTGTGTACATATATATATATGTATATATTTGTGTATAAGTGTTGCATTTTTTTTAATAAATTAGATCTGGAGAAGGTATGGAGCAGAGTTAATAAATTCCTTACTTAAAGCTTTGCTCTGCAAGTTGTCTCTAGATTTTAAAAGGATCATTAGGTGCTATTCCTGATTTCATTATACTGAGGGAAATAAATGAAAGAATATATATTTTATATTGATTTTCACATACCATAATAAATCCCATACAGAAGGCATGTCTTAAAATAAGATATTTTGAACTCTATTGACATATTTGTGTTGCCTTTTCTTTTCTCTTCCTTATCCCATTTCTTTAACTACATTGTTTTCTCAGAAATCAGTAGCAGAATGGCATATTGGACAATATTTCATGCATGAACAAAAAATGATTTCTTTTTCTCTTTTTAGCAAATTAATTCATTTCCTAAATGCCTACATTTTAATTTAAATGAAATATTTGTTTTTTTTTCAATGTAAACCATTTCTTCATCAGGACATAGAAAAATAGAAACATTAAGAAGTGTGAACTTTCCATTGATGATGCTTTTCAGTAGCTTTTCAGTCATGCGCTTTTCAGTCATGCACGTCTGAATCTTCATGACCTCATTTAGGATTTTCTTGGCAGATACTAGAGTGGTTTGCCATTTCCTTCTTCAGCTCATTTTACAGATGAGGAAACTGAAGCAAACAAGGTTAAGTGCCTTGCCCGGGGTCACACAGCTAGTAAGCGTTTGAGGCCAGATTTGAGTTCAGGAAGATGTTTTTTCCTAATTCCAATGGCAGAGCTCTATCCATTGAACCATCTAGCTGTCCAGAACTTTCCACAAACAGCTTCAATACCTTCATTCAATCCTGTGCAGTGTGATATCTATTCCCTTTACCATCCTATTCGCCTCCCTCTACTTGAAGACCAATTCCTCAATATCTTTCCTACAATGCACCATTGATATCCATATCTGAATAGTGTTCCAGCTAGGGCAGAGAACTATGAAATATCAATCATCTGTCATATGGCTTTCTTCATTGCAATATCAATTAGTTTGCTTTTCTGGGTGCTAGGTTTCACT
>CM053626.1:19014126-19048904 GCA_028646595.1 Phalanger gymnotis | reverse complement strand
AAAAAAAAAGAATAGAAGAAAAAAATGACAATTTTATCTAAATTAATTTACTTATTCAGTGCCATATCAATCAAACTACTAAAAATCATTTTACAGAGCTACATAAAATGATAACAAAATTCATCTAGAAGAACCAAAGGTCCAGAATATCAAGGGACTTAATGAAAAGAAATGCTAGGGAAGGTGGCCTAGCCATGTCAGGTATTAAACTGTACCCTAAAGCAGCAGTCATCAAAACTACTTGGTACTAGCTAAGAAACAGAGTGGTAGATCGGTGGAATAGATTACGTACACAAGACACAACAGTCAATGACTATAGCAATCTACTTTTTAATAAATCCAAAGAATCCAGTTTCTGGGTTAAGAATTCACTATTTCACAAAAACTGCTGGGAAAATTGGAAAATGGTAGGGCAGAAACTGGGCATAGACCAATATCTCACACCATATACCAAAATAAAGTTAAAATGGGTTCATGATTTAGAAATAAAGACTGATACTATAAGCAAGGGAGAGCAAGGAATAGTTTACTGTCAGATTTATGGGAAAGGAAAGAATTCATGACCCAACAAGAGATAGTGTTACAAAATGCCAAATGGATCATTTTGATTATGTTAAATTGAGAAGCATTTGTATAAACAAAGTCAATGCAACAAAGATTAGTAGGGAAGCAGAAAATCTTTACAACCAGTGTCTCTGATAAAGGTCTCATATCTAAAATATACAGGAAACTGAGCCAAATTTGTCATTCCCCTGTTGAGAAATGGTCAAATAATATAAACAGGCAGTTTTCAGAGGAAGAAATCAAAGATATCTATAGTCATATAAAAAAATGCTCTAAATCATTATTGATTAGAGAAATGCAAATCAAAACAACTCTGAGGTACCACGTCTTTCCTGTCAGACTGGCCAATACGACAAAACAGGAAAATGATAAATGCTGGAGAGGATGTGAGGAAATTGGAACACTGTTACGTTGTTGGTGGAGTTATAAACTGATCCAACCATTCTGAAGAGCAATTTGGAACTATGCCCAAAGAGCTATAAAAATGTGCATACCCTTTGACCCAGCAATACCACTTCTAGGGTTATATCCCAAAGAGATCATACAAGTGGGAAAGAGATTTGTATGTACAAAAATATTTATAACAGCTCTTTTATGTGGTGGCAAAGAATTTGGAATCAAGGGAATGCCCATCAACTGGGGAACAGCTAAACAAACTGTGGTATATGAATGTAATGGAATACTATTGTGCTATAAGAAATGAGGAGCAGACAGACTTCATTATAACCTGGAATGACATATATGAACCGATGATGAGTGAGGGGAGCAGAACCAGGAGATCATTATACACGTTTACAGACACACGGTATCTGTAAGGACTAACTCTGAGAGACTTGACTCTTCTCATCAATGCAAGGTTTAAAGACAGCTACAAAAGACTCATGATGGAAAAAGCCACACACATCCAGAGAAAAAATTATGGAGTCTGAATGCAGACAGAGGCAAACTTTTTGCTCTCTTTTTTTCCTTCTTTTTCTTGGTTTCGTTTTTCCTTTCTCATGATTCATTCCATTGCTTATAATTCTTCCTTACAACTGGACTATTATGTAAATAAGTTCAATGTGAAGGTATATGTAGAAACTACATTGGATTACATGCTGAGTTAGGGAGGAGGAGGAGGCGAGGGAGGGAGAGAAAATTTGGAACTCAAAAACTTGTGGAACTGAGTGTTATAAAATAAAAATAAAAAATAAATTTATTTTAAAACTTCAAAAAAGAATTCAGTGAGTTCATAATTCTTGCTGCCTCATGGAACCCATTGGGGGTTGAATACCTAACCAGCTAACATAGATGGCATAATTCCCATCCAAACTATTCAGTTAGACTTCACTATTGCTTCCTGCCTTGTTTCCTTTACCAATATACATGCTGACTATGTGGAATATCCTGAGAAAAAACAAATACCTTTGTGAAGCCAACATATACCCCAAATTATGCCATGGGGAAAAGAGAAGAAATGCTATATTGTGGGCACAGCTCATACTGCCTCATACTGGTGAAAACTATGGACCTCTTCTCAGAATCACGTTTTTAAATGTGTAAAATAAAAGGCACAGGATTAAAAAGGAAATCAATTATAATGAAATAGTCATATGTGTGTATATATGTATGTATATATACATGTAAATTCATGAAGCTCAGTTTAAGACTCCAAACCAATCCCTTTTCTGAATCCCTCTTTCTTTTGCATGCACTATAATCCTACCAGGACTTCAGAACTTACTCTCAGGAATCATCTGTGACACCTAATCTGATATGTCCAATCCATTGCCAAATCTTCTCCTATCTACCCCCATATTATCCTATATCTGTCCCTCCTCTCCATTTACACAACCACCATCCTAATTCAAATCCTCATCACCTTTCAACTGGACTATTGCAGCAGCCTTCGCATTGGTCTCACTGCCACAAGACTCTCCTCAAACTAATATATCCTACACTCAGTTACCAAAGTGACTTTCTAAAGTGCAGGACTGAATACATCAATTGTTTGGTAATAAATTCCAGTGGCTTTATAAGTTCAGCTGTATGGTACTTAAATAGTTCACAATCTTGCCCCAACCTACCTTTCCAGCTTTATTACATATTGTTCCCTTTCCCAAACTCTACTGTTGAGTCAAACATAATTGTTTGCTGTTTCTCACACTCATTAAAACCAAATTTGAAATATCTGAACATGAATAGGAAATTCAACTATAACGCTATCCACTCAGCACAACTTTGTGAAGAAGAAGGAATAGATTAATTCAGAAACAATTATTTTCAATGACTGCTTTTACAGTGTGTTCGACAAATATCTTCACACAGAGAAACATGACTCCTGCAGAAGTTGTGCTCATTAACTGTTATTTGATTGTCTTATTGTAGATGTTTCTAAAAGAATTCTTAAAATGCTTTGTAATGCTTAGTCTCATTGATTAAATTAATGAATAAGTGTTTTTTAATATATGATTTGCAGGTATGCCGTGTCCCTCAGGAAAATATGAGGAGTAAAAAGAGTAAACATTCTATCCCATATTATGATTATTTTTATTAAGAAAAAAGTTTCGCATTATGAATAAATAAAATGAAATGTCTCAAGCATGCATTTCATAATTCTTTCATCCTTTTAAATGTATATTTTGTAATTGTATTATTTAGACAGCTAGGAGGCACAGTAGATAGAGTGCTGAGCCTGGCATCAGAAAGACTTATCTTTCTGGCCTCAGACACTTTCTGGCTGTGTGACCCTGGGCAAGTCACTTCACCTTGTTTGCCTCAGTGTCCTCATCTGTAAAATGAGCTGGAGAAGGAAATGGCAAAACGTTCCAGTATCTTTGCCAAGAAAATCCCAAATGGGGTCACAAAGAGTTGGACATCACTGAAACAACTGAACAACAAGAATTATATTATTTTAATGCGCATATTCAAGTTGTACATTATATAATTTATAACTAGATATCCCAATATCAGATAGCAGACTGAAACATTGCTCTTCCCTACCCCTTTTTTCCACTCCCACCAAGGTTTAGGACAGCAGGGAGAGGAGATCTGATATACTGTTAACTTAGTAGACAGCAGAGTGCAGCCTGTCATTAGATGATGCAAAGTGCATGCAGAGGAAAGCTTTATGGGATCACAGATTCAGTGCTGAGCAGGGACTTTGAAATGATCTATTGTGAATGCTTCATTTTGTAAATGATGAAAATGAGGGCCAACACACACAGGGAATGTCAGAGATAATTGGAAGAACCCATGCCTTCTGACCAGGAACTGTCCTCATTTTCTGGTGATGAGCCACTTGGTTAGCCTATAGACCAACACATACAACAAGGATTCTTAACCTGGAGTCTAAGAACTTTTTAAAAAAAGTTATAATAATGGTGTTATTGTTGTTCAGTTGTTTCGGACTCTTCTTGACCCTGTTTGGAATTTTCTTGGCAAAGATACTGAAGTGGTTTGCTATTTCTTTCTCTAGCTCATTTTACAGATGAAGAGACTGAGGCAAACAGAGTGAAGTAATTATGCAGGGTCACACAGCTGGTAAGTGTTTGAAGTTAGATTTTAACTCAGGTCTTTCTGACTCCATGTCTAGCACTCTACTCACTGTCCCAACTGGCTGCTCCTTGATAACTGTATTTCAATATAATTAATTTCCTTTGTAATACTATGCATTTTATTTCAGGCATTTAAAAACATTTTTCTAAGAAGTGTTCCATAGGCTACAACAGATTGAATACCCCAGGGGTTCTTGCTTCAAAAGGTAAAGAATTCCTGTAATAGAGGCTTCAGTGTTACTCCTCCCTGATCTTCCTCCATTTGAGGGCACCCAAGAATTTTCCTTATCAGGAAATTCCACCTGGATACCTTCCTAGATTTCACCATCTACAGAATTTAATCATTTTGCAAATTGAAATCAGCTCAGAAATTCATACTTCCTAAGATCATTTCTCACCCTCACAGGACTTCATCATGTCCCTATCCTTTTTTCGGCTTCTTTTTTATGTGTTGTCTTCCCATTAGATTGTGAGCTCCTTGAGGGTATGTGTTTTGGGTTGGGGGGAAGGGAAACGGGTAGGTGGGACTCTGATTCATTCCAGTAAAATATAAACTCATTGGGGGCAGCCTAGATTCCTTTTTAAAAGGTTAAATTTATATCTCCCCTCCACATGTACACCTTTTGCAAAGAAGAAGCTTAATCGATACTGCTGAATTAAATTAAATGTAATTGGTTGAATTGAATTCAAAGGTGTTTGTGTCCTGTTGTGTTGGTAGTTTATTCACTACCAGTTTCCACATATATCATTCAACCAAAATGGAGAATAAGCAGTGATGAAAATCCAAGTTGACACTGACTGACTGAATCTGAAAAGCTGAGTGTGCTTCCACTTTCTCATTTTGTAACAAAGATGATTGAAGAGTGAGATGACAGGTGGGATCAGGTTTATAGAACAAGGTCCCTCGGAGATCACCTAATTGAACCTCTTATAACAACCACAACAAAAGAGCAGTAAACTGCTTCAAGTCCTAGGGAAGTCACTACTTTGGAGGCAGCTCATTCCACTGGAGGCAAAGAGGGCGTGTTTAAGAAGTGTTACCTTCTATCAATTTGGATTCCAGCAATTTTTACACATGTGAAGTGAAGATAGTTAATTAGATGATCTCTCTATTCCCTCCCAGCTCCAAAAATTCTATAAAGACAAGAATATTGTAAATGTAGATGGTTGAAAATTATAAATTCCTATTACTGCAAAAGTCTAACGCTACTGATATTGCTTTTCTTAATTGTGATAACAAGAGACCTACCCAATTGTTACAGTCATTCTGGTTAGTTGTAGTTATAAAATCTATTTGCATTATAATGAGGCTTATTTAAAATATCTTTGAGTTAGAGCTTGCTTGGTTTTCTGCTTTGGGAAGGGTTGAGAGGCTTGGTCAGATTAAGAAGCGCAAGGCTTGTAAATTCTTTTTAGAACTGGAAGAAAACTCAATAGAGTTCATCCTTGACCCTTTACTTTCACATTTGTGCTAAGGGTCCCCTTCTCTTTCCTAATATAAGCCATTGTAACAGCCTTCACCAATTCTTGCTATTAGAATAGCTTTCTAATAGCTCTGCAGCACAACCTCAGTGTCATCTTCAACAACTCAAGCAAATTCACCAGACACGTCCAATCTGTTTTCAAGTCTCATCATTCCTATTTCTGCAACATCTTCCCTATGTCCCCAACTCTCTTACACAGCTACCACTGTAGCATAGGCCCTCATTACCTCTTGCCTGAATTATTGTAATAGCCACCTAATTGGTCCCCTTGCCTAAAGTTTCTCCTCATTACACTCAGCTGCCAAAATGACATTCCTAAAGCTCAGCTCTGACTGCATCACTCTCCCATTCAATAAATCCTAGGACCTGCCATTTACCTCCAGGAGCAAATATCAAATATTGTTTGGCCTTAAAGCTCTTCACAACCTGGCCCTCTTTCTACCTTTTCAATTGCCTTGCACTGTACTCCTCTCTATGCATTCTATGATCCTCTAACACTGGTTGTCCCTCAAATACCACCCTATCTTCCATGCCTGGAATGCTTCTCTCCTCCTCACCTCCTAGCTTCTCTGATTTCTTTCAAAATTCAGCTCACGTTCTATTTTCCACTGGAGGCTACTGAAAGGAAAAAAGTCTTCATTTGGGCTTTTCACCCTGATTAATGAGGCAAAATTCAGGCCAAAGAGAATTAAAAGGATTTTTTTATAAGTACTTCTAGGTAGCAACACGTTGACAGGCTAATCACAGGAGATCAGCCATAGCTTCAAGGTGGGTCCAGTTTTTAACTTTAAGACAATTCAGATAGGTCCACCTCAGCAGAAGAGGCTGAGAAATTGCATCTCAATTTCCTCCGAAAGGTAGCAAGAACAGGACAATTTGCAGGTAGGGGTATGTGACAAAGAGCAGGTAACACAAAAAGCTAAAGTCCTAGTGTCTCCTTCCCCACTGGAGGCTCTCCCTACCCTGGTTGACAAACAGGGCTAGGAATAATAGTATACCAAGCCACCATAACTTCCAATAGGCTTTTCCATCTCTCAGGGTCCTCTATACACCAGACTGGCTTCTAAAATTACCTCTTATTGACACTGTGTATCTCTTTCCTATTCATAGCTGTTTGCACGTTGGCACTCCCTCCCCACCTCTGATAAGAGCTCCTTGAAGTCAAATACTGTTGTTTTTTTGTATCTTCAAAGCTTAACGCAATGTCTGACACATAATAAGTGTTTAATAAATGCTCACTGACTCGACTTCATGTGACTTTACTCATATATGCCTAATGTCTAGAGGAATTTTCAAAAAAGCAAAAAATTTCCCTGCCTTAAGGAGTACTTGTTCTATATTCATGACCCACTGGGAAAGGGACATATGGCTTCTTCCAGTGGAACTGCCCAGTCCCTCTGACTTCCTGTTATAAAGAGGAAGACAACCTATGGTGAGAGAAAGGACATTAGTAACAGATATGAATCCTCAGGGCTCAGACACCTTGTCCCATAGCACCAGATAAGAAAAACAGGAGAAAAAGTTAGTGAAGGGAATTTGAAACTTTGAAGGGAAGACATTTCTACATGGGTCCAGAGCCCTATGATCCCAAATTCTGCAGCCCTTGCCATGTTAATGAAAAGGAAGTTTTCAGTATTGAGAGAATATAATTAAGACATAGGGTTCATATTTGAATTCCTGACATTTCAAATAATGAATTTAACATTGCTTAAAACAAATTCTGGTTAAAAATATTGAAAAACAGACTCATTCTCCTTGGGCACAAAAGCAGAATAAAATAAAAATAGTGGTAGTTGCAGGGTGGCAAATTTGGACTTGACAACTTAAAAACATGTCTGCTAAATGAACTCCAAGTGGAACAGACTCTTGGGAATTAGTAGATTCCCCATCATTGGAGATCTTCAAGAAAGGAATGATAAAGACTTGGGATATTAAGCTGGTTTCACTGAGCAGTCCAGGATAAGGGGTTCAACTAGCACATCCAACTTTTGCTAAGACCCTTCTAAATATATCTTCTTACCTGTAGGCTATTTCATATTCCATTTAAAAGAATCTCTGCCAGATATAAAATATGAAAGGATTTCCTTCTCAGCTCCCCAAGGCCCACACAGATCTGCTTCTGACTCTACCTGAGTCAACAAAAGGTATTAATGGAAATACTACAAGCCAGCATGCTTCACACTGCCAAAGTTCACAAAAATAGTCCAGGGATAAAGAATCCAGCTAGAAAAGCTGAAATTTCAGTGCCTCCTTGGGGCCTTTGAAAACTGCAGGGGTCATTAAGTTTAGCCTTTTATGATACCCTCTGTGCTACTTTCCCCCCCTTAGTTAACCAGTCAGATCATATTTCTGTTTTATTATGCCCCCTCCCACAAACACACACATACACACACACACACACACACACATGCACGCACGCACGCACACACAAAACTCCACCAGCTCCTATCCATTTTATCATCTAGTCTTTTTTGATATGAGTGGTCATTGTAGACTTGTATGTTTCACTGGTTTTCTTCTTGCCATCTCTTTTCATTTCACTGTCCAGTTAAGCAAATTATAAAATACAAGGAGAATCATGCTGTCATCTCTCCTCAATAATACAAACATCCTGCGTACCTCCTGCAACTGCTCAAACTGATAGGGATTTGAAATAATAGAACTTTGCTGGTGCTTTCACCTCTTTCATGATTTATTGATGGCTCATGCGGTAACACCTGACCTGAGCAGAATCTCTCTGGGAAAAAAATAAGCCTCGGAGTTATGCCAAAGCGGTGGGAGTTTCTACCCACCACATTCAGGACATCATTTTCAGTTTTCAGCCTAGAATGCTTATGACTTTCATCTTCCAAAATAATTGAAATTTTTTTCTTTCATGTCTTGTTTTATCCTTTTCCTTTCCTGTTGCTCTGTGTGTGTGTGTGCATGTGTGTGTGTGAGTGTGCGTGTGTGGCTTGAGGTACAGCTAAATTTGTTGGGGTGATTTATCATTAATCAATCCATGGCAAGATCCAGTGAAATTTGGGGGCTGAGAGTATATTAGAGAAAAGATTGTTACAAGTGAAGACAGGAACAATGCCCAATCCTTACATGGCGCTGGCCAATAACTCAGCATTTTCAGGAGGTGATGATACCCTGAAATTTAAAGTCCAAATGAATAGCATCATGGGTGCTGAAAAGGATCTCTAAGGCTGTCAGTCAGACATTCAGTCAGGCAATAAACATTATTGTGTCAATTATGTGCCTGGCACTGGGCTAAACATTGGGATACAAACAAAAGTCCAAGGTCCCAGCTCCCGAAGAGTTCATAATATAATGTCAGAGACAACATGCAACGGGCATAGGAGAACCAGCTTAAAGTATCTGAAAGGATGCTGTCATAAGGAAGTGCTTCACTCCCATTTGGTTCCAGAATCCAGTAGATGGGACAATGGTTGAGCGTTATAAAGAAGTAAACTTGGACTTTGGGTGAAGAAACAGATCTTATCCATTAGAGAGCTCCAAAAGTGGACTGGGTAGGCTTGAAGGATGAGACCCCTTTCTTTGGAGGTATTCCAACAAATTTTGGATGGCAATTTGTCAGGTATGGTAGAGGAGAGATTATTTGCTATCGATGGTTTAGAAAATATATATAATGAGAATCTTTCCTAATTTTAATATTTTCTGATTCCAATATGTGAAAGATCAAATAGGGGCTGAACTGGACTTGTGATTTAATTGGCATAAGGTACTCCTGGATGAGGAAGCTCGGTATACTAAGGCAGGTCAGTACCACTTCTTCAACATATAGTCTTACATATTGGCCAAAGGCACTAAGAGATGAAGTTCATATTTTTGTTGTTGTTATTGAGTCATTTCAGTCATGTCCTCTCTTTTTGACCCTATTTGAGGTGTTCTTGGCAAAGATACTGGAGTTGTTTGCCATTTCCTTCTCCAGCTCATTTGATAGATGAAGAAACTGAGACAAAGTTAAGTGACTAGCCCAGGGTCACACAACTAGTGAGTATCTGAGGCCAGATTTAAACTCAAGAAGATGAATGTTCCTGACTCCAAGTCTGGCATTCTATCTACTGTGACACCTAACCACCCAGGTCATACAAGGTGTGTGTGTGTGTGTATACATACGTGTGTGTGTGTATATATGTACATATACATATACATGTGTGCACATATACATACACATATATATACACATATAAATATATACACACATATACATACAGATATACTCATATATCTATTAAAAGAGGTACCTGAACCCTAAGGTCTAAGTAACTTTGATACCATCTCTCTATGCACTGCTCCAAGATGAAGTGATGTTGAATAAATGAAATTTGAGGACTGAGTTAGAAAGTCATGACAATTAATTTTGATAATGCTAAAGATTCTGTCTTCTAGCTTCCAATTCTCTTTTTCCTCTTCATATTAGTGAAATGATGTTTTCTCTGACATCAGCAACTATTAGCCTTTGCAGTACCCAAAATCCCCTCACTACCTAATTATGGGGAGAAACTGGGATGGTCGTCAGTAACAGTTCCTCAAGTGCTACCAACTGAAGTGATGAAATGAATAGAAGTCATTTACCAGCTGAAAAAGTATGTGGATTCACTGCAGTGCCTGACAAGAGAAAGTCCACAAACAAGGCTTCATTACACAGTGGACTACATGCAGCAACTGATAGGCAATCCCCATTCCCTCATCACATACAGTATCTCAGCAATGATTTCATCCTAGAGAAGGAGCCAATAAAATGAGAATGGATGTTGCTAAGGTGAAGCTTAAGAGTTACCATTTAAAATTTACTATTAAGGATAAGACAAGATTTATGAAAGATCTATGGATTTAGAAATGTGTTTAGACAGTAAGTTTTGCAGACTTTGGGCTGGAATCAAAAAGCTTGATGCAAAAAAAATGTTAAAGGCTTCTGTGTACATAAAATAAATCCAGCTTACCCTCTCAGAGAGCCCTCTGGCTGTATAAAAGATGATGACAGTGATTGTGAAAAAATTGCTTATAGCCACAATTCTCCATTATTTTCTCATTAACTTTGGTTTTAAGGGGAAATCAAAGCAAAGCTTCATGAAGATGAGCTACATAAAGATGAGCTGAAAATTTATCTGAACATTAAGATAAATTCTTTGGTAATGGTTTTGATTGCTTCTAGTGAAACTGAAAATCCAAATTGGTGTGTTATCCTGAGATCATCTCACCCCCCCCAACCCCTGGATTGTTCAGCATCCTCTAATCCTCTGGTGAGAGATGCCCTTCTGAAGACCTGGCCAGATTGCCCCCAAATGTCTTTGGACTTACAATCAAATTGATCCAAACAGTTGTTATCACAAAGAGCTGCCAGTTACCATTAGAAAATTTCAAATGAAAGATTCATTCAATCATAGAGATTAATCTACTTGACTAGACTGTGGAAAAGCAGTTTGGGGTGCTGCCTTATTATTAAACAGTACTGTTACACTTTTCAATACATTCTAAATTCTAGCATCAGCTTCTTATTATGTGATTTTTTTGTTATTAATTCATGCCATGATCATATTCCCCCCATCCTGAGACAATACCGATAATAGTATCATAGCTTCATAGATTTAGAACTGTGAAGGATTTTTGAGATTATCTAGTAAAAAACTCATTCTGTAGATGAAGAAACTGAGGCACAGGGGAGTTAAGTCAATTGTTCAAGGTCAATAGCTAACGTCCGAAGCTGGATTTAAACCAAAGTTGTCCTGAGAGCAGCTCTCTACTTATTATTCCACAAAAAGTATCCCTATTTTAGAAATGACAAAAATAGGAAGACAGAGGTTGTGCCTTGACCAGGATGATACGGCTAATAAGCGTCCAAGGAAAGATTCAAATGTGGGTCTTCCTAAGACCAATATCAGCACTCTATCCACCATACCTCCTCACTGCCTCTAGCTAGCATCAATATAACAAGAAGCTGATGGATATTAACTTATGAAATTGAATCCACACTTTCATATTTCATTATCACTTCTTTAAAAAGAAGTGTAACTGTGAACTATTTTCCCCCTTAAGGTTTAAGAAATTATAAAAGTTGTGCCAGATAAAAAGAACAAGGAAATGGTTCATTGTAATTACTAAACAGAAATGTCATTAATTCTTCCAAATATAACTGATAGATTGACAAATGAATAATGAAATCTGACAGTGTATTTGCTGACAGCAGGACACACATAAGTGAGATGAATTTCCCATCTCTAAATCTGTTCATGAAGGAGTGTGTACTCATAATATAATAGATTTTTCTTTTCATTTTGGTCCCATCATATTTGGAAAATACAACACCGATAACAGGTCTTGAAAGGACCCCAGAATTTTCGAAGTGAAATCAACCTATTCCAATGGATCAAACAAGATATTATTTGTAAAGCATTTAGCACAGTGCATACAGTAAGTACTTAATGTTTGTTTCTTTATATCTGCCCCCCCATTCAACAATAGTCAACAAGCATTTATTAAGCAATTATTACAATCTAGGTACTGCACTAAGTGCTAGGTATACAAATGTAAGCAAAAAGAAAGACGCTCTCTGTCCTTGATGAGCTAATTTTCTAATGAGATAACATATAAAAAGGACACTAAAATCAGGAAGTAAGGGTAGCTACTCATCTCAGAAAATGGAAATAAAGTCCAGAGAGTTGGAATCAGAGGCAGGACCCTTCCTTAAAATGAAATCTCCTGGAGGAGCTCAGAAATAGGAGAAGGAAGGCAGAGGTAGAGGGATGTTTCAGGGTGAGAAGACATCTGAGGTAGGGTGGTGAAATCCAGAGAATCAGAAGCAGAGCCAGGAGAGAAAACCTCTTTTTACAGAAAAGGAAATTAGGTCCCAGGGAGGGGTCATGACGGTTGGACCATGATCAAACAGTTAGTTAGTAGAAGAGCTGGGACAGGAAGGCAAACACATCTTCATGTCCTTATGGCAATGAAGTTCAAGCTCCTTGAGGACAGGGACATTTTTCATGATTGTTTTTGTGACCCCAAAATCTAGCACCGTTTGGTACACACACTAGTCATTTAATCAATGCTTGTTAAATTGAAATTTTACCATCCTCTTGAATCATTTAAAATAAGGTATCAAATTAGGAAAAATAAAATTATTAAAACTATAGAGATTTTATTCATTTAAACCTTCTGCACCTGAAGCCCATAAGTGAGTTACATCACTGGCAACTCCATGAGCTTTTAGGCAAGATAATTGTTTTATAAATTACAATAAGTTACTAAATACATCCTGAATTGTTTTAAAAAATAATATTCACAATCAATATTCACAAGTATGTATATCAGTAGCCAAAATAAGACAATAGGATTAGGATTTTTTTGGTCGCAACTCATAAAAACCATATTTGAAGGTGTAAATGACTCCTAGGCATCAAAGACTCAAAGAGTTAGATCTGGAAAGGACCTTGAAAGTTTTCTAGTCTAAATCCTAATAAGAGACATGAGAAAACTGAGGCCCAGAAAGTTAACATGACTTCCCTGAGGTCATACAGTGAATAAGCAAGAAAGTCAGGAATTACCCAGGAATCACAACTCCAAATGCGGTGGTATTTACATCAATAGAGAGAGTTCTTTTTTCCAACAAAATCTCAATTTTTTTCAAAAATTAAAGTAATTCTGTCAAATAACTCAAAGAAAGAAAGGAAAGGAAGAGAGGGAGGGAGGGAGGAAGCAGAGAAGGAAGGAAGGAAGGAAAGAAGGAAGGAAGGAAGGAAGGAAGGAAGGAAGGAAGGAAGGAAGGAAGGAAGGAAGGAAGGAGAAATAAATCTGCCTCTTAAAGGTACAGTGTCTTGTTTCCTAGATTTTAAATGTGGAGAACTGAAATTTTGCTTACTAAGGAAAAGAGGTTGAAAATGCCACAAGTTAAATTCCACTTCCACTTGAGTTTATATTCTATCACATTTTACTTCCAGTTCTCATCAACTCAAATACCTCTCCTAATATTTTTCTTATATAGCAGGTAAGAGCTGCTTTTTTGAGTTCAAAGCAAAATAACTACTCAGTTCAAAACCATATTCCATCGCAGAACTGAAAGCTCCAGACATTCCTCAGTAGTAGTTTCTCCACTCATAAAGAACTACTTCCTTCAGCCCACTTTATACCTGGACAGGCTAAGATTGCCAGGTGAGCAGCGCCCTCCTCTGGCCCAAACACCACATAGTTCTTAAAACCATAGCACAAAGCTTCCATAACCATAGAATCGTAGAGTTTTCCAATGCAAAGAGAGGAAATCCATTTCTAGAGGGATTAAGTGAATTTCCCACTGTCACACAGCTAGATGGTGGCTTCTTGACTCTGCTCAAGGAAGCATTTCAACTGATGTAGCTAAATTCTACTTGTTAATTTCTTAGTCCACATTAATCCCAAATTAGGAATTGCTAAATGTCTTTTTTTGTCTGCCCTTTAATGAATATTATAATCAGCCAATAAATAAACAATTATTAAGCACCTACTATGTGCCAAGCATAGTGCTAAGGAAGGGAAAAGACAGTCCCTGCCCTAGAAAAGTTCACAATCTAATGGGTGAAACAACATGCAAATTATATTTACCAAAAAAAAAAATGCTTTATACAGTATAAAGAGAAAATAAGCAAGGGAAGCACTAGAATCAAGAGGAAAAGAGAATGTATTTCCATAACGAATGGGATTTTACCTGGGATTGAAGGAAATGAGGGAGCCTCTGACACATGTCTATAGATTACTAAAAGGACAGTGGCATGAAGTGGGGGTTCATCATTTTTTGTACATGTAAAGTGTAGAAAGTATATGTTTTAATTTTTCTCAGTTTCTTATTATCTAAATGAATACCCGTAACAGAAACTGGTACAACTGAATCTCTTTGACATTCAGAAAACTATGGCTAGAATTTTGAAAGGCTTTCAGATGAGGTAGTGCGAGAGAGTCAAAGATCTGTAAATGAGATGGAATCAGAGCACCTGACTGTGAATCTCAACTCTCCTTCATTCTATCTAGCTAGGCGACCTTAATCAAGTCACCCCTCTCTGGTCCTCACTTTCCTCGTCTATAAAATTCAGGCATTTGAAGAGATAATCCATAATGCCCTTCCCATTTGTACTCTAAAGTTCCTATACTGTTATAACCTCCAATAATATACATATCATTCGATACAAACATCCAGGAATAATGAGATGGCGTCGTACCGTATTAGTTCTCAATCAAATCTTCCATCTTTCTCCAGCCCCAACTACAAAATATATCCACTAACAAGATCCGCTTTCCTTCCCTTGAAAGTTTAGAGGAATCAGTTTAAATACTCTGGTAGGAATATAAAGCAAAGAGGGAATATGCTAAAACCATCTTGTACAGTTATAACACAGAACCTATGCATTCTGTATAAGTTGAGGAATTCTGATTGCTATCTGAGGATGCCATAAAACTGTTAAGGCTTAGTTAAGTGTTTTGATATCTACATAGAAAAGAAAGAGGTTACATTTCCAAGTGAGGGGAGAAAATACTCAGTTAAACCTGTACTGTAGATCCAGGAGAAACCTATAATTGTGAACTAGATTTATAAGATTTTAGATCTGTATGTTATCTTAATGATAATTTTTTTTAAACTTGGCATCCATATTCCCTGGATAAAAGGTCTATGAACTTGAGTGAGAAATATGCACATATGTATAATATTTATTACACATTTTTATATTGTATTTGTATATTTCTTATTTCCACCAACCTTTGATTTCCTTTGTAACCCTATTTTATTTTACATATTTAAAAACATTGTTCTGAGGATTGGGCCACTGGCCTTACCAGATTGCCACAGGGTTCCATGACATGAAAGATATTGAGAACCCTCAATTCTACAGGAAAAGCAAAACTCAGGGAAGTCACATTTTTTTTTGCCCAAGATTACAAAGCAAAGGGTGGGGGGGTAACCATTTTTATATTACCAACTATGTACCGTGTACTGTACTAAGTGTTATTCAGAAATATTATCTGATTTGAGCCTCCCAAAAACCCTGAAATGTATTATTACCCTCATGCTCCAGCTTTAGAATTTAAGGCAAACAGAGTTTAAGTGATTTGCCTCATACAGTTAGTAAGTGTCTGACCCCAAATTTGAACTCATGTCTTCCTGACTCTAGGACCACTGTACTGTAGCTGCCTCAAAGGTATTAAGAATCTGGATTAGACTTCAAACCTAGGACTTTTAATTTTAAATCCACTTCTTTTTTTCCACTGGATCACGTTTACCCTTAAGGTGAACAGCTCAACTCAGATACTATAACATTTTCAATATCTTGATTCTTCCATAAGCCCACCTCTGTCATATCCAGATGGAACTGCTACTTTTTGAATTACACAGAGTCCCAACCTCAGAAAAGAACGTGCCTAGGAAATTGTAGTCAGGGTCAGAGGAAAAGGAGTTCTAAAGCAGATGATACTGTATCACAGAATGTCTCACTCACTGTTTTCCAAGTGGCCTAACATGCATGACCATTCAAACAGAAATCCCAGATTCTCTGATTCACAGAGCCTCAGAGTTGGAAGAGTGTCAGAGACCTTAATTGAGAATCTTCTCTGCACCATCTTTGACAATCATCTACCCTTTGCTTAAAGAAACACTTTTGAGGGGGAACCCATCACCCCATCAGTTTCAATTTATTGAACTCCACTGAAGCAAATTATTAACCTTTCGGTCAGCACTAAAATCGTTAACATGTTTCTCCACAAACCAAGTCTCTGCACATTTGACCTAGTTGTCCTTCTCTGCCTCTGGGTCCCCATAAAACAAATTTAATCTCTCTTCCATATGATAGTCTTTCAAATACTTGAAAGCTACTTCCATGTCTTCACAAAGTTTTATCTGCTTTCCCCAAGCTGTTCCCAAGTCACTTCCACTCATGATCTCCAGTTTCCTCTCCTACCTGCCAATTCTTTCTCTATCTTGTCAATGACTGGCCTAAAATGTGAAACCTAGAACTGGACATAATAGTTCCAATGTGGCCTGACTGAAACAGAATGCTATGAGCCAGTTAACTCCCTCATCATGACAATAAAACTCTCTAAGACAGCCAAAGATGGTAAGGATCATAAGATCATAGATTTAGAGCATGAAGAGACCTTAGCATCATCAAGTCTTAACTTCTTCTAAAGATAAGGAAACTGAGTTACAGGGATGTTAAGTGATTTGCCCAGAGTCATACAGCTAGTGAGTATGTGAGGCAGGATTTTAAAACAGGTCTGATCCCAAGTCTAGTGATCAATCATTTATACTTAGCTCCCTTATTTTAATAAAGTTGAGGTATACTGCACTTATAGTCCATTGATACACTTAGAACTTTTTAATAGACACTACTACCTAGTAAGTCTTCTCCACTTTGTAATCATGAAGTTGATTTTTTTGAACCAATGTAGGAATATATGCTTAATATCCTACTTTTTGTTAGATTTGACCCATTATTTTAGCTTTGAAAACCCTCTTGGATCCTATTTGTCATGTAAAAGGTTTCTGTGTCCTTCCCAGATTCATAAGATCAACAAATGGAAAAATCTACAAATGTGCCAAGTAATTGATACAATAATTAGCAGCACAATGACAAGGCCATTTGCCTGAGATAGGCCACCTGATTTGCAATCTAATAATCTTCTCCTATTTATTATATTTTCTTTTCAATCGGTATAAAACATAGTGCTTGCACATCTGGATAGCATCATGAATAGAGGGTTGGGCCTAAAGTCCAGAAGACTCGTCTTTCTGAGTTCAAATCCGGTCTCAGACATTAAGTAGCTGTGTGACCCTGGGCAAGTCACTTCACCCTGTTTGCCTCAGTTTCTCATCTGTCAAATGAGCTGGAGAAGGAAATGGCAAAGCACTCCAATATCTTTACCAAGAAAATCCTAAATAGCGTCATGAAGAGTCCAACAGGACTGAACAACAACTACAAAAACATGACATTCTCTTAACAAGCACTTAATAAACATGTGTTGCACTTAACTAGAACAGAATGTGAATTGGTTACTGAGTTGTCTTTGAATTTCACATCAGTCTGTTTTTGCTTTCCTTATCAGAATTCTTTCTGCATTGCTTCAGGACTTCTTGAAAAAATTCCTTCCATCTTGGGCCAACTTCCATTAAAGAATTTTAGAAGAGAAGACTTAGAGGAGCATAATCATTGTCTTCAAGATGGATTCAAATTGTTCAAATTGTTAAAAGGATCAATGGACATAAGCTAGAAAAATGTCATAAGAAAAAAAACATGGTGGGGAGCAGCTAGGTGGCACAGTGGGTAGAGTACTGGCCCTGGAGGTGTTTTAAAATCTATGCATGATCATATGCTAGCAAAAATGGGAACTTTAAAGAAATGGATAATTGATTACCTACAAAAACATAAAATATCCAAATTAGCACAAAATATTAGAGATTGAAATAGCCATCTCAGAGAAAGAAATTGAGTAGGCCATAAATGAACTACTGAAGAAAAATAATCCTTCAAACAAATGAAATTGCAAGCTGAGGCTATTAATAATTAAAGAACAATTAATATCTATAGTACAAAAACCATTTTCAATAATTGAGAAAGAAGGAACTTGGGCAGGCACCTATAATGGGACAAATGTGGTCTCGATATCAAGCCCAAGGCAGATTAAGCAAAGAAAGATAACTAAAAACCAGTATCACTCATGACAATTAGTGAACAAACTAAATATAATATCCATGACACTACCCCAATACAGCAAAAACCCAACTATATACTATGAACCAGTTGAATTTACATAGGAATACAAGAGAAGTTCAATATCAGGAAACCAAATGTAATTAATCATATAAAAATAGTATGATTAAATCAATAGGCATGGAGAAGGAAAATCATTGACTAAATAGAATATTCACTTTTGTTTAATCCCCTTAAAGAATCTAGGCAAAGAAATACACACACGCACACTCTTTTTTTAATAAAATAAACATTTATACCTAAAGCCAAAATTTAGTAGTATCTGCAATAATTAAACATTTAAAAAATTTCCAATAAGTATAGTAGTAAATCAAGAGTGTCCCTTCTCCCCACTACTATTTGGAATAGCTCTAGAAATTTTCATATTCCTGTACAGCACTAAATACAAACCAAGATAAAACAACAGAGAAATTCTATTCAAAATGAGTACACAATATATGGTTGGTTGTTTGGTTGTTGTCCTTCGTTCTCAAAGAGGACCAAAATGACATCACTACGCTAGAATAAAGTTTCAATGTGTCTGACTGTGGCTCATCAGACCAATATGAGCTTGGAATACTCTACCACAGGTCAGGCACAAAGAATCCATGTGAACATATGAGGTGGATTCTCTAAATTTGCACATCCTGCATTTCCTTTGAACTGTTTCAATTCTGCATTGCTGATAGAGCATAGCACCTTCTCCCATGTGGGAATGGCATGCTGAGCGGTCCTGTGCCAATGAGTCACCTACCACCAAACCACCTCTGGAATCAGAGTACAAATTGAGAGGTAGATATAGATATAGATTAGATATGCATTCAAATATTCATGTATCCCTATTTACATAAGTTTATATGTATGTGTACATGTGTGTATACACACCCACAACATGACATATCCAATGAGAAATTGTTTATTTTGCTTGACAATAATATTTGTTACAATTATTATGTTTTTCTTTCTTTTTCAAAGGAGAAGGGTCATAGGAGGGAAAGGTTATTGCTAGCTGAAAAAAATTCTAAAATAATGTACTGTTTACAGAAAGAAAATAAGACATAAGTAATTCAAAGGAGATTTAATGTTCATGGGGAAGCCATTCTATATAATAAAATGATTATACTAGCTAATTTAATTTACATATTTAGTGTTATACCAATCAAACTGACAAGTAGTTTATAGAATTAAATAAAATAACAAAATTCATCTGGTGGAACAAAATAACTTTTGAAAGCAGTAATGAATGGGGCATGGCACTACCTGATATTAACAGCCACAAAATGGCTGACTTTCTGTGGCCTATCATGGTGTCATAATATCTGAAAGGAAAGCAAAAATATCAAATCCTAACATTTAGGGCCAAATAAGATATGGTTTGGGAACTTCTCAAATGGTTGCCTAAGTAATACATAAAGAACCAACTAAATAAATAGCCTGGTATGTAAATTACATATAATTATTCTTATTAAAATGTATTTACAATTCCTTCCATCTTACCTTAATTTTGCTCTTTCATAACATCGAGTTAGAAGGCCCTGATATAGTAATGCATCTCTGTAAGGAGGCAGAGGCTTCTGGTTCATTGAGCTCAGGTGTTCTGAGCTTCAGTGGAGCTAAAGCCAGATAATCAGGTGTCTGCATTTTACTATTATGATGAAATTCTTTCCCCCAGAAGCAGGGGCCTCTATGTTGCCTAAGGAGGGCTTAACCAGTCCAGGCCACAGGAAGCACATCAAAACTTGCATTTTGTTCATCAATGGGAGAACACCTATGAGAGGCTGCTTTACCTCTAGCATAGGTAAGATCAAGAGATCCAAGTGTTTGCCTCTTCCTTCAAAAAATAATTTTAATAATATTTTTGGTTAAATGTCATACTTTTTTCTTCTTCTTAAATAATTAAAAAAACTCATTTCTTCTACCAGTGGAGCTAACAGTCTGCTTTATATGATTCTTGTCCATTTATTTCTAGAAGGCCTCCATAAAAGACTTACTGAATGAACTAGGAGCTTTCCTCTGGTTCCTCCAACATTTCTTCAAACCCAGTGCATTATTTGGCCTGCCCATCTGTTATTCCCTTCTTTTACTACATTACCCTATCTCCTTGTCATAGGACAATTAATAGTCTTTTTACCACTTCTGCTGAGCACAACTGGTTAAAATATGGCACGCAAGCTCATGCCATCCATGTTAACTGTCCATTACCTTTTGCAATATATTGGAATATTTTTATGCAATGCTGTTTAAAAGATCATATACAGGCTATTATGGCAGTGGATACAGTACTGAACCTAAAGTTTGAAAGACTCATCTTCAATTCTAACCTCAGGTATTTACTAGCTGTGTGACCCTGAACAAGTCACTTAACTCTGCCTTAGTTTCCTCATCTGTAAAATGACCTGGAGAAGGAAATGGCAAACCACTCCCATATCTCCACCATGAAAATGTCAAATGAAGAGTTGGATACAACTAAGAAACAACTAAACAGCAAAAACAGAATTCAAAATGTCATGGCTTTTATGCTCGAAAGGTGTCCCTCCTAAGAACCAGGCTTATTTGGTTTATCATCTCTCTCTCTCTCTCTCTCTCTCTCTCTCTCTCTCTCTCTCTCTCTCTCTCTTTCTCTCTCTCTCTCTCTCTCTCTCTCTCTCTCTTTCTCTCTCTCCCCTATATGTATATACATATGTATATATGTATATATACATACATACATATTTGTGGCAAAGGGAAGCCCATTTTCAACCCTGTTCGCATTAGACAAATATGACCCTGTGACATAAAGCAATATGAAGAGTATTTCTAGGAAGTCTGAAAATCATTAAGATATTTTAAAAGCTTAACTTTCTTTCAAAGTCACTTTCTTTTTTGACTGATCCCTAATTATGGTGAAAGGGTCAAAGAACCAAAGATAATCATCATCTAGAACTAAGGATTTTTAATTTGTTCAGTGTCAAAGTTGTGTTTTTACTATTTCTTTTTTTTTCCTTTGGCTAGGGTCCAATATTCAAATGAAAATGTTTCTTCACTTCTTCTGGTGAGAGCCAAAAGACTTTTATACCAGGAGCATCAAACATTTCCAAGGCCTATATCATTCTCCAGTATGGCCAGACCCAACTTAAAATGTAATTAGGAAATACTTTGCAAAATAATAAAATATAATAGACCATAGATAATGTTCATATATGGTTTTCTTAGTCAATATACAGGCAGCAAGGATCCTTATGTATGGTTTTGTGGCTCTCTTTCTGGTTGAGTTTGACACCATAGCTATACAATAGTCAAAAATAATTGAATTCTGATTGTAGGATCTTCTGTGTGGGCCTGGTGCTGGATCACATGGGCTTTTAGAGATACGAAGGGAGCAAAAGGTTTCCAAAACCATGAAGTCAATTACATTCACATACATATATATATGTAGATATGTTTTTTTAAAAAAAGGGAAATGACATGGGGCAGAAATTAACTGAATACCCAATCATCTTCTAACCATATGCCCTGGCTGCTTGTCTCTATGCCCTCTAGATGAGAATCCATGCAAGACTTAATTCATGAGGACTTCACTCCCTCATTTGCTAGTGTGGGCCCATGTTGTTGAGTATGCCACACGGCCCACTAGTTCTAACTTCATATTCCACCCCAGCCATCTTGCCATCTGTTCTGTATGCCATCACTCCCTCCGCAACACCAGACCAGCCACCCTGTCTCACCATCTGCTATTTACCATCTCTGGATCCACATACAAATCAAAATTTTGGTTGCTTCTAGAAAAAAAAGCATATCAATTCCATCATGGCTCTACTTGTCATCTCTATGAATTCCCAAACTATAAGACCCCTTTCTGGCCCCCATACCTCTTTATGTATCATTTCTTGCTATTAGACTATAAGTTACTTAAGAACAGAGACTGTCTTTTTTGTATTCATATTTCTAGTGCTTATTACAATGCTTATCACCTGACACAATATTTTCTTTTAAATTTCATTCCTTTATTCCCCATATTTAACAAAAAGATTATAGAAACAAATTACATGTAAAGTTGTAACATAATATGGCTTTCTAGAAAAGAAATTATTTTGGTAATCCAATTGTTTTATCACCATCATATAAAAAATATTTAGGTATACTATGTGCAAATATTGTATTTCATTGTGAGATACAAGACCAGCTGAAATAAAGACTAAGGAGGCAGTGATGAAATGGTCTGAATTGTGTTTGTACTTTGTTTTCGAAGATGACCATGGCATCAGAGAAATGATGACATGACTTGCAGTTGACTTTGATTTCAGTGAGGGAGGGCTCTGCAAGGTTACCAGCCTCACTTTCTTCTCCAGAGCCATCTGGATCCAGTGACCAGATATTCATCAGGATGACTGGAGATGGCCCAGGATGCCTTTTAGCCCAAGGCTTCTTCATGTACTCACTTAAATGACACCACAAGGACACCCTTTCACATTATTACCCCATTATCTGTTGCCCAAAATTCTTCTTTTTATTTCATTTTTTGAAATTCAACCAAACAGAGATTTATTTTAGGAATGAATAAAAAAACATAATTAAGTCCTTGCTATGTACCAAGCAAGCACCATGCTAAGTAGATACAAATAGGAAACAAGAGTCTCTGTTCTCCACGACTGTGCACTTGAATGGAGGGGGAAAGAAAGATAAAATAGAGGAGGGTCCAGCTTCAGGGCCAATGTCTTAAGACCCATAGGTCATAAGGCAAGTGTCATGGAGGATGGCAAGGCACAGGAGGCCTTAGAATGCACTCAGGTCCCTGCTCCACAGAGTATGTGCATAGCTAATACTCATCGTGATGGGGGAAAAAGTCTTAAGTTCAGGATAATGCCTCTAGATATCCTCTGGCAGGGTGCAAGTAGGGTGCCAATAGCCTGGCCAAGAGAAAAAGTGTGCAAAGCCAAAAAGGTTGAGATGGAAAAGGGTATGAGAGGTCCCATTTGGTAGCCTCTGGCTCAGGCCTACTATGTGTCCTGATGGAGAGTCTGGAGCAGCCTTGGATTGGGAGAAAGGCAAGAGGCTTCCCTTAAATTCTTCTTTTAAAATGAAAATACCCCAGTAATTTATGTGTAATTCTGTAGTATTATAATAAAATTTCTTTCTAACTAATGCTAGATGAGTTTATCTTATTGAAGGAAGAAAAAAGTTCTGAAGAATTGAGACATCAGGGAGAAAAGGAATTTTAGAATATTCAGGTACTTCACAGGCATGAAGGACAAAGAACAGTTCCAAAATGAGAGGGTTCAGATAGCCAGAAGGTAGCATAAAGATATGGGCAAGTAAATAGTTTTGTCTGCTTTTTTGATTTTGACTATGCTATGTTTACACAAAACTACTCAAGTTTAGGGTAGAAGTCAATAAAAATCTTTATTCAACAATTTTTAAAAGCTACAGAAGAAAGAAACCAGTTGACTCAGAGAGGAAAATCTTTGTAAACTAAGTGGATTCTCTCCTTACCAGGTTATTTTTCCCTGATTAATAGAATACATAAAAAAAGAAATGAGTAGCAATTAGTCTGAGTGACAAACTGTGTGCAGCTGGGCTTGAGAAAGTGAGTTTATTATGTTCTAGGAGACAAAACAGAGGATTGCTAATCTGCTTCTCTATTGTGGGATTTGGTGGCTTAGAATGGCGTGGCTATTTTTTCTCTGTGACCACACTCACCTAAGAAATGGGGAAGAGAGAAAGCTTAAACACAAAGGAGTGGACATGATTGTTTACTTACACTGAAATGGAGGTTTGCTTGAAGTCAGAGTCACTGATGTCATGAAAGGAAACATACAGGACCCTACCTCTTTGCCACCATATCTATCAATGCATTTTGATAATGCCTTTGCCTAGGCACTGCCTGACTAGACAAAATTATTCAATATAAAATATTATTCCAAAAGTTGATAATTTTTACTATATTCAGACAGAAGTGGGGAAGAATTGGAAAGGGTTCAAATTTCAACATTGCCAGTAGAGCTTCCTTTCCCAGAGACTGTGATATAAATATTTCAGGATTAAGAACTTGAAAGAATCTTAGATATCTTTTTTCCCAATCCTTTTATTTTTACAAAGAGAAAGCAAGCCAAGAGAGGTGAGGTGCTTTGCTAAGGCTGCATTGGTAGTAAAAACAAACAGACCTAGAATTGCAATCCATTTCTTCTAACTCTTAACCCAGTCTTCTCTGATCTATGACATTATACTGGATACCTGTCTGATAGTGTGACTGTGCTGGACAAGAGTAGATCTTGGAAGTCAATTAAAAGAAAAAATCACTGACTTCCTATTCTAGTCAAGGTGGATATTGTCATTGTATCTAATTGTGAAGTTAAAGTAATCAAAATCAACAACAGGGTGGAATTTATTTAGCAATTTGTCATTAATAAGATATAGAAAAAAAGAATGCCTCTAATATCAGATCATGGTTTTTCTCTTTGACATCATGATCTAAACACAGCAACACCTAAAGATTCATCAGTTTCAAAATGGCACAGTTATCATAATCTCATGCTGAACACAATCTAGAACCTCAGGAAAAGTCTTTTCCCATGACTCCCTGGATCTGTGGGGAGATGGCATGTCAATACTGTTTCATAACAAGGGTCATTATGCATCAGAATGAAAAAGAATTAACCTTGGGAAAGGTCTAGGACAGGCTCAATTCTTCTCTATAGCAAAAACCTTATAATGGAGAAATGTGAATGTATTTCTTCCTTCCTATTACTACTGAAGGTTATTTACACAATACATGTTTGCTAAATTTCTTTCCATCCAACTCATCAAAACACTTAGAAGGTGGAAAAGCAATGGAAAAGTATTTTAAAACAAAAAAAAGTAGGAAAAGCAATCGTTTTTCCAATTTAGTAAATTGTTTCATTTGCTTGTTTGGATTCATTTACCATATATGTTTAGCAAATGAAGTGAACAAGCATGTAAGCATTCATTACATGCCTACTTTATTCCAGGCGGATATTATTAAAAATAATATTTCTTTTAATCCTTAAAACAACACTGGGAAGAAAGTGCTATTAAGATGATTGTCTTGCAACTGAGGAAACTTTTGGGTAAGACAAAAGTTAAATGATTTGCCCAGGGTCGCATCGCTAATATCAGAGGTCAAGTTTGAACTTTGGTCTTCCTGACTCCAGTTCCAGTGTTCTGGAACTGTTACCTAGCTGCCTAATGCTCATATGGTTAGAGTAAAGGATAACTAATGTTCAGGCCTGAATTCCATTACTATCTTTAAGATGTCAACCTGACTTAAGGAAGCCCCATGGAAGCCCCATTGCTTGAGCCCCTTTTTGCAAAGACTTAAGATAACATCTATGAGAATCAAATGGGATGGGCAGGCCACTCATAGAAAGACTTCAGTTTGAATCAGCCTTGGAGAGAATACTTATATTAATGTGATAACAGACAAAATTGAGAACTGAGCATTTATTCTGAAATAGCAAAGAAAGCCTCAAAAGTCAGCCAGTCAATAAACATTTACTAATTGACTAATCTGTCACTGACACTGGGCCTCATCATTATATTTGGTACTTTTCAAGAGTTGGGAGACTTTCATGAAACTTTAAAAAAGAATCAAATAAAACAATGATGTGTAAAGCAAAAGTTCTTGATTGTTTTCACTCACAGAAAGGAAGACCCAAGGCCTAAGTGGAGTGGTAGTATTGTATGTGGAGAAGAGTCCAAAGCCTGAAGGGAAGGACACAATAAGGAAGCGTTACCAGAATTGAACTGTAGTTTCAGGTGCAATGATTCTTGGGTTGTGGCAAAAAGAGGAAGAGTGCTCAGTGACTGTAAAAAAAAGAGCCTATTCTAGTATTTGGCCCAATTCTGCTTCTCCATCACAGCACCTGGTCTATGTACACTATCAGTGGGGTCCTGCAGTCTAGTAAAAAGTGGTTTCCCTCAAACTAAAGATCTTTGAGAAATGACTGTATCACCAGTTATGCTGTATGCTGTAGACCAGAAATGTCAACCTCAAAAACTCTGTAGCAAGCTAGATTAAAATGTAATTGGGATAAAATAAATAAAAATATAATACAACATAAATAATGTTAACTTATGTTTTCTAAGTTAACATGTGGGATAGGCATTCATTTCTATTTGAATTTGCCACCACTCTTCTAAAGAATTCTTATTCAGATACAGGTTGGATGAAATGGTTTCTCAGGTCTCTTCCAACTCAACAATTCAACATAAAATTGTTATAATTGTCGATGCACTTTCCTCTTATTTCACATTTTTTGAATCAATGACTTAATAAAATAGATCCGGTCTGTATTGCTTTACTTGCACAGCATACATTTCTGTCATTTTTATTCTTCTCATCTCATATCGTGATCTTCATTCTAGCAAATCAATGAATTGACTCTATGAAAACAGGAGATTCAGAAACACCTACACATTAGTAACAAGTAATTTATTAAGTTTTTTTGTGTGTGAAATTGTTTGGTACTCACCATGTCTAGTACCTTCCAATTCTAGAAAAATATAGTATTCACAATGTATAAGAATGTACACCTCCTGTAACACATAAGTCTCTCTCCTTTCTCATTCCTTAATCCTGAATTATATGTTTGAATATGATTTTCACCATCCTCACAGATTTCCATCCTTGTATGGTACAACCAAATATTAAAGTATGCACTGACTTAACTTGAAGAATCTATTGAAGTGTTACTAGAATTTGTCTTCAACACCATCAGCTGCAACAGATACTGCTGTATACTCTGCAAATATCTTCATGGTTGTCTTGCTTTTCGATGTTTCATCTGAGAACTGAAAAATAAGATGACCACACGTGCTATAAAATGATCTCCTGTGATTGGTTTTGGAAACACGATAAAAAAAATTCTACCAACCCCTTATTTTTTCCTAAGGAAAACCAGTGAACCATTTAGTTGTAATCTTTTTTTTCTTGTTTCTATTATATGAAGGATGTCGAAGTTGATATAATTTAGTTTCTCAAAGAGCAAATCCACATCCTGGCTATTGGATGGGGATCTCACATTTGCAATATAAATGTTAAGTGAATGTTTATAAATATTGTAAAACTGGTGTGATTTTTGCATTATCAGCTCTTTTTTTCTCCTGCTAAAATCATTAATGCTGAAGTAGAAAGGGGAAGTAGAGAACTAGACCAGTTTACATTTTCTTTGTATCATAGGTTGCTGCAGCCAAAGAATGTATTGCCAAGTGGCCAGTCTTCTCATGATTAGCCTCTCCTTGCTTAACTAGGCTGGTTGTCAAAAAACAGAATATGTTGCCAGGATTGTAATTGGTGACTTTCCAGCATGGTAGAATCTGCCAAATCTCATGCTCTACTGGCATAGCCTTCTAGGACCCAGGATCACTTTGATGCTATCAGGAGTCATTGGAGTAGATTTTATAGAGGAAGAGAGCTCAAAAGCACCATTAAAAATGCTCTAGGTTCAGTTCAATTCCAATAGCATTGTTTGAAGGTTTACTATGTCAAAAGCACTGAGCTACCTTCCAAGAGAGATACACAGATGAATTAGGTGTGGGTCCTACCCTCAAAAACTGACAATGTACTAGGATCCTCAACTGATTCCCACAGAGGGTTATTAGTGAGGAAAACAGATGTGACCTCCTCCAGTCAAAAGCCCTTTAAACTGAACAATTAAGCACGTTAGAAGGTACTTCTGAGTCATTCAGGAATTGAGTAATTGACTGTGATGAATTACAAAAAGGGAAAAGAAAAGCACAGCTCAGTCCTACTTGGGCAGGAGTTTGTTGATCCTCCTAATAGCAAACCAAAGGCAATAATGTTACCATTTTGTTTTATTTTAGTAGAGATTTGTCAGTTTCTATGTAAGTTCTATAACATATTTTTAATCAACAATCTGGGTGGTATGACAATGTTGGCATAGTCTCAAGCTAAATGGAAATAAGTACCAAGATGGTGATTTTTAAAAAATTTTTGGCCTTAGGTAAAGATTCAAAATCCTTTAAATATTCCCATCTCACAGCCCTAGGCATTTAGGTAAGATGAAGAAAAGTCTATATACATACTCATTTCAACTATATCTATATATATATATATATATAAAATGCCTACTTTATTCTAGCCACTCAATTAAACACTAGAAGCCAAAAGACACAAAGGCAGCAGTTCCTAACCTGAAAAGATATAGATTTTGCTGGAGGGGATACAAGCATATAATGTATCAATCAATCAATATTTTAGACACCTACTGTTTATTTTCTTAAATATAATTTCCACTTTCTCAAAGAAGGCAATAGGTATTGAGAGCTGTTCAAATACGAATATACTATATTCGTTGTTGTTGATAAGGATAGAGTCACTGGAAAATCTATTCCAGTTTCCATCTATGTATTGTCTGCCTTCCAGTGTTAATTATAAATGCTTTGGAGATGATCTGGCTTAGTCAGGACTCACATCAAGTCCTGTGCAGACTCATTTTCCCCTCTGTTGCTTTTCGCTCTGCTGTGAGATCATTCGTGTAATCTTCTACCATTCTCTTCTGGAATGCTTTGCAGATTAAATAATATTCTAAGCCTAATGTTACTCTTGACTATCCCATCTTCTTTCTGCTCAGCAGAAAATGCAGCTGGTGGATACAGCATTGAGACTGGCATCAGGATAATTTGAGTTCAAATACGGCCTCAAGCAATAGTTGCATGAACAAGTCACTTAACATATGTTTGCCTCAATTTCCTCAACTGTAAAATGGTGATAATAATAGCCACCTACCTCATAATGTTGTTTTGATGATCAAATGAGAAAATATTTGTTTAAAAAAATGCATAGCACAATACCTAACATTTAGTAGGTACTATATAAATTCTTATTTCCTTCCTTGTCAGCAAAAAAGATCAAGTGTTTACTGGTAAAGCTTTTCTAGGCATTTCTGGCCTCTCAGACATGGTTATTGCTTAAATATTTGTAGAAAAATGATGATAATCAGAGTTAATACTTTTTACCTTTACTCTTTTCCCACTTTTCACTATCAACAGTATGTTTGACTGGGGCAGATTAGATCAATGAATCAGTACTACTTTTACAAGAACTTGTAGTATATGCTCAACTGAAAGGGACTGGCATGCAATCATCTTCTAATATAATATAACAATAATAATATTTCATCATCATGTGGTACTTCAAAAGGCGTACTCCTCCATTTTACAGATAAAGAAATTAAAGCTCACTTCCAACTTAAGCTGTCACAGTTAAAATGCTGGTACATCTAGCATTTTCACTCAGACCTTCTAACTCCAAGTCCATGCTCTTCCAGAAGGACATATCTCCTCCCATAATTAGATTAGTTAGTGTGAGGAAGAGTGTTATTTTATAGGACATTTGAAATGGCAAATGTATCTTCCATTTCATGCAGTGTTCTCATACTTTTATGTTCTTCAATTTAGGGTTGATTTTGCTCGTCATTCTAACCAATCCATCGTTTAACTTGCAAATCAAGAGCAAATCAAGAAGACACCGATTTTTGTAGTTCACCTAGTTAAGATAAAGTCATTGTCATTTTTGTGATGTAGTTTGATGCTAGTCATGTCCAGCACCTTCTTACTCTCTTCTTAAAGAAATCATCCATAACAGACATCTATGGGAGCTTCTGTGTTTTGACCCTTTACATTTTTATACAGAAAGCATAGTGTTAAAGTTATATTTTTTAACCATTTTTGATATGCTCTATAACTCTGAACAGGTCACTTTTTTCCCCACTACTCTAGGAAACTCTAAATCTATAAGATACGGAGAAAGAGCAAAGACTGGTCCATGGATGGATCATTCCATCCTATTGGATGGAAATTCTTCCCAGGAACTTCTTATGGTAATGGAATCACAAGTCCAGTCATTATCCTGTCACTGTTATTGCCAACCTCCCCTGTACAGACTTTTCCTTTGTATATGTCAAATTGTTTCAAAGAATCTAATCAAGTTATTTGTATCATTTCTCTTCTCCCTTTGCCCCACCTCTACAGCAAGTCTTACACTACCTGAAATAATCTCCATATAGTTTTGTTTTTGTTTTTTTTTATTGTAAGGCAAGATGACCAATACCCATGAAGTCATGTTTCTTATGACATATGTGCACATGATAAAAAAGAAAATCAAAAAATTGATTTGCTTTTGTAAGTTACCCTTCCGTATTTTTCTTGAATCGATTGGTTTGTTTTATAGCAAGAATGTCAGCAGTCAATAACAGTCTGTATCAACTTGTTAATTATCTGACATATAATGGGTTAAATCAATGTTTATCAGTGGTCTAAAATCCAGCAATCTCTATCTCTTAGCACTTGCTGTCCCCTTTCCCTCCATGCTGCAGTCTTCAAAATGGAAATAGAAAGGGGGCTGCCCGAGTTCAAGGACTACATTTTATTTGTCTTTGTTTCATGGGTTGTCATGGCCAAACGATTCATCACCTAGGTACCAACATAAAAGTGATGAGCTTCTGTACTTAATAGCTAGGCTTGAAGAGGGAGATAGCCTGTCAAAAGCACCACATGCAAAACCTTTTCCAGCTTGATAAAACATGCCAAAAATACTACTGCTAGCATCACATTTGAGATTTCCAGACCACCTGCATGTCATGATGGGTCACCAGGACTATGGCAGAAAGTGTCTAATAGTTAATTTCTCCTTGACTTTGGAATCATAGAATCTCAGTATTAGAAGGGACTTCAGAGATTTGGGTCCAGCTCCTACCTGAAAGTTTAAAACCATAAACAATATCACCGCGAAGTGATTATGCAGATAAAAGCTTAAAACTTCCAAGGAAATGAAACTCATTAGCTTCAAGGCAACCACTACAATTTTTGGACACCTCTACTAAGGAGTTCTTCCTTATATTTTGCTGAAATTTGTTACCCATTGGTCCTAGGTCTGCCTTTTTTTTCACTTGAACCCTCCAGTCATCCCCCTCTCCCCATCACTGAGTTGTACAACTGATTTTTTTTAAATCTCTGTGTAGGACTTGTTGTTTATCTCTGTTAACATTCCATATCACCAGTTTTAAGCCATAGGTTCAATATTCAAAGAAGAGAAGGAAATCAGTATTTAAGACTTCTCACATGAAAATTATCTCTAAAATTATTCTTAAGCAAATAACTTTACTGTAATTTTCACATAGGAAATGGAAGAACCCCAAAGCTTAAAGGGACCTCAGAGGCCAATTAATCAAACCCACAATTTAACTCTATAACACATCCAAAATGTCATCATATAGCCTTTGTTCAAAAATGTCTCATTATGGGGAGCTCAGTACCATGCTCATTCCCCTTAAAATGGGTGTAAACTTTAGAAAGTAACTCACCCTTTGTTCCAAGTTTTGCCTTCCGATCTAAAGTAGAAACCAATCTAATCCCTCTTCCATGTGATTTAGACCAGTGTGTGTGTATTATATATATATATATATGTGTGTGTGTGTGTGTGTGTATTATATATATATATGTATGTATATATACACATATGCAAATAATAGTTTCAAAAGGACTATCATAGGTCAACTAAGGTTAAATTTCTAAAATCTAAAATAATATCCTTGAGTCATTATGAGATATGATATTTATCAAAATGTGCTCTGAGTCAACAATATTTAGATAAGGAAAATGTTGTATACATAAAAGAAAATAAAGACTATCCATTATAAAAATTAGATTTCACAATAAGAAAGAGGGCTGGATATGTAGGATTGAGATTTAAAATGTTTATATTCATGTTTAAAATAACTACCTAAAAGAATATAAGTTTTCTTGGAAGATAAGACTTATAGAAGTAATAAGTCAATGTTACAGTCTCAGTCCTTCTAAATCCCCAGTAAATCAAAATCATATAATTTCAGCTGAATCAACAGAAAAGACAAATTAAGTTATATTTCCTCAAGTTCTGGAGTAAATCTTAAACTTTAAATAAATCTGGACCAGAATTAATGAATGAAAACAATTTAAGAAGCTAAAAATTTCAATAATTAGAGACGTAGTTTCAGATTATTAACAATGTGTGCCATATGGCTCAAGTTCCTAAAGAGTGCAAAGAGAAAAACACCAGATTCGAAGTCAGAAGCCATGGGTTCAAATCTCAGTTTTTCTGTTTTCTATCTGTGTGACCTCAGGGGAGTCTTTTGTACTCCCTGAGGTATCCTATCTATAAGTGAAGGCTTAGACTAGATTAGCTCAACTCAAACACTATGAAAATGATTACTTTTTTCATTCTTTCTAAATGATACTGTTAACCATTTATTACTTTGTCCAAGAATAATAGAACTTGCCAACCCTGTCTTTACTTCAGGAAGTACAAGTGCCCCCGAAGTACATAGTCCCACAATATTCCACAAACTTACATTTCTCCACTTCTACAAAGAAAGCAGGAGGTGCATTTTCTAGTCTTTTCAAGGGTCAGGTTTCTTCATTGTTATAATTAAATAATACCTGAGTTCTTTTCATAGTCATAATGTTCCCATCAACATTATTGTGGAGACAGTAGAGCATGCTTTGATCTAGTTCCAAAACAATATTCACAATCTCACAGTTTACTCATAGCTGAACAAGGACCTACTCTGCAACATCCTGAAGTGACCTTCCAGGCTTTTCTCAACAGGGAGGGAGCTCCCTACCTCTTGAAGCAGCCCAATTCATCATTAGGCAACCTTAATAATCACAGTAAATCTATAAATCTAAATCTATATCTCTCTCCTTGATGCTTTTACCTGTTACTCTGAGTTCTCTCCTCTGGAACCGAGCAGAATAAGCCTAATATCTCATTTTTGTGATAGCCTTTCAAATACTTAAAAACAGGTACCATGTTGAAATCTAAGTCATTTCTATCCCAAGCTAAACATCCTCAGTGCTTTCAAATAGTGTCTTATAGCATAAAGGCAAGGCCTATCCCCATCCAGTTGCCTTCTTCTGAATGCTCGCCAACTTACTAATGCCACTCTCTTCCCCTAACTAAAGTCTGATTCTCAAAATTGAACACAGAATTACAGATAAGGTCTGACCAGAGAAGAGCAGAGAAGGACTAACACCTATTTATTCCTAAAAGAATGCTTTAGTCTTGTGGAAGGGTAAAAGAAAGTATAGGGATGGGGAGGGAAATTGCTTCAGTCTTCTTCAAGGTAAAGAAAAAATAAAAGGGAGCCTCAGGGAGAGAAAGGAGAATGGGAATTACAGGTGATTAGATATAGTAGAATGGAAAGATGATGGCAGAAAAGGGGGACTTGCTTAAGCTCCCCCCACCAGGTCCCTCCAAACACCTATAAAAAATGGCTCTGAACAAATTCTAGAGATGCAGAACCCATGAAATAGCAAAGGGAAGCAGGGCTCCAGCCCAGGAGAGCCTGGATGGTCACTGGGAGCAGAGCAGAGCAGAGCACAGCATGGGCCACACTAAGACCAACAAGACCATGAGCCAGGCAGAACAGGCGTAGTGCCCTGAATCAGTGAGCTGTGGCAGTTACCAGACTTCTCAACCCACAAACGCCAAAGACAACAGAAAAGGTTCGGAGGAAAAGCTGCTGAGACAGAGTGACATGAATTCACGGTTGGCCACCGTCGCAGTGGAGGTGGTGCAGCTCTAACGCTGCTTCCAGAGCTACAGCTACAGTTGCTTCTGGCCTCAGGCCCATCTGGTGGGAAGAATTAAGTGGCAGATCAGAGCGGGAGTGCAAAGCCTGCTTTGCCCTGCCTGGATCTGGGCCACAATCCTGGTTGGCGGTTCTTGGGGGAGAGCTTGTGGCAGATCTTGCAGTGTTGAAGTAGCTCTGAAAATAGCAGCATAGCCCCTCAAGCTTGGGACAAAGTACTCTCTACTCTACAAGCAGTCATACCTTTATAAAAAGCTCAGGAGTCAAGTAGTTGGCTGGGAACGTGAACAGGCAGTGAAAACGCACTCAGATTCAAACTCAGACTTTGGAATCTTTTTTTGGTGACAAAGAAGATGAAAACATACAGCCAGAAGAAATCAACAAAGTCAAAGAGCCTACATCAAAAGCCTCCAAGAAAAATATGAATTGGTCTCAGGCCATGGAAGAGCTCAGAAAGGATTTGGAAAAGCAAGTAAGAGTAGTAGAGGAAAAATTGGGAAGAGAAATAAGAGTGACGTGAGAAAACCATGAAAGCATGTCAATGATTTGCTAAAGGAGACCCAAAAAATACTGAAGAAAATAACACTTTAAAAAAATAGACTAACTCAAATGGCAAAAGAGCTCTAAACAGCCAATGAGGAGAAGAATGCCTTGAAAGGCAGAATTAGCCAAATGGAAAAGGAAGTCCAAAAGACCACTGAAGAAAATACTACCTTAAAAATTAGATTGGAGCAAGTGGAAGCTAGTGACTTGATGAGAAATCAAGATATTATAAAGCAGAAACAAAGGAATGAAAAAATGGAAGACAATGTGAAATATCTCATTGGAAAAACCATTGACCTAGAAAATAGATCCAGGAGAGATAATTTAAAAATTATTGGACTACCTGAAAGCCAT
>CM053626.1:19001093-19013626 GCA_028646595.1 Phalanger gymnotis | reverse complement strand
ACTGGGCCTGGAGGCTTGTGTTCACAATACTGGAATGGGGAGGTTGGTTCGCTAATTTGTTGCTCTGGGCCCTGAATAAATTTTTTGATGCCTTTTGCTTGGAGAATTCTGTATACCCAACGATTTCGAACCATTCAGATATTTATATGATCCTTTTTGAGATCATAAATTCGGCCTTCCTACTACAGAGCCAAGGACAAATTTTTGAGCCTCCATATCCAGATAGGTAATAAGTAGCCAGTGAAGGAGACAGAAAGAAAAATAATTAGCAATGTATGAAATTTTAAATAATGATCTCTAAATAATAAACCTTTGCTGGATGAAGGTTTTTTAAACAGGGAACAACAGCTAAATATTCTCCATTTTCACTATGTAATTTTTAAGACACATACTTAAAGCAGCAATATGACAGATCTGATTTGACTTAAGGAAAAGTTTTCTGTCCACAAAGGCTATTAGACAATTGAAAGGATTATCAAGGGAAACAGCAAATTCGTTTTAGAGTTTTAAAAAATTGCATGGTTTCTCATCCACCACGAAGCTGGAGGATGGACTGAAAGTTTCATGACCATTTCTAGCTCAAGGGTTTTATTCATATACATGTAAAACATACATAGACATATATACATATATTTAAAGATCCATAGAATATTTGCATATGTGTGTATGTGTTTATGGATACAAAACAGTCAGACTTGGATATGTATATATGTATGTTAAGGCAAGTTGACTGCAGAGTTTCCTGAGAGTTGACAGGGAACATATTTCTCCCTAAATAGAATTTGTATGTGGACATGGACACCTTGTTAAGAGAACAAGTGGCTGCTGCCTACTGGTTTCCAATGACTGAATTTGCCTTCAAATGTGTGGCTCGTTGGGACTCAAGAAGCTGAACTCTTGTCACAAGAGTCATCCTTTTGAGCTAGATAATAAGGAAAATGGCAAGCCATTCTAGGAACTTTATTCGGACTTCTTTCACCTAATCCATGACCAGAAGACACATTAGAGCACAGAAGAAAGGACCTGATCCTCAGGGGAGAACAACCATGCTTTCATATAGTCTCCTCCCACATGGGATTATCAATAATGTCAATGGGCAGAAAATGGGAGTTATAAGTGGTTCCCACATCTTGCTAAGTACAGGTCAAAAGTCGGAGATCCAAGAATAAGCATTCCCAGCCTGAGAGATCTTAGTAGCTGTAGGACTCCTACTATTCCTATAGAAGTACAAGGCAATGGCATGCATGAGCTTTTTCATTTAGCTTAAAAAGTGAGCTCCTGGTAGTAAACCATCAGAGCCCAAGATATTCACCAGGGAACTGACAGAGTTCCTAGAGAAGTTAATGGCCCAAACATAAACACACATAAATATGTGTATATGCATTATATAAATGCATATATATATATAAATTATATACATATATAAATATATACATATGCCTGTATCTATACAGGTATATAATCTGCATACACAGATACACACATGCAAACACGTGTGTATATGTATTGTGCAAACTTTTTTTGCTTAAGAGGGTTATTCATGGGCTATGATCATGAGTTCCAGATTCTTGTTTCAAGGAGCAGGTACTATCAATGGTTTAGACAGCATGGTCCCAGGGTCAAGCCTTCTAGCCAGAGAACAGAGAGTTTGGGGCAGCAGCAACCTTCAACAGTTGCCTCATGAGTGAGCTCTCGATCAAAAGTTCAGAGATCTAGCCTTCTAGAGAAAGAAGGAAAGTTTCTGAGAAGCATTCTTCTTTGAAGGAAGGAGGAAAACAAGTATTTATTAAGAACCTACTAAGTGCCAGGTATTGTGCTAAGCTCTTTCCAGATATTATCTTATTTAATCCTCACAACAATCATGGGAGATAGGAGGTTTGGTTATCCTTACTTCACTACTGAGGAAAGTGAGGCAGGCATAAGCTAAGTGATGTGGACAGTCACATACCTAGTTAGTATCTGAGGCTGTATTTCAACTGAAGTTCTTCCTGAGCCCAGGCCCAGTGCTCTAATTTGCTGTGCCACCTAGCTACCTTTGAGAAAGTCACCTACATGGTACCTGAGGCTGGAGCAGAAATGAAGACAACCTGTGCCTTGGGTAAGGAAGGATAATAAAGCACACTATCCCTACCTACCTTTATTATAGTGAATGATTTGAACAGTCCAATGGAAAGGTGGACATTGTGTAGCAAATCCAAAGTGCTGGCCTTCCAATGGGACCTTATGAACTCTCATGTATATTTTATGAGTCACCAGTATCTATGTATGGGCTCACATGACTCCTCTGAGGGTCTTATGTCTTTGTATGCATTTGTTTATAGGCTCCTTTAAATCCTTTCCACCTATGTTTTTGAAATAAAGACTTTTCTCAACTCATTATTTCCTTGAAAGACTGTATGAGACCTGGGTACCCATTACCCACAATTAGAGAAATCTGTTCATTCACTATGTTTAACATAAATAAGGAAATTTTAAGCAGAAGTTTAAAGAATCAAAAAAAGAAATTTTTTTCTTGAAGCCTCCTCATTTCCAAGATCAAACCTAGTCTAAATAATCCCAGAGTTTTTGTGAAGAAGCCTGGAAAATGTAAAGTTGGATACTCCAGTTAAAACATGGCTTCATAAATACAAAATGGTGGGAGAATTGTCATAGCAATTCGTCAGGTCTGAATGATGTGACAGACAAGAATGGGTCAGACAGTCTCAGACTATACTAAAAGCAACATAGTTTGCAGGAAGAAAGAAGTAGTAGTTGTCCCATCCTCCACACTGGTCAGCTCATTTGGAGTTTTATGTTCAGTTAGCATTCAGGGTAGCATAAGTTAAGATGGGCATTGATAATCTGGAGGACCTTAGAACAGAACCATTTGAATCTTGAAGGGTCTTGAGTATCAGTTGAAGGAATTTAAAGTGTTTACCAAAGTGAAGACAAAGGACATGATAGTTACTTTCAGATATCATCTCACACGAAGAAGACTTAGATTTGTTCTATTTGGCTACAAAGGGCAGAACAACAGAAAAAACAACAGAAAGAAGTTTCCAGGAGCCAAACTTATGATGTAAGGAACAGTTTCCTAGCAATTAGTATTATTTATAAAAGGAATGAGCTACCTTGGGAAATGTGACTTCTCAACGGAAAGCTAAACAAACAAACAAAACCCTGGATGGCCATTTGTTAGCAATGTTATAGTGTGGATTAATTTAGGAGTACAGGTTGGACAAGATAGCCTCTGATGTCATCAACTCAAATACCTTGATACTGTGATTTTAGAATGCACTGGTGATAGACTCTGTAAATATATGCTGTGTAGAATTCCTTGGGAAGTCTCATTTAAAAAGAAAGAAAGAAAGAAAGAAAGAAAGAAAGGGAGGAAGGGAGGAAGGGAGGAAGGGAGGAAGGGAGGAAGGGAGGAAGGGAGGAAGGGAGGAAGGAAGGAGGAAAATGAAGAAAGAGAAGAAAAGAGAATCAGACCACTGAAAAGTCATACCCTAGTTTACCGCCTATTCAATAAAGGAGCTGTTACTGAATTAGAAAAAAGAAAAGATTCTTCATGTTCCTTTGTGGGCATGTGCTAAGGATTACAGTATTTAAAAACTCTGAAGGCATGACTGAATATAAGCTTTTATGCAAAACAAATTCCTACCCTGGCTAGGTCTAAAAATGCATATAGCATCCTACATATTGAGTTCACCCCCTCTATGTAAAGAGGAAGGTAACTTTCTTTAATCATCAGGCCTATAGAATCATTGAAATCTTTCAAAGTTGTCCATTTTTACAATATTGTTATTGTACAAATTGTTCTGGGTATACTCATTTTGTCTGCATCAGTTCACACAAGTCTTCTTAGTTTTCTCTGAAACATTAATTCTGTATTTCTTATGGTGCAATAGCATTCAATTACATTCACAGACCATAATGTGTTCATGTAATACATTGATGTTTCTGGGATCAGTATTTCATCAATGTAGACACGACCTCCACCAACATATGTCATGACTCCATTCTAACTTATAGGCTTTCTTTGAGTTATGCCCTCTTTCCCATTGCCTCCCCCCAAAAAAACAATCATGAAACCACAACAAACCTGGTAATGAATCTTCGAATTTAACCAGGCTGGTCTTCAGCATGAAATAAATTGTTCCTCTCTGGGCTTATATTCAAAACCTTTCCAGATTAATAGATAAAATATGCATTTTATTTCTATAAGATGTATTCGAGTTGGCAATCTTGCCCCATCTTCCTATATTTGGAAAGAATTTTCATGGAGCACAGTAATGATGCTCTTTTTAAAAGTAGAATTTAAAAATGTCTATGCATAAATGTTAGTTACAATTAAAAATCCGCAATCCATCTGACATCTGACAATATTCCACTCATGCTGTTTCTCCTTGGTACTAACAACTGAGTATTAAATTTTATTTTGCTGTTATTTTCAGCCCTCTTTATTTTTTTTTCCATTTTTCAAATACAGGGAGAGGAAAAAGTCATAAGAACTCCAAATTTTTTGACATTCTTACCTTTTATGTTTCTTCCATGAATTACCAATTGTTAATTGAATTGCATGACTTCAAGGAATTCCCACAAGTAGGAGGAAATGTGGTAAGGCGAATAGAGCATTGAAGTTCACAGTCACAGGACCTGAGTTTGAATCCTGGATCTGCCACTTAGTACCAGCGTGACCCTGGGCAAATTGAGGCCAGAGTTTTCTTTTTATTTGTTTTGGTTAGCACAATGCCTGGCACATAGTAGCACTTAAAAATCCTTTTAAACTTGCTCTCTGGGTCTCAGTTTCCTCATCTGTAAGATGTGGGTCTTGGACTTGATGATCTCTTAGGTTCTTTCTAACACTGGAGCTCTGGTCTTATGATTTCTCCTAAGTTTCTATTTCCATTCATTAACTCTCACTTTCTCTCTCGTTTTCTACATTTTAAACCCAACATCTTGAGAAATAAACTTTTAATTTTTTTCCCAAAATTGGCATCTCTTCCCAGTCTCCTCAGTGTCTTGAGAACCACCATTATCCTCTTAAGTCCTCAGCCTTGGCCAAGTCATTTGTCACTCTCTGCCCCAAACCTGTCACATCCAGCCCATCTTAAAAATCTTACTGCTTCCATCAACCCTTTCTTTTTAGATTCATTCTTTACAGCAAAGCTCCATATTTACCAGCCTTTTCCCTGTCCTTATCACTTAAATTTTATCTTTCTTCAATTGCCTCCTATTTGATGTCCCTGACACATCTCTCTTCACATCAATTAATCCCATGGCCTAGTTCTGGAATTATCACCAAGGATCACCTTCATCAAGGCATTTACTTATTCAGTGGATTTATTTTCTGAGTACATTGTAAGGAATTCTGTCATGTATAGACTGGATCCCTTGCAACCTTGATAGTCTATACTTCCTTCATTAATAAAATGAAATTATTTCTTTAACCCATGAAATAAAAACCAATCCCTCTATCTAGTAAAAAAAAAAAACATGACTATAAAAACTACCCCAAAAGGTTGCCAGAAAAAAAAATCCCCACTTCCATTCTTTTTGTCCTTGTTATTGGCTCCCAACTGATATCCTTGCCTCTATTCTCCTACCAACCTTATCTTTGATTTATAGGTAAGTTCAAAATTTGCTTCTTCCATATTCCCACAGTACCTCCATTCCAACGCTTACTTGATTCACCATTGTCGTTGTAGTCATATGCTTTTTACATTGTCTGTATGTTGCTTTAGGAGGATTGTCATTTCATGTGCCTTTGTTCTATTATCACTTACTATACATAATAAGTTTGTTGTAAAAGTGTGGATAATAATACTAGTACTACCTATCTTCTTGTCTGTTGTGAGGAAAGTGCATTATAAACCTTAGAGCCCTGCTATTTTTTATTATGAGGGATTAAAACAGTACCATTTTTGTATCTCCTCCAGAGTATCAAGTTTTGTCTTTTGAATATGTTAAAAAAATCTTGCTGGACTGAGTGTAAAGAAAAAAATACTAACATCTGAACCTTTCTACAGATTTGCTACCTGGGGATAGTCGGCAATAAGGACAGTCTCTCTCAAGTTGGTTTGTAGACATGGGCAAGACCAGCAACCAAGTCACTGCAGTGATAGCTGGTTCAGAAAGATCACTGTGCTGTTTCTTTTCTTTCTCCCCAATTCCAAAGATCACATTACAGCCGAGGGCAATTCAGTCCAACATCATTTGGAGCTAAAGGCCTAAATGCTTATAGAATTCCCCAGATCTGGCTAAGACTGATTCTAGGTGAAGGGACCAGAGCCATGCAATGAGAGTAGCTGAAAAAGGCATTTTACAAAGAGAATTATGAGTAGACACCATCAAGGAGTAGCTCACTAAGGAAAAAAAGGAAAATACACATTTGAACTCTGTGCGTGTGCATATATAGGTATGCATATGTATATTATATATGCATATGTGTGTATATCCACACACAGAGGGATATGTATATGTGCATTGTGTGTGTTTATATGTACACATGTATACATGTAGGAGGCAGCTAGGTGGCTCAGTAGATACAGAGCTGAACCTGGAGTCAGGAAGAACTGAGTTTAAACCTTCCTGACACTTAATAGCTGTGTGACCATGGGCAAGTCACTTAATCCCTATTTGCATTAATCACTGGAGAAGGAAATGAACGATTCCTCCCTTCCTCTCTCTTTGCCAGTATTTTTGCCAAGAAAACCTCATGGACAAGCATTCCATGCTATGGTCCACAGAGTCACAAAGAGTTGTACACAACTGAACAACTGAACAACAACACACATGTATATATGTGTGTATACACACATATATACACAAACATTATACAGAGAGAGATGAGAGTTTATTATATATAATAAATATGCATGCACATAATGTATATTGTAATTATATATTTATATATAATGTATACACATGTTTGCACATACACATGTATATTTCTGTGTTTGTATAAATATGTTTTCATATAAATATATACCTATATATACAGCCACTGTGTCTGTATGTTCATATGTGTGTATATGCATGTAGGTGTGTACTATATAATTTATATATACACATACATACATGTATACATAAATATTTACATACACAGACATATATATGAGACTTGTGCCTATATGAAAATAGAGAACTGTCTTTATGATCAGCAAGCCCAAGGTTCAATTTCCACCTCTGACACAGCCTAGCTTTGTGACCCTGAACAAGTTGCTTAACTTCTCAGATCACCCAGGCAACTCTAAAAATGATAAAGTTGCAGGACACTTGCTATTCTGCATTTACAGGGTGAGTTTCATCATTGGGATCTTCCTACCCCCATAAAATAAAATAAAATAAAATAAAATAAAATAAAATAAAATAAAATAAAATAAAATAAAATAAAATAAAATAAAATAAAATAAAATAAAATAAAAGCAGGAATGCAAAGAAAAAAGGAAGAAAGAAGGAAGGAAAGAACAAGGGAAGGAAAGAAGGAAGGAAAGAAGGGAGGAAGGAAGGAAGGAAGGAAGGAAGGAAGGAAGGAAGGAAGGAAGGAAGGAAGGAAGGAAGGAAAGAAGGAAGGAAAGAAGGAGGGGAAGGATGAAGAGGGGGAGGAAGAAGGAAGGGGGGAAAGGAGAAATAATTCATCAGGTTTGGCATCATTATAGGCAGTTTCATATTTAGTACAGTGGCTTGCAGGCTTGAAGTGACAAAGAGGTGTTAAAAGAATGTCAGCATCTAGGTGGGAAGGAAGAAACACTCCCACTAGATTGGAGTCTCTTTCTGGGCAGTGTTCTCTCACACCAAACACATAACACAGAATCAAAGAATTTCAGTTTTTAAGGACCTCAGCAGCCAAGAAAATCAACTCTTAGAAAAGAATCCCCTCTACCACATGCCCAGCCAATGGTCATCCATCCTCTGCTGAAAAAACTTCGGTGAAGGGGGATGCACTATCCTCTGTGACAACCCCTTTGTACTTCAACGCACTTCTAGCTTTTGGGAAAGTTTTTGGTTTTGTTCTCCCCCTGACAACATGCCTAAAATTTTCACTTTGCAATGTCATCCTATTACACCTACTTCTACCCTCTAAGACCAAACAGGAAATTCTTCCATGTGGAAGTCCTCCAAATGCTTATAGACAAACATCAGGTGCTTTGTAAATCCCTTCTCTTCTCCAGGCTAAACATCTGTAGATCCTTTTACCAATCCTCATAGGGATTATGGAATAATCCTTACATGGAATGAACTCAAGGCCTTCTCTGGCATGTTACATTGAAGAAAAAAGGAGTAGGAGCCTTGCTATTTTAAAGGGGGCTGTTTAAAAGCTGAAGAATACCTAATAGAGTGTGACCAGGTTTGGTAAAAATCTTGAAATGGATGCAGTAAGAACAGCACAGGCTTTGGGGTCCAAGAAGCTAGGTTCAAATTCTACCTCTTCTGCTTAGTACCTGTGTGACTACCTCTTAACCTCCCTAGGTTTCCGTGTCATCATCTGTATAATGAAGTTGGAGTAAAAAATCCAGAAGCCAAAATCCTCTTTAAAAGCAACATGCATCTTTGCAATGTTAACCTGAGAAAGAGTAATTGGCCTTGTTCTGTTTGGTTCTGTTTCGAATCTCCAGTGTCAAGCATATAGTAGGTACTTAACCATTGTTTGTTGATTGATTAACTGAACAATGGGTAGAAGAAGCAAAGAGAAATATTTAGGTGTAATTTTAGAGAAATTTTCCTAATGATCTTTTTAAATTATTTATATTTTTGGATGAGATCCATTGATTTAATTGATACCAATGCAGACACTCAACTGTTCTGCTCCTTATGGGCTTAGAGAATTGCATGGGGCAGTGAGAGGTAGGAAGTGACTTTTCCAGTGTCACACAGTCAGTATGTGTCCAAAATGGGTCTTGAGTCTATGTCTTCCTGCCCCCAGCACTGCTTGTCTCCTAGCAGTTAGAGCTTTCCTTAAAAAGAATGATACACCTAGAGATGTTGATGGTTCCTCTTTATTGGAGATCTTTAAGAAGAAGTTGGATAAGCCCTCTTGTGTTTAGGGATTCCTGTTTAGGGATGGGCTCAAACAATTGGGACTCTGAGATCTTGTCATGTTCTGAGATTCTGTAATTCCACAATTATCTAGGAAACCATATCACACAACATATACTAGGGGTGAGCATAAACAAGCAGATTCCTGAAAAGTATGTGGATGGTCTCATTACTTCAAGATTTGAAGCCTGAACTACTATTATTTAAAATTTATTCAGTGATCCACAAGAGACGCTTACAGAAATTCTGGAGTTTGAAGCTTCTATTAAACTGCTCTTCCTGAGAGTCACTTTTCAATCTGATGGAACTACAGGAAGACGTCAGAAGCCCTGGCATGTGCAGCCTCTCCTTTCCCTGGCTGATCCTCCTCAGAGCTACCAGTTTCCAAGAAATGGATGTAACTATGGCCCTTTCTGCTCATAAAGTTTCAGTGGTTGCCTACTGGGTCTGGAATAAGATACAAACTCCTCAGACTAGCATTCGTGGCCTTCCATGATTGGAAGCCAAACTCCCTTCCTCTCTATATTTGAGACTAGTCTCCTGCACTCATGCCACATCATAACCAAATTAGGCTAGTAGTGGTTTTCTGAACTCAACACTCCACCTGCTCATTCTGTGAATCTGAACAAGCTGTTCTCCCCAAGCCTGGAATGCACTACATCTTCATCTCTGCCTCTGAATTTGCATCTTCCTTCAAGGTTTATCTTAAGAGCCACCTTTGCAGCTTACCTTTTCCCAGTTACCTGCCCCTACTTGTCAGGGTTTAAACTCGGTCTTCACTTTGCAATGTAATTATCAGTCTATATACATGTTGGATCACATCCAAACTCCCCATTCCCAAAAAGTAAATGCCATAAGGTAGCACGGGGGCATATTTTATCAGTCTATTGTCAGTCTATATCTCCCCTGGTGGGGGTGCAACCTCAAATGTCACACATGAAAGAAAAAATGCAACTAAAAGAAACAAAGATGAGAATCTTTGGGTATCTGGGCAGGCCAAGTATAACCTGAGGAGGTGCATGTTGGAGATGAAAGAATTTTGAGGGACCAGTTCTCATGATGTATGAAAGAAAAATTCCCAAATGAATGGGAATGGGGAAAAATCACAGACATAAGCAAGAGTAAAAAGGTATTTGGAGAATGAATTAATTAATAAAAATAACTGAATGAATGAAAAAGCATTCATTTGCCACTCACCATGTACCAAGTGCTGTAAGTACACAATTAGAAAAAGCAATATAGTTCTCGATGAAAAGGAGCTAACAACCTAATTGGTAGAGAAAACCTTTTTTCAAGTTAATCTGCCTAATTTTTAGCTCCGCGAAATCTTTATAAGAACAATGTTCACATCTACTAGAGAAGTCTTGATGAAAATGTAAGAGAACAGGTAGGATTTGTAGACAATCCTGGACAGTAGAGAACACAGTGATTCATTGTATTATATTGGTCAATATAACCTTCAAAGACTTCTTTCAAGCAAGGTGGCCAGCATGCATATACCGAGATCATAAATGATTCCTTGACAGATGAAACAACAAGTATTTTTCTCTCTTGTTCCTTTGATCATTTGGGTATCAATCAGCAAGACAGAGATCTGCTCACTGAAGGGGTTTGCCATTATTGGGACCCGTCCAAAAGTCCTCTTAGCTAGTGAGGTTTCCCACATCTCCAGTTTGGAAATGACATTGTTCCTATTGCACCAAGCACTGGAACATTGCAACATTACCAAAATGAGATCCTGCGCAATCAAAAGATTTGGATAATAGACAAGAAGCCCACGTATCCCATCAGCATATATCATTTAGACCCACATGAGAATATCTCCAGCATGTTGAGAAGGCCCCCCTTTGGAGGACATATAGGACATAGACACAATTCAGACAGGATAAAAGGGAACCCTTCCAGTGCTGAATGCAGGTTCCCATGAAAGTCAGCCAGTTTGAATAGAAAAGAGAATATAAGAAATGAATGCAGCGACATGATACTGCAGGAAGCAAGAAGCATTTACACAAGTATTAAGTGATGGCATTGTAAGGTATTTGTTTTGGGTCCAGATACGTGATTTCTTTGGTACAGGCAGTGCTTAGGGTGAAACCTCTGTCTGTCATTGAAGAAAAAAATAACTTTTCCACAATTTAGCTTTAGAGAAATGCTTAGAGTATGGAGAAGTTGAGTGATGTGCCCAAAGTCACACAGTCACTACATGTTAGAGACAAGATTTTAATGGATGTCCTGCTAACTCCCAAGCTAGTCCTCTATCTGCTATTTGACAGTGTTTCTTTTACACCCCAGAAATGCAAACTAGGGGTCACTTGAAGAAGGCAGGGGAATGTTAGACAAAATCAGAGATGGAAAAGAATAATTCACTTAGTCAAACAAGCTCACCTACCAAAATGATCTGGCAGAACATTAGAAACAGACAAAACAAATCATTAAGATAGAATTTGTTAGAACTGGATTTTTCATGATATTTTAAAGACTTTTAGCCTTTATTTTGCATGGCAGGTCAGGCAAAGTAGATTAGTGGACAGAGCATTGGGATTTTCAATAGAGAAGACTTGGGTTCGCATCCCATCTCAGACACTTACTAGCTGTGCAAGCCCAGGCAACTGAGTTCAATCTATAAAATGAGGGGACTGGCCTCAGCCTCCAAGGTCACTTCTGGCTTTAAATCCTGGATCCTATGATGCTCTTGTAGACAGCTCCATCTTTATTCTATTATTCTGGTAGAAGAGCTTCCAGTAGAAGGAATTCGGGATGGTGAAGGGCCTTGAGTTGATACCGTCTTAAAATTCGCAGAAGGAAGTAGAGATGTTTACATCAAAGAAGAAAAGACTTGAGTAATGGGGAAACCAACTATTTTCAAGGGCTGTCACCTGTTAGGAAGACAAGCATTGTTCTCCTTAACCCCAACAGAAAGAAACAGGAATAATGGGTAAAAGTTATAAAGCAGAAAATGTAGGCTTGATAGCAGAAAAAAACAAAACTCCCTAACACGTTCTAAAAATACTTGGGAGCTGTCCAAAAGTAAAATGGGCTACCTCGGTAGGTAGTACATTTCTCCACCTTGGAAGACTTGGAACAAAGGCCGGATGAACAATCATATTACATGTGAAAGCAACGATTCTTTTTTATTGGTTGGACTAGGATGACAACGAGGTTCTTCCCTGCTCTAAAACTCTACGCTTTTGGCACTTAGTACAGTTCCTTGCACACAATAGGCACTGCCTAAATGACTGACTTTTATGATTTTTGCCAACTCTACCATTAAGTGTTGATTAGTCTCTAGAAAATGTGTCCCATTTAAAAATAAAGTAACCTTACGTTTGAATAGGACATTATATTTTAATCATCCCATCTGACCTTCACAACTACCCTGTGAGCTAAATAGATCACGTCTTAGAATTCCCATGATATATGTAAAGGAATAGAGATTGGAAAAGATTAAGTGGGTTGTCCAGCATGACCCATCTAGTGAGTGGAAGAAAGGGTACTTATAAACCAGGCCTCCT
>CM053626.1:18946093-18996093 GCA_028646595.1 Phalanger gymnotis | reverse complement strand
ATCCTTCTGACGGCCAGATGTCAGAATTCCATCACTCACTATCTGAAAGCTGATATTTACTAAGTGGTCATATGAGTAGTTTCATCTCTGAATCAGGATGGGGAACAGGCACTGGGGAGGTTAAGTAAATTGCCTAACACCAGTCCAGGGCGAGTCAATGATAATCTCCAGAGCAGCACTCAAAAGCACTAAGTTTCCAATCTGTTGCTTAGCTTGCTTAACTTCACTGAGAAGGCAGGCTCTGCTGAGCTCTATATTCTTTTATCATCTACTGTCTTTCTGAGCACCGACTCAGCAAACGCTATTCACATTAAGTCAGAGATCACCATGGTGTTTTAGCCCATTAAAATCAGAGTCCTTTATCAAGGTGGTTTGATATAGTGAGAAGAAGGCAGTGGGTTTGGAGTCCAAAGGCCTGATTTCAAATGCCACATCGGTGCTTAGTAATCTGTGTAATCTTCGGTAAAACCCTTAACCTCTCTGGGTCTCACTTAATAATAAGAGCTAGCTTTTATTAGTGCCTATACTGTGCTAAGCACTTCATAAATATTGTCTCATTTGATCCTCATGAGAACTCTATTACTACCCCCATTTTATTTATAAGGAAACCGAGGCAAACAGAAGTTAAGTGACTTAGCCAAGGAGATGCAGTAAGAATTTGAACTCAGGTTTTCCTAACTCCAGGTCTGGAGCTCTATCTACTGTGCCACCTAGCTACCTCATTTTTCCCATCTGTAAAATTTGAGTGGGTTGTTAAGTTTCCTTCTGTCTTATATGTAGTATCCTGTGACCTATGTGTTCTATCAACCGAATGTTTGAAATAACTATTTTGGTTCAACATATTCACCCTAAGGGCAACTAGGTGGTACAGTACATAGAGCGTCCCACCTAGAGTGAAGAAGATCTGAGTTCAAATCCAAATTCAGACACTTAATAGCTGCGTGACCCTGGAGCAAGTCACTTAATGCTGTTTGCCTCAGTTTCCTCATCTGTAAAATCAGCTGGAGAAGGAAATCCCAAACCACTCCAGTATCCTTCCCAAGAAAACTCCAAATGGTGTCACAAAGAGTCAGACACAACTAAACAACAACACATTCTCCCTACCTATGCATATGTGAGGCAGCCTTGCACAGTGTATTAAGAATGAACCTTGAAAACAAGATGTGGGTTGAAGAAGTACCCCCAATACTTGTTGCATGACCATAGATACTTACTGACCCTTTCAGTGACCCCAAGTAAGGTTCTAAGAATATAAATTGAGTGAGTTAAGATAATTTTGATCCCCTACTCAATTTAATCAGTATTTTACTCAGGTCACTATGATTTAATGAGTATCAGTGTCTGCACATGAAATTGAGTTAAGTTAGGGACCACTGGTATTCCTAATAAATTGATTGATCATGCTCAGAATTCTGTCCAAGTGACTTGTGTTACAGATTGGAATTTTGTGTCCTACAATTATTAACCTGCATCATTGGAGAGAGTGTCCATATTGGGAGTTGCTTACATTGATGAAATGATAGGTCTGGACTGTCCCCATTCTACACTCCACCCCACCCCCACCCCCACCAAAAATCCATGTTGGCCAACTTCTGAACGACTTTGTGCCTCATTTCACAACCTAGAAACATGTTACTTTGGTACAAAGCTGAAAGCAGTTTAGGATACTGAAAATGTAGCTGGTCTATTTGTTATGCACAGATGTATTGTGTGCACGTGAAAATGAATCATTTCATTCATTTAGAGTCTGTGCATAATGCTGGACATGATGCGTGGATGCATGGATACATTCATACCTACCATTTTTAGGTAAGCATTTTCATTAAATCTCCATTTAGCTTGACTCTCTTACATGTTATTGGGCAAACTTTAAAAACCTGAAGATTCGCTTTGTGTATATACACCTAGACATAGCAGTTCTGCGGAGACATTTATCTCCAGGCACTCCAGGTATGCAAACCATACTTTTTCCACATGTGTCCACACTGACGGAACAATCATTTTTTCATAATCCTGTCTAGAAGAGTCAATCTACTTCCGAGTGTATTAAAAATAATTTTATTACACTCTTAGCTAACTGAAAGACTCAAATATATTTGTTTTGTTGGTAATAATGAGGAATATGGTATGGATAGTGGAAAGAATAACAGCCTTAGAGACAGAGAGATCCAAGTTCATATTCTGACATTAACACAGAAAAACCTATGTGATGATAAGCAAGTCACCTGAAACTTCTCAGTGCATCAGGCAACTCTCCAAAATGATAAATAATACATCTAATTCCAAATGGGGGAGCTCTCTAAACTGGTGAAATCACGGGTCCAGTTCCCAAACAAGCAGAATCAAAAGTCTAAAAGCTGATAGGAACCTGAGAGTTCCAGGAATCCAGCCCCTCCCCTTATTTTCCCGATGAGGAAACATTTCCAACTAGAAGCGATCTGCCCAAGAGTCACACATCTAGATTAAAAAGAAGAGCTAGAGTTTAAAACAGAATACTTGAAACAAGAGGCAGCGCTTTCCCCACTACATCACACTCTCCCCCTTTTATATCAAAGGGTTCTTAACCTGGGGTTCAGTAACACATCAAAATGAATTTGATATTGCCATAGTTGCATTTTAATATATTTTGGTTTCCTTTGTAATTAAATGCATTTTATATTATGCATTTAAAAACATGATGGGGAGAGGGCATAGGCTTCATCAAACTGCCCAAGGGGTCCATAATACAAGCATATTAAGAGCCCCTGCTTTTTAAACTACTACTTAATAATGTCTGGGCAGCCAATTCTTTGATCTCACTGCCATGGAGGAATTCCCTTCTACCGACCCAAATCAGCATCGAATTTAAGGACTGATACTTGCATAGCTCTATACTCTTTGCAAAGTATTTTACGTGCATTATCTCAACAGCCGCACAAGGAAACTCTTGTGCTTTCGCATGGAGCTTGTTTTTAGTTTTAGGGGTCTTTTTGGGGGGGTGCCTTCAGTGTATCAAATTTTAAAAATCAATAAAGGACTGCTCCTAAAAAATAAATAAAGGAGAGCTGGCTCCTAGTGCCTTGTCTACACATCCAAGGCACCATCAGATGCAATTAAGACCCCGCTGCCCCCAGCGGCTGGACTGACCCATGCCGCCCCTCCCTACCCGGCTCTGCTCCATCCACGAGGTCCTTCCTCCTTTCTGTTCCTACGCGATCGAGGGACTGGACCATATCCACGCTGCCCTGAATACTCCCAAGGAATCCCCGATCCCGACGCTGCCCGCCCCAGCTCCTCCAGCCCAGGAATCACCAGGCGTCCTGGGAGGTGGCCCAACCCCTGCTCTCCTCCCTGCCTGCACCCTGCTGCCTAGGATGCATTGACCGCTCCAGGTTCCATCTCTAGAGAAGCTCGCCCTCCCCATCACTCGAACGGTGACTGAGCCCCGGGCTGGAAGGACCGGACAGCAGCGCGCCACCTGGAGGCGTCCTGGGAACGCTGCAAAGAATCTGGTAAGGCGGGGTGGGGGTGGCGGTTGGGTCCAGGAGTAGACCAGGGCTCTGGACTGGCTCCTCGGGACCACCAGAGGCAGCACCCTCTGTTTTCCTGTACTGCCTGGCTCTCCTTCATCCCAGTAGCCTGAGGATGCACTGCACTATTATTGAGGATTCCTCTGCAATGTCTTCCATATCCTGGAGGAAAAAAAATCATCCTTTGGAGATGCACAGTACACCCACAGATGGTAAGTGAACAGGCAACAGTATGGTACTTAGTGAAAAGCTTTTGAATCAGAGGATCTGGGTTCAAATAATGCCTATGTCATCTAGTACTGGTGTGACCTTGGACAAATCACTTAACATTGGTGAGCTTTATTCTCCTAGTCTGGAAAATGGTGGTGATAAACTAGATCAGGGGTTTTTAACCAGTGTGTGTGTGTGTGTGTGTGTGTGTGTGTGTGTGTGTGTGTGTGTACCCTGTGGTCCCCTTTGGCAGGATAATGAAGCCTAGAACTCCTTCTCAGAATCAGGTTTTGCAATAAATAAAGTAAAACATATAGGAATGCAAAAGGAACCACAGATTAGGAAAATTATAGATGGATTTTTTTCCCATAGAAATTCTCAGACCCTCTGTAATCTATGGGTGGACTCCAATTTAAGATCCCCCCTGAACAAAAGATCCACTCCTCCTTAAAAATCTAAGTGTGATTCATGGTTAATCTTGAAGAAAGACACATAGGGAGTCTCAATCCCTTTTTGCATTGAGATTTTTTTGCAGATTTCTTTTTTTAAAAAAGGAATTAAACAAGGAAAAGACTTTAGGCTCCTTAACTACCACAATACAGAATGTAAGACATGTCCTTAAGGTCTCAAACATGACATCCTTACTTCAGCAGGAGTAACAACATATGCGTTATGTACTACACTAAGTAATGAAAGCAGGTAGTTTTTGTCAGATGTGTGCCTGGCACATAGTAAGCATTTTATGTACTTGTTAATATTTTAATACCTTGTATTTATATAGCATATTAAACTTGTAGATATGCTTGTGGGAGAAAGGTACTAAAGATATTACTGATTCCCATTTTACAGATAAAGAAACTGAGAGTCGGAGAGGTTAAATGACTTGGTAGTGTGTGCAAAGCCTACAACTGACAGAAACAGGATTTGAATTCAGGACTCTGTGACTCCAGGTCTAGCAATCTGACCCTGAAAACCAAATGACTTTCTCTTAAAGCTAAACAAATGTGTATACTTAAAATGGATGCTTAATGAGTCAGTCGACTAGAGCATTTGAACTATTATTAACTGCAGCATACATTTTACTGTATGATGATCTGGCATTTTGATTATTGTTATTATTACAGTTGCATATTCTGTACATAACATGATAAATGAGATTTCTCTTTGCACCTCACTCCTGCTCTGTCTGTAAAATCTCCATATCCCTAACTTTGGGGGCCCACTTCCATCATGAACCCATTCCTAATGGCTCCACCTGTTACTGATTTCTCCCTCCTGTAGTTACTGTTCATTACTTTGCCAATACTTTGCATTATATCTGCCTACATGCTATATCTCCCCCAGTAGAATATAAGCAGCTTGAGTACACCAGCTGTTCCTATTTGTCTTGTCACAAAGTCATGGATTCAAATTCTGTTTCTGTCACTTGCAGACTTTGTGATCATGACCAAGTCACTTAACCTCTTCAAGCCCTCAGTGCCTTGCACATACATAGCCAACACTTCACAAGTGTTTGTTAAATTGAATTGAGCTGTCTTACAAAATAAAACTTTAATATTTGACTTTTGAATTAGAGAATCTTGTGTTATGGTCTATTCATTTGTTCATCCATTCATTCTACAAATTGATATTAATACCTGAAATTGATATAGCACTTAGATATTTTATGAAGCACTGTTACATCCAAAGCAAAACATTGACTACACAGTCTGTCCATTCCTGCAGTCTGATTGGGCCCAGAGCTTGGTTCTATACTGTATGGGGTACCTCTTTGGGAAATGAAAGCTCTTAATAGTTTTAAGTTCAAATCAGCATTTCAAGAACTTCCGGCATGATTAAAACATTGCAGGCATATATTTCATCAATATTTTCCCTAAATTGTTTGCTTTCCCGCATTTACGACACCACAGATGGCTGTCTCAAGAGAAATGCATTAAGCGTACTCAAATGCAAAGGAAAGTGGGTTGGTTTTGGTTGGTTTTGTGCTGTTCTGTTTTAATATATAGAGAGAGCAGGTGGCATTTGGTTTGGAAATGTCAGCCCTTAATGGCATGATTTTGTAAGTCTGAGGATATGTCCTGCAAATTAATAGGATTTCAGAATAATTGTGAGCCATCAAATTGAATAGTTGTATTGTTTGGCTTGTATAGTCACTGATCTTTTGAAATATAATGACTGCAATTGATTGCCTGTTGACAGATTGATACAAATATCCTCATTTGGGGATCTCAAAGAGGTTTGCAATTAACAGTGGCATTTAATAACATTTCTGTTCTGTGAGTTCAATACACAGCCCTGAGATGGGACAAGGAATAATAAATTATAAGTTGAGAGACTAACTGGAACTTAATATTTCTCCAACAGCATCACCATCTTTCCATCTCTTACCTTCTAGGATTCTGTAATCCTCAAGTGTTTACCATGTTCACTCACCAAGCATGTATTGGGCAGTTGCTACAGGCAGGCCACTCTGCTGAGCTCCATAGCACTATGGTGAACATTTCATAGAGTAGCTCAAAAAAGTGTGTCCCCTTGCTCTCTAAAGATTTACTGTCTAAGATAGCAGGGAGGAACAACCATAGAATTTAAAATCAGAAGGAATCTTAGATATTATCTAATTCAAGCTTCTCATTTCATGATGAGAAACTGAGTGAGGTCCATTAAGATAAGGTGACGTGTTTAGTGTCAAACAGGTAGTAAGAAGATGAGCTAGAAGTCAGACAAATCCAAGTTTCTTTCCAAAAACTGAAACTAGCAGTTTCGGGGCCCAACAAAAGTAGATGCTCAGTGAAGGAAGCAAAAAAAATTCAACCTTCCTCCCTTCCCCCCCCACCCCGCCCCCGCCGTCTAATCAACTTTCTAATTGACAATGTGAAACTAATAAAAGATATGGAGAAATGCAGGTCGGTGGTAGAATTAATCACTCTAATTCATGAGTTCTTAACATTTTTTTGCCATTTCATTTTGGTATCAGACCCTTTTGGCATTCTCAGAATCATGTTCTTAAATATACAAAATATATATGATTACAAAAGAAACCAATTATATTAAAATGCAGTATTTTGCAAGATGTAGTTATCAAAACAACAAGAAAAGCAACCAAGTTCGTAGACTCTCAAATACACACACACACACACACACACACACACACACACACACACTTGAGTTAAGCAAGTGAAAAAAAGAAGTGTTAAGAATCCTTGGCTCATTTGTAAAAACTATTTAGTCAGATATATAGACTTATTCTTCTGAAAAATCCAGTACCCACCTGGGATGATACATTTTCCTTCAGATACCCATTTGAGAAAAGAAAATCAATTTAAATACTCAAGAGGCAGAGTTACAGATACAAGAAATCACTAAACACTATTTGTTTAATGGCACAGGAGTATTGAAAGGAAGTTTAGATAAAAGAGAGAGACACCAAAAGAAGTTATATATTCCTAAGAGCCATTACCCAATAGATAAATTGTAAAATGATCTCCGCAAGAAGTTTTCAAAGGAAAAAAAATCTAAGTTATCAATTAGAATATGAAAATGTTCAAAATTACTAATAATTAGAGAAATGCAAATTTAAAGAATTTTTTGAGTTTCATTAAATTAAAGAAATCATACCCATCAGATTAGCAAAGATAGCAAAAGAGAAAAATGTAACCTATTGGAGGGGCACTGGGAAAAGACACATTGATGAGCTGTTGGTTTAGCTGTGACTAGGTCAAGTCATTCTGGAAAACAGTTTGGAAATATACCCAATAAGTTTCTAAACTGTGCATATTCTTTTAACTAGCTATAGCACTATTAGGCTTATGCCCCAAAGAACTCAAGGAAAGAGGAAAAAGAACTATGTGTATGTGTATGTGTACACACACACACACACACACACACACACACTATATATATATATATATGCACTTATATGTATGTATATGTATGTGCATATATGCACATATATACATATAAACATATGTACATGCACTCATTTGCGGTAGTCAAAACATAAGTGGATGACAGAAGTTAGATGGAATGGCTACTGAGGCAGGAAGGTAGGCCTGGGCAAGCAAGGTATCTTCTCTGGAGCTGTAGGTGATTGGTTGTTGTGTTTGTCCTCCAATTTTGAAGAGAACCATGACATCAAGAAAATGATGACATGACTCTCAGTTGACTTTGATTTGAGTAAGGGAGGACTCTCCAAAGTCACCATCCTTACTTTCCCCTCCAGAGTCATCTGGGTCCAGTGGCAAGGCATAGATCAGGATGACTGGAGATGGTCCAGGATGTGGATGGGTAGAGTAGTTGCCTGGAATCCAGTGGCTTACCAGTGAGGCAGGCCAAAGTTAAGATCTGTGGATATGTAGGTGGCCAGAGGTGTTTTAAATTAAAGCTTTATTATCAACTTTAAAAGTGTTGGAAAATATTTTATATGAACAAAAAGAATAAAAAATACATTCGCTAAATCAGGTCTCCATATGAAGACCCTAAGGAGTTCACTTTGCCTTTGAGTTTACTGCCTGTATTACTTGTTTGTGATATCAGTCAGTTAAGTTAATGTTGAGTTGTTTCAGATTCTTTGGGTCTCCATTTGGAGTTTTCTTGGCGAAGTTACTGGAGTGGTTTGGGATTTCCTTCTCCGGCTCATTTGACAGATGAGAAAACTGAGGCAAACAGGGCTAAATGACTTGCCCAGGATCACACAGCTAGTAAGTATCTGAAGCCAGATTTGAACTCCGGAAGAGTTTTCCTGACTCACAGCCAGGCACTCTATCTACTGTGCCACCTAGTGGCCCTGCTTGTTCAACTAGCATTTATTAAATACCTGTATGCTATGTGTAAGGCCCTTTTCAAAACACTAGGGGATACAAAGAAAGGGGTAGGGGGCAACCTCTGTTCTTAAGGACTTCACAATCTGTTGGGGAAGACAACATGCAAAAAACCATGTACAGATTATATTTTTACAGGATAAATTGGGAATGGTCTTAAAGGGAAGACACTAAGATTAAGGAGGACTGGGAAAGGTTGCTTGCTTGCAGAAGGTGGGACTTTAGCTGAGACTTGAAGGAAGCCAGGGAAGTATGAATATGGAGCTGAGGAGGGACAGAATTCCAGGCATGGGAGCCAGCCAGGGAAAAAACTATGATATAGAAGGAATATAATGTTGGAGAAAGAGCTTGGAGGCCAGGGTCCCTGGTTCACAGAGTGTAGGAGTGGAAGGAAGGCGCAACAAGATTCAGAGACAGAAAGGAGACAGATTATGAAGATCTTTGAAAGCCAAACAGAGGATTTAAATTTGATGCTGGAGTCAAAAGGGAGCCAGTGGCATTTCTTGAATGGCAATGGGGGTGACCTGTACACAGTTATGCTTTAGGAAGATAGTGTTACACAAATTTACTGCTCCCCCCCACCCAATTTGATACTCTAGGCCTATGTTACACAAGATGTTCACCAATAACGAAGCATCAATGTATTTAAGGACAAGGTTTAACATAAAATGCTTCTTCTCTGGGAGGGATGGAGAGAAACTTTTGAAGTAGCTAAACACTCATTCTCATATCCAGCACTTCTGTCTTAAATTATTCAATCTTAATCTCCTCCCCAGCGCCCACCGTAGTATAGTGTCTTGTGCATAGTAAGTGCACAAATGAACAAATTGAAGCAGGATAAACTTCTGTAAATACAAATGCTACATTAAGGAAGCAAGCACTTATAATCTTTTTTAAAGATTCTGTATTGTACACATAACTCTAACTATAATTTATATGGATAATGAATTATGTTTATATCCTCTCAAATGGTGTTCACTATTTTTAGGGTCATCAAAACTCTATTTGGTCTGAAATAGTTCCATTGGCCATAGCCACATTTAAGGCCATCCCCTTCTTGTTAAGATGGGAGGCAGCTTGACATAATGACTAACACCCAAGACCTGGCTTTAGGAAGACTTGGGTTAGAATCCTGCCATGTACACTTGCTAGGTGTGAGTTCTTGGACAAGTCAACTTACTTCTTTAGTTTGAATCTCCTTGTCTGTGTAATAGTGATAATAATAGCACCTACCTCCCAGAACTGTTTCAAGAAAGAGATGAGATAATGTAGGCAAAGCCTTGGCAAACTTTAAAGTGCTCTCTAAAGGTCAGCTATTATTAACATGCTACCTTCTCCTGTTGTTCCCTAGTGGCTACCAGGCTGTGCAAGCATCTGCCCACAGACAAGGCAGAATGACTCTTCTGACCAAATCCTTTTCTTGTTCTTGGAGGACACCAAAAAGGAGAAACACCAAAAGAGGAAAAAAAAATCTCAAGAGAATAGATCAAAGAGCTTGAGTCTTAGTCTGATTTCTTTTAGGTCCGACCTAATATTTTTTTGGGCCCACAGGGCCCGTGGGTATGTGCATTTTTTCACAGCTGCCTACATATAATATGGTGTACACAAGAGTGATTAGCTTTAAATTGTACAACCACCTGCAAGAGGCTAGGAAAGGGTCTAAGTGATTCATCTCTCCACCACTCCTCCTCTATACTTTCCTTTCTACAAAAGTCTGCTTGAAATGTTAGACTGATACACCTTTCCCCTCTGCTAAGACATCTGACTTGACGCCTTTGTCAGCAAAACCGAAGGCAAACTTTCCTTCCATTTGCTTTATTATCCTGTGTAAATAACATCTGAAGATTCACTGAGCCTAGAAAAAGGAGAGGTTTGTGGTTCATGTCAGGTCTGAAATACTGTATTAAAAAAAAAGAAAGCTGTCTACCTAATGATTCTTCATTCGCCTGGTTTCCAAGTCAGTGTAACATTTATTGATAGTCTGAAGTAATCTTTAATGTGGTAAATATTTCGGGAGACATAGGGCTCAGTTTCTTCCTCTGTAAAAGGAGGGGGTTTGACTAGGTGGCCCCTAATATCCCTTCCTGCTCTATATCTCAGATCCTAAGAGCCTAAGTTGGCCATTTTAAGTTTCAAGTTGAACAGAAAATTGTATACTGATAGAAAGCCAGCAGTCTCGTGTTGAACTTAAAACCAACAAAAAAGGGGGGGAACCTTCAGAGAGCCCTGGATTTCTTTGTGACCCCTGGTCTCCAACTCTCCTTCACCAAAGAAAAGCAGCACGGACACTGAACCTGTTGTGTCTTTCCAGAATCTTGCATGTAACAGCCCAACAATGGTGATCCTTTGTATCTCATGCTCATAGCATTAGGATGCTGTGCATTACATCGAGCCAGAGACGGAAGCAGTGTCTCTCCCCAAGCCTGTCAAAGGTTTCCAAATATAGATTAAAAGTCTGGCCCTGTCTTTTTTTTTTTTTTTGCAAGAGGCAAAGGAGAGTTCTTTTAAAAGCTTTTTAAAAAATAAGGTCGTGTTCCCTTCCCATCTACAATTATAATAGCCACTCAAAACTCCCCCATGGCTGGTCCAATTTATTGCATGCTCTTGGCGAAGGAATGGCTGTAGATAGAGAGATTCTTACCGGGACTACTTTTTTTTTTCCTATTCAGTTGGAGAGTTTAGTGGAAGACTTCTTTCCTTTCCCCCCAATATTGTCCCTGTGAAAATGAGCTGCTAAAAAAAGGGAAACGTTGGTTTACACTGCAGATTGGACAAAGCCTTGAAAAGACTGCATTCGTGTGACTGCAGAGAAAGACAACGGTCTACCCCAACGAGGATGGGATGTTGGAAGGACACTTTATCCAAAGATGCTATACTTGTTAACACGACTGCCCCTATTTCATTACTTTGTCACCATCCTGGCACGCATCTCCTTTCTTCATCGCCCCCTACAGACACACAGTTACACGCTCCCGCCCGCGCTCGAGAACACACACACACACACACACACACACACACACACACCCCTTCAGTTTACTCCCTTCTCCTAGGCAAGCGTAAATAGATGAAGAGGAAATGTGTTCGTTTTCCAGGCCGTCGCTTGTTTGTCACGAAGGTGGGAGACAGGTTTCACGTCACTTAGAGAGGTCTTGGATGGGAGGATGGGGCGGGGGAGGGGGGAGGCACCCACCAGTCCCCTCTGTGTTGAACCGAGAAATCCTGAGCACGCTGGGGCTGTAATTTTCCAAACAGACGCGCTCTACCTCACCATTGCAAAGAAATTAAAGTTACAATGCGCCTCTTCCCGGTTCCCAATGAAGCAAAAACCCTATCTGTTCTTGAAACTGAGTTGCGTTTTGTAGATAGACTGGGGGGAGGGGGGGAAGAGAGAGAAAAAGAGAGAAAGAGAGAGAGAGAGAGAGAGAGAGAGAGAGAGAGAGAGAGAGAGAGAGAGAGAGAGAGAGAGAGAGAGAGAATCTGAGCAGAGCGCGCCAGCCAGAGCCCCAAGCCCATTTCCTCCCTCACCAGGGGATCTGGCTGCGATGTGTGAGCGGACTGCAGCCGCAGCAGCAGCAATAGCAATAGCAATAGCAGCAGTGGCGGCATCTTTCCCTAGCCGGCGGGGGAGGGCCCGAGGCTGAGGGGCATTCTAGCCCAGGATCCAGGTGCTGTGATGATCAAGGGGCGGCTCAGGGCTTTGGCTGTTTAATTCCCCAGTTTGAGAGAGGAGAGGGTGGGCAGGCTATTGATGGGTTGGGATTTCTCGTATCTTGTTCGGCGTGGCCCTGGATGCCCCGATCTTCTGCTGGATAGTCAAGGCGCAGAGGCCGGTAAGTACCGCCCGATCCGATTTCCGTTATTTCCGGGCCAGTGAAAGTGGCTCTCTGGGCAGAGCAGCTGCCAAAAGACCGGGCCACTGTCGCTGTAGGCTGTCCCCCTCCACCAGCATTTTGCAGCTTTGCCCTTCTCCAGTCCCCAGGAGCTCTGGACCAAGAAGGGGGCAGGGCAGCAGGTTCCTGCTGTCAGAGGGCTCCCCTCCTGGACCAGGGCTCCGCTTTCATTTGCCCTAAATCCCGGAACCCAATGGCGCGGATCTAACCATATGGCCATCTTTTTTCGAGCCCTCCCCCCACCCCTTCCCTTTTCTGTGCCTCTTCCCCGTCTGGTTAAGGCTGGCATAAATAGTTGGATCTGGTCCACCCTCAACCCCGCCCGCCGCCTCTCCTCCCCGCCCACCACCTACCTCCCCTTCACTCCTTACACCATCCACCCACCCCGAGGGAGCAGGGTAAAAGATGCCCTGGGAGAGAAGGAAGCAGTCCCACCTTCAACCGAACTGAAGGAGGCACCAGGCAAGGATTGCCCTATGAGTGACATCCTTTCCAGAAGAGGGGTGAGGGGCGAGGAAAAGGAAGCAAGCAAGGAATGCAGCAGGATCCAGACCGCGTTGGTCTCCCAGGGATCTTACACTTCGTGCCCTTATCTATGTGAGAGGACCTCGCTCGAAAATTAAACTAATGCTGTCCCTGGAAACTTCCGGCTGATAGCGATCCAGGACCTCCAAAGCCGAAGCGCCGAGTTCCCTAGCACTGGAGTCTCCGGAGTAGCTGTGTTTGGTGCTCCCCCCACCCTCAGTAGATATGCAGCGACCATTTCTCCCTTCAACTCATCTACAGGACTCAAAAGTGGAAACACTTAAAGGGATTACAAGCGTAGTTTGGTGGTATCTCTGAAAGTTGCTGGCTGGGCAAGAGAAAGAAGAGAGAGCAAGGCGATGGCGTTATGGATACAATTCATCTTAAGGAGTTTGCAGATCGGCTAGCCAAGCCACTAAGAGCAAACGCGGGAGTGCTTTAGTCCTCAACATGGATAGGTATTGACTGAGCTCTTTTTTCTACTTTGCTTAATTGAAATCAATAACTTAACCTCAATATGTTTTAGTGCAGGCATGCCTACTATATTTATGTAGGCATGGATGTGCTGTCCGTTTTCAAATGATTCTTCCATTTTTTAATTCTCTGAGTGTTGCACTGGAGTGTCTAGCAGGAGAATGAAAGGGGGCAGGAGACTGATGAATGTGTGTCGAACCCCTTGTAATTAGAGCAGATGATGAGCAAAACCAATAAATAGGCCAGGTGAAAGATCTGAGGTTACCCTCTCCCCCCTCCCTCCCTCCCTCCCCAACCTCCATCGGCCTGTATATGTTTCTGTTAGAATTAAAAAAAAAAAAAACGATTTTAGCTTTTAATACTTTGCCATTCTGAATTCGTTTTGCCTGGATGGCAGAGGATTAGGGAGGGGTTTGTAGGAGGCTTCGGAAAAATGCATGATGCAGCGTTTAAATTATTCTGATTATTATTTTCTAAGGGAGAACTCTTTCAGCTTCCATAGTGGCACATTCACTCAGCTCCGGGAAGATCTCTTCGAATTAAGGAGTAGGGGTGATGCTATTGACTGGCTCCCTGGAGCCTGCTACAGTTGGGGAGAAAGGACTCCTTGTCCTGCTCTTTGATAAGCAAATGATGCCTAGTGCTCCAGTGTACCGATCTGATGCATGGGGACTCCTTGGGGTCCCTCTAACTCTTGGGACCCTCCCCACGGAGTCTCCCTTGCAACGGTGCATGGGGAGGGGGAGAAAATTGTAGAAATAGGAGTAACTGTTTAGCTGGTGTCCACGAGCTTTAAGGAGTGTAGTTCAAAAGAAAACGATTCCCAAATCCAGGGAGGCTCATTGACAATCAATGCGTTGTAGCAAAGGACGAAATTTCAGTTACTCCATGTTCCCCCAACAGATTCTGGGTTCTAATGAGATCCTGGAAATATTCTCCAGGCACTGCGTGGTGATGGGGGTCAGAGAGTGGAAAAAGGGGAGTGGTGGGGGGATGGGGAGCTGAGGGAGAGAAGGGAATTGGATTGTTCATAAGCGAGATGGGGGGACTCAGTGGTGTGTATGTGTATATCCGTCTGTGGCTATGTCTGTGTGTATGTTTACGTGTGCATGTATATGTGCAGGATTCTAGGGTGGTTTACCTTGAATATGAAGAAACGGGTGAGTCTAGTGTATAAGAGGGAAAATCGAACCCATTTATGGCATAGAATGTGAGACGATCTTTAGCAGCGTCTACATTGCTTAATTGACTGCAGTTTCCCATCAGAGTCTCTGGGAACCAGGGTGGGAATGTGCATGCATTTTTAACCCATGTTCTCGTGCAGGGAGGGATTGAATGACTGGAAGGAGCGCATTGTTTATCAGGGGTACCTAGATGTTTGAAGCTCCTAAGTTTCAAAATGGACAATCAAGGGGCGTGTTTTTCTTGACAATTTCCTCGCGACACTTGATGGAAAATCCCTGTGCTAACTTTCAGTCCTGGGGAAAAGGAGAAAGAGCCCAATGCTGGGGCCACAAGGTCTCCCCCAAGTGGATCTCTGACCACACGAACCCAGAGGACGCCGGCCAGCTGGGGATCTCCTCTAAGCAGTCCCTTTTTGTGCCCACCACTTTCCCCACCTCCGATTTCTCAACAAAGCTGCATTACCTTTTTGCGGGCTTTCCTGTGAAAAGGGGTGAGAATGGAGCTTTTAAAAGGAGGGGAAAAAAATCCTTTTGGAGACTGAAGGGAAGATCTGAATTGCCTGCCGGTCCTAGCCTACCAGGTGCAGCACCCTCTCGCGCATACTGAGCCCTCTCTCCCTTACCTCCTTCTCCCTTTAGAGGAGTGGGAGGGAAGGTTTTGGCATCAGAAGCAAAGGGGTTAAGGTCTTCTTCCCTGCCTCGCGTTTTTCCCGGTGGAAGAATGCGAAATGCCCTGCTGTTACCCGAGTGATCCGGGTGTCTTCCCAGTGATTTGCTTTGCCTCCCTCGCTTTGAAAGCAGCAAGCCAACACGAGGCTGTTGTATCCCGGGGAGAAAGAAGAAGGCTTCAGCTGCGGCACCAACAAAAGGACTCCTGGTGCAAAAGGGACTGAAGGGAAATGACGGCCACTGCTGGCCCCCCAGCAGTCCCCGCAGGGGACAGGCTGGGCTTGGGTTCCAGGGCACTCGTGTACATTCCAGAGGGACTTCCCGGCCCCCGGCGCGTAGGTCTCTCTTTTCGGTCAGTACTTGGAAAGGGAACTGTCAGGCCGGGGCATCTGGGAGGTCTAGGGACAGGCGTGCAGTCTTACTTTCCAAACCCTCTGAATCTACGGAGCTTAGCCGAACTTGGGAGTCAACCAGTCTGGCGCTGATTTCCTTCCTGGAGAGTTCAGGGCCAACCCTTTCCCTCCAACCCTGACATTGACCTCACCTCCGCCTCTTCCCCTCTACTGAAATTATTCTCGGTGGCTACTTCTTTTCCTTTCTTGGTTTGCTAAACCTGGACCTCTTTCCCACCTCCACCCCCACCCCCATCCCCATATTAAGACACAGGCGCGCGCGGGCGCGCGCACACACACACACACACACACACGCGCGCGCACACACACACACACACACACACACACACACACACACACACACACACACACACACACACACGAGAAAACTGTGCAGTCAGGGCTTCCCAGTGCGCGCTCCCGAACCCATGCTAAGCGCGCCCCCCTTCATTTGTTCCTTTTCTCGGAGCTCATTTTCATGACGTGGAGAAGCCTGATCCAGGGCAACAACACATATCCAAAAAAAAAAAACAAGCGCGCGAGAGAAGCCCGAGATCCTCCACTGTGATTGAGCCTCCCCTCCTTCCTCCCTCCCCCCCACCCTTGATGTTCTGCTGGTGCCCAGAGAAAGCAGCAACAGCAACAGCGGAGCCGGGTGCCTGCAGCAGCCCCCTTCTTCATCCTCCATTGAGTGTGCTAAGCGGCAGCTCTGCATCCTAAAGAAGCCCCATTGAGGAGTCCACGCATTCACAGCACGTCTGAGGCTGGGGATTTTTTTCTTCCAAATTTTTTTTTACTCCCAGCCTTCACTGGAGAAAAGGAGAGGGAAGGGGAGAGAGAGAGAGAGAGAGAGAGAGAGAGAGAGAGAGAGAGAGAGAGAGAGAGAGAGAGAGAGATTCCTTAAACTCCAGGGTTGTTTTGTTGTTGCTTTTTCAGATGTGCTAAAAAAAAAAAAATCCTTCAAAACAGGTAAGTGAAATACTTCTGGTGTTCTCTCTCTCCCCCCGTAAATTTCAGAGACCTCAGTAGAGAAGAAAATAACGATTTGATCCTAGATGGTAAGGACAGAAGGTATTAAATAGATTTCATTATTTTGCAAGGAAAACTGAGTGAACTCATTGCTTTTGCAATAGACTATTCTCTTTTCCTTTTCTTTTCCTGTAAATGTGTTTTTAAGTGGTTATTTGAGGAAGTGTGTTTCTCTTTCTCTTGGACCCACCTTTCCTTGCAGCTGTGTGCATTTTCTAATGCAAGTTGAATCCAATTCTTTCCCATTTTCCTTATAAATTCATTTCTCAGTACCTAAGTTAGAAGCCAAATTGATAAAATACCCCTTTTTGCCATGTGTGTGGGGAAGATAGATATGCCAAAAAGCATTTTTTTTTTAATTCTCGTGATAGAATAAAAGGCCATCAATTTCAGATTGCTAATTCAGTACCTTGGGAAGGACAATCAAATAAACTGCATTATTATAATTTATTCATGTAGACATTCCTTTACATTGTATGATAGCTAGGGAAGGAAAAGGAGGACCATGTGGAAAGGAGCTGTGTATTAGCAAAATGCATTGCATTTTTTTTTTTTTATTGGAGAACAGCTTTCTTTTGAAATGTATACAGTGTAATAGCCCATTTATCCCCAGGTAAGCGGCAAGGTTTTTCTCATTCCTTTTATTCTCCACCCATCTCTCAAAGCCTCCTCCTTCTCTCCTCTCACCTCACCCTCCTCTCTCAGCTTTTCATAGGATCCCTTGGTTTATCATTGGGCAAAGATACAATAATCCAAGCTGGAGTCTTAGAGCTATTCAATGTACAGATACTCATATTCAGTAGCCTTTAACTGTCCCTCTCCTTAGACCTGCCAATTCCATGGGCATATGCTCTGGAAAGACTAAATATTTCTAAAGGCTTTAACCAAGCAAAGACGTGGACAGTGATTGTTTAATTAACACCTGCATACTCTCCATAGGGTGTTCTTTTGGGGGGGGGGGGTAGAAGGACTTTATATTGCTGCTCATCATCTTTTATCAAGTATATTGTAATATTTTCTCAAGAAAATCCTTAAGTCTTTCAGGGATATCAATCCATCTTGCACATTCCAGCCAAAATGAATAGAATATGGTCTCAGATCATTTGATTGCACCATCTAACATAATAACTGTGGGGAGCTGTGTGTGTATATCTGAATGTATGTGTGTATGTATGTGTACATATGTAGACCTATATTTCAATGAACTGTATTCCCAACAGGTTTTTATTTGGACCATAGGAGTTACTGATCTTTCCTCCTTCTCAGGGCAGGGCTGTGATGAGCATGGGAGGTGGGGGTGGGAAGAAACTCTCTAATCTCTAATATATCTTAATATTATGGATTCTGTCTCTGCATCAAAGTGAACTGTTTGACTCTCATATTTCTGTTTGCTATAAGGGGGCACAAAAAGGCTGTTTCTGTGATAAGCCATTGACTAGGTGTGACATAGGTTGAGGCAAAGGGTAACTGATGATGAAACATTTTAGTGTCTCTCAAATCCAAAATATAGGGCATTCTCAGAACATTGAACCTAGCTTGGGTTTGTTTTGAACACTGGCTTAACAATGGCTGAACTTTCCATAAGGCTCATAAAAAGCCCCACATGTAGGAGTTTATTTTAAAATAGTGCATTATGACTAAATGCTAAAAAAAAAATCCACATTTTTATTTCTCTTGCAGTTTGATCAGCACTGAGTGATGAAACCTCCCATGGCTGAAACTCTCCAAAAAGGAAGGATGCTGTGGATAATTCTTTTAAGCACAATTGCCCTAGGATGGACTACACCTATTCCCTTGATAGAGGACTCAGAGGAAATAGATGAACCATGCTTTGATCCATGTTACTGTGAAGTGAAAGAAAGTATTTTCCATATCCATTGCGACAGTAAAGGATTTACAAATATTAGTCAAATTACCGAGTTCTGGTCCCGACCTTTTAAACTCTACCTGCAGAGGAATTCCATGAGGAAATTGTACACGAACAGTTTTGTTCATTTAAACAATGCTGTGTCTATTAACCTTGGGAACAATGCTTTGCAGGACATTCAGACAGGAGCCTTCAATGGCCTCAAGGTTTTAAAGAGGCTCTATCTACATGAAAATAAACTGGACATCTTCAGAAACGACACTTTCCTGGGTTTGGAAAGTCTAGAATATCTGCAGGCAGATTACAATGTCATTAAACGGATTGAGAGTGGGGCCTTTCGGAACTTGAGCAAATTGAGGGTTCTAATCCTGAATGATAACCTCATCCCCATGCTTCCTACCAATTTATTTAAGGCTGTCTCTTTGACTCATTTGGACCTTAGGGGAAATCGGTTAAAGGTCCTTTCTTATCGAGGAATGCTGGACCATATTGGTAGGAGCTTGATGGAGATCCAACTAGAGGAAAACCCCTGGAATTGTACCTGTGAAATTGTACAATTAAAGAGCTGGCTTGAACGAATACCATATACAGCCCTGGTTGGAGATATTACATGTGAGACCCCCTTCCACTTTCATGGTAAGGACTTGAGGGAAATCAAGAAGACTGAACTCTGTCCCCTGCTGTCTGATTCAGAGGTGGAGGCCAGTTTGGGGATTCCTCAATTGTCATCCAGCAAGGAGAATGCATGGCCTACTAAGCCCTCCTCCATGTTGTCCTCTGTCCATTTCACCGCATCTTCTGTTGAATACAAGGCTTCCAACAAACAGCCCAAACCCACTAAGCAACCCCGGACACCTAAACCACCCCCAACATCCAGAGGCCTGTACCCTGGGCCAAATCAACCCCCTATTGCTGCTTATCAGACCAGACCCCCAATTCCTATCATCTGCCCTACTGGGTGTATCTGTAGCTTGCACATTAATGATCTGGGCTTGACAGTAAACTGCAAAGAGCGAGGGTTCAATAACATCTCGGAACTTCTTCCGAGGCCCCTGAATGCCAAGAAACTGTACCTGAGCAGTAACCTGATTCAGAAGATCTACCGCTCAGATTTTTGGAATTTCTCATCTTTGGATCTCTTGCACCTGGGGAACAATCGGATATCTTATGTCCAGGATGGGGCCTTCATCAACCTGCCCAACCTGAAGAGTCTCTTCCTGAACGGAAATGACATCGAGCGGCTAACTCCCGGCATGTTCCGAGGCCTCCAGAGCTTGCACTATCTCTACTTTGAGTTCAATGTCATCCGCGAGATCCAGCCGGCAGCTTTCAGCCTCATGCCCAACCTGAAATTGCTCTTTCTCAACAATAACCTGCTGAGGACACTGCCCACCGACGCCTTCGCTGGCACCTCCTTGGCCCGGCTCAACCTGCGCAAGAATTACTTCCTGTACCTTCCAGTGGCTGGCGTCCTGGAGCACCTGAACGCCATTGTACAGATCGACCTCAACGAGAACCCCTGGGACTGCACCTGCGACCTAGTGCCCCTCAAGCAGTGGATCGAGACCATCAGTTCGGTGAGCGTAGTAGGGGATGTGCTCTGCGGGAGCCCGGAGAACCTCACCCACCGGGACGTGCGCACAGTGGAGCTGGAAGTGCTGTGCCCAGAGATGGTGCACCTGGCGCCCGCTGGGGCCTCCCCCGCCGTGCCTGGAGATGTCCATCCCCCCGGGGGTCCCACCGGCGCCTCTCCCTATGAGTTCGCTCCCCCGGGGGGCGCCGTGCCCCTCTCTGTGCTGATTCTCAGCCTGCTCGTCCTCTTCTTCTCAGCAGTCTTCATTGCTGCGGGGCTCTTTGCCTTCGTGCTGAGGAGACGTCGGAAGAAGCTACCATTCCGCAAACGCCAGGAGGGTGTGGACCTGACCGGGATACAGATGCAGTGCCACCGCCTTTTTGAGGATGGCGGAGGGGGTGGGGGCAGTGGAGGGGGTGGCGGGGGTGGGGGGCGGCCCAGCCACCCCTCCCCGGAAAAAGCGCCCCCCGTGGGTCACGTCTACGACTACATCCCCCACCCAGTCACCCAAATGTGTAACAACCCTATTTACAAGCCCCGGGAAGAGGAGGAGGCCTCCACTGTGGTGGCAGGCCCGGAGGCTGGGGGTCCTGAGAGGGGGGGTCCGGGGACACAGCCCCCAGGAATGGGTGAGCTCCTGGGCGGGGAGCAATTCTCTGAGACAGCCAAGGAGACTAACAGTAACTACCGGACTTTGCTGGAGAAGGAGAAGGAGTGGACCCTGGCAGTGTCCAGCTCCCAACTCAACACCATAGTGACCATGAATCACCCTCACCCCCACCCCCACCCTCACCACCCAGCCGGAAGTGGGGTGGCGGGGGTTGTGGGAGGCACTGGAGGGGACTTGGCTGGCTTCCGGCACCACGAAAAAAATGGAGGGGTGGTGCTTTTTCCACCAGGGGGAGGCTGTGGTCCCGGCAGCATTCTGCTTGATCGAGAGAGACCCCAGCCAACCCCTTGTACGGTGGGCTTCGTGGACTGTCTCTATGGTACAGTGCCCAAGTTAAAGGAGCTGCACGTCCATCCTCCTGGCATGCAATACCCAGACTTACAGCAGGACGCCAGACTCAAAGAAACCCTTCTGTTCTCGGCTGGAAAGGGCTTCACAGACCCCCAAACCCAAAAAAGCGAATACCTCGAGTTAAGGGCCAAACTCCAAACCAAGCCGGATTACCTCGAAGTCCTGGAGAAGACAACCTATAGGTTCTAACGGAAAGAATAATGATAATAATAATATAATAAAATTTAAAAGGTTTAGCGCTTTTTTTTTTCAAAAGGAAAAGAAAAAAAAAGAAATATATCTTTCCCCCCGATTTCCGCCCGATTCTAATGAGTTCTTTTCTTGCTCAGACCCTGCCCTGTCCCCAACAAAACAAAATCCGCATGATAACTAGAGAATACAGATGTATGCTCTTACCCTCCCAGATGTGTTTTGGAGGACGGGCCATACTCAGATCATTAATCAATGAAGTGCCTTCGCAGAATTTTGCCAGCAAATGTTATCAATCATTATTTTTTTATACTGAAACTTGAGACTTTTGACTGTGCCATGTTAAAGGTATATTATCTGGGATCTTTGTATTGATCCTAATTAAGTAAAATTCTATGTGGTTTTTTTTTAGTAACTTTTTTTTCTTTTGGTTTGTGGGGAAGGGAAAGAAAAAAAAATAAGGTCGGCCTTTGGGCTTTCTCTCTTCTTGTCCATCATGGCGCAGATTTCTGTACATGTATTAATGCAGTTTGCTGCATGCAGAGGGGGAGGGAGGGGGCGGGTCTTGCTCGAATGTTCTCACTCTCTTGTCTTTTACATACGCACAGCTCCAGATTCCCACCCCTCCTCCCTTTGCCGCCTTTCTCCGCGGGCGCGACCCCGCGCGTAGAGCCGCGCGCACGCACGTAGATACACGCACACACAAACGTTCACTCATTACCCTTTCAGTACATCTATACCTCCCCCTCCTAAGCATTCGGCGGCCCCTCAACTCTGTCTCTCTGCCTTCCCTTCCCACCCCTCCCCGAATTCCACTCCCATCCCAGGCCAAATCCCACATAAACTAAGAAGCCCACCCACGGTGCGCTTGGGATAAGCAACTTTTTGTGACTTCATCCTGATGCCAAGATTCTTTGGAGAACATCCGCACTTTCTTATACACATATATATAAATAGATATATATATATATATAAAATATAAAAAGCAACTGGATATATAAATATAAATATAAATATATCACTAACAGCTTTGTAGGAAGCACTTTTAATGTTTTTTCTCACAAAGGTTCAGAAACAAATGTGCATATATTTATTCTGTAATTCCAGTGACTATCAATTGTAAAGGTAATGTTTAATCATTGTATAGTGATGATGCGTCTGGTATAGCTTTCCTAATAAAAAAAAAAGTTTTGAAAAAATAGACATATGTAGAGGATACAAAAGCTTGACCTGCAACCCCCAACGGTTCCGTCCCTGTTTAAGTTCGGATCCTCTTCCTCACCCTTCCCCCAGAACTTTCTATTAAGATGTTTTTACAGAGCTGTGATGTGGTTCAAACTCTCCCTCCCCTCTCCCTACCCACTCTGGAACGCCTAATGGGACTAAAAAAAAAAAGAAAAGAAAAGAAAGGGAACAGAAAGAAATGAACAACAACAAAGGTTTGCTATTTGCTATCCTTTCTCCATGCATTGTGGCAGTAGCAGACTTTGCAACTGTGTTGCCACGGTCAGTCCGGCCCAGGTTGGCTTCCCAAACTGGAAGGAAAGGCGGGAAGTGAACGGTGAAAATCTCGTGGATTTCAGGGCTCGGGGTTGGCTAGCCCTGGGGAAGACTGGAGGCGCCCGGCGCAGAGGGAAGCCGGGCTGTAGCAATACAGGTTTTAAAACTTGCCCTGGGGGCACGTGCTGTGACGTATTTGATCTTTTGAAACTTCCTCCCTCTCAGGAAAACGACTCTGAAGCCGGTTAGCTGGGATTTCCTTGCCTTGGCATTTGGTTGTTCTCATCTTCCTGCCTCCCACTTTCTGCAAAAGTCGTGCTTCAGTTAAAAAAGAGATACGGCTGCAACCTTTCCCCTCCCTTTCTGCGAGTCATTAAAATCACGTTGGAGAAAGAAAATGGACTTGACAGTAACTCCAGCTGTAGCCCACTGATGTGTGAGTGAAACCAAAGATAATAAGTTTTTTAAATTATGTATTTATTTATTTATTTTAAGGCGCTGGTATCTTGGTGTTGGTAGGAAACGGAGTTGACCTAGGAAAAAAAAAGATGGAAGTGTGAGAGTCGGCACAGACGAAGATAGGCCAGGAGAGGGCGCCAGAGCCCCAGCGATTCCTGCAGAAGCGTGTAGACCAACTCGGGGTTTTCAATTTGTGCTTTTTCCAAGACCCCGCAGGAGAAGTCCACCCTTACCCCTTGAATGTAATTCGCTGGATGTCAATAACGCTTTACATCAAGGTTTTTTTTTTGTTTTTTGTTTTTTCCAGGGGAGTGTTGAGAAAAGCAGCTCCTTGTTTTGTGTCTGGTTGCACCACCAAGGATGTGCTTTTAAAAGGCCTCAACAGTGTCTACACTGGAGAAGAGACTTTTCACTAGGCCAAATATCGGTCTCAGCATGGCTCCAGAGATTTGCGTACAGATGTCGCACCCAAACACACCTACACCTACACAAACACACATGCCACCTTAAAGTATCTGTAGATGGTATTTTCAGGGCAAACTCTTTGCGATTGAGTAATTTGTGCCTGACACCTTTGTCAATAAGATTATTTTGGAAGCATAGCTAGGGAGTCACTGTTAGATGAAATGATAATCTATGGATTTTTTTTTCCCTTTCTGCAGGGGTGGGGTGGCTGTTGTTTTGTTGTAGAGGATGGGCAATCACATAGATAAGCAAGGGTTTTGAATGTAGGGCAATTGATTTAGAACTAAAGAGGTCATTAGGAATAATCTAGTCCAAACCTCTCACTTTACAGGATGAAGAAATTTAGGTCTGCGAATTGAGTAAGCTTCCTGAGGTCACACAGCCAGTAAGTGATAGAGCCTGGATTGGAGCCCATGTTCTCTGATGCCAGATCTAGTTCTCCTTTCACTGCATCTGGCTTCACTGAGAGGTCAAGTGACTAGCTCAAGGCAAAGCAGCCAGCATGTCTCTTGCAGGACTTGAAATCTAATCATCCAGACTTCAAGGCCAACTTTTTCATCACAGCATCACTATTATGCCCCCTGCCGCTCCCAGAAAGATTTTCATTCTCTAAATGTCACGAGGCATGAGGGGCTCTGTATTGCAAGAGCCACTTTGCATTTTCTTCACCATCTCCCTCTTTTCCCCTTCTTTCCTGCTACTGCATTTGATATTATCATTTATTGTCTTGTTTCTTGCTTTCTCATAGCCCCTCTCTATCTCATTCCTTTCCCCTTATTTCTTCAAAAAGAGGCATGACTAGAGACTCCTGGAAGTCGTCAGTCCTAATAATTAGGAGAATTCTTCTTTGTATCTCTGTAATCTAGCCATAGTCTTTGCCCTGTTTCAAAATTTCTTTTTGATCATGTCCTAAAATCTAGTTCAATCCTTCTCTTTCCTAAAATATATTATTATTCCTGCCTTCCTCATTCATCAATGGCCAAGGAAAATCATAGGCACTACGAAAACACAAAACGACCTCCAAGTAGCAAGTACAAGGCTAATTTCTTCTGATGGGGATCCTGATATCCTAGATAAGGCTGCACTGAACAGAACAGAGCAAATTATGCAAATCAGGTCAAAGTTCAAGCCCCAGTGCTCCCGATGTTTTAGACTTTTGAAAAAAAGTGCCCAAGATAAAGCAGATCAAAGTCCACTATAAGCCTAGACACATATTTTAGTTCAAATGCAAAAGAAACTATGACTCGTCTTAAACAGTGATACTCATTTCACCCCTTGAAAGGAAGCAAATCTATTCAATGAAAATAAACGTATCCTATGAGAATCCAATATTGTATTAAATTAGGCAGTTTGAGGGCTCTAAATGGAGTAACCCCCCCACCTGCCCCCACCCTTTCATTTGCTAAGATCAGCTCTTTTCATAACAACTCCAGTCACTTGAAAAGCCTAGTTTTTGTTGTTTTTTTTTAAATGCAGAGGGTAATTAGAATCATTTTATGATTTTGCTGCAATTTACTCATATTTGATTTTCAACTCTCTTCTGAGTCATGATCACTTATCACCTTAGTGGAGCCAGATTTGAGAGGGATTTGCTATTATTATTATCATTTTTTTCCTCAGTCATAATAATCACATTTTAGAATCCTTTAATATACAATCATTCCTCTTCATCTAGATGATTCGTCATAACCAACCTTAAATGATACCATTTTCAGCTCAGTTCATTAGTACTTCTGACAAATTGTAAGTGCACTTCAGCTTATCATTTATTGGAGAAGTTTCAAGGCATTAAGCAGCTTTGTATTGGAAGGTATCTTAGAGGTCATCCAATCTTACCCCTTCATTTTTCAAACAAGAAAACTGAGAGATTAAAGGACTTCCTCAAGGTGATACGGATAGCAAATGATAAAGCTGGGATGTAAGCTCAGGTGCTTCCACTCCAATTCCTTTAATACACCAAAATTCTGATTTTCTTTAATGTTTCTCCATACTGTTTTATGAATAGTCACCTTATTACACAAAATCTCGTAATAATAAGCATGATGATTTGGAAGCTTCCAGTTGTATATGTGTGTGTGTGTGTGTGTGTTTAGCCAGAAATAATAATGCAGATTGAATTATAGAAGTAGTTTTTCCTTTTCTTTTGGATATTTTGAAACCAAATGTCGGAAAAAAAATCTTATTTGAAAAATGTGCATTGCAAAATGATGCTACAATGGAACAACAAAGGGATTTATTTCATTCACAATAATTCTTGTTGTGGAAAGCCAAACAAGGCACACTTGTGTGTCTCTGAAAGTAGGTTCCAAAGAGCTAGGAATGCTGGGGGTTTATGAAGTTGGGATTTGAAAGAATGTACTTAAGGAAAGACTTCATTGGAATTAGGAACTGGAGGAGGAACAAATGGACTCAAGATAAAACCTGAGGGCTTAGTGATGGGGGAGTACTATCCACTTAAGTGACTGGGGCTAACTTAATTGGAACCAAGTGATCAGCAAAAATTAAGGTCAACAGACCGAGAATAGTAAAAAAAAAATCACCATAGAAAGGTTCTTCGAATGTCTCAAGAAACAATGCAGGTAACCTTCTTTAGCATGTATAGGCTATATCTTTTTATATGTGTACATATGTTTATATACATGTATATATGTGTATTACATGTGCATAGTTATACATATGTGTCCAATAAGAAGCATGTCGAAGTTTTCAAAGATGTAGTCTGTTTTTCAATTTCATATCTCCTTTCCCCGATTATTTGCTGTGTGGCAGTTGCTGAAACAGGGCTGAGTGAATTGCCAGTCTTCATTTTGAGATCTTTTTTTTTTGAGTCTCCTTTGAACTTAAAGCTTTGTGGGTTCCTCATGTGCTTTGTTTCATATTTCATCCTACCATACATGTGAGTCACAAGTGAGACATCTAACCAAAAATGAACATTTATTTGAAGTAGGGCCAGGACCTTACGTGAAAATAATTAATTTTCAGAAGGCAGTTGAAGTCACAGGAGAAATTACTTTCTCTTCCACTTTTCTTCTTTGGGAATGATATTTTTTGCAAGTGTTAGACAGTTTTATAAAATTTTATTAATTAGGCAAGATACTTAAAGTTATGTTGAATACAGCAGAAATATGCAGATTTAAGGTAAATTTTAAATGAAGTTCACTTAAAAATCTGATCTACTGGGACCCTCACCCTCAAAAAAAAGAGTAATGATCATTATTTTAAATATAGAATCATTTTATCATAGCATGTCTATCTTTATTGTGCAGAGTTAAGTGAACACTGAAAGTAAAGAACACATTTAATCCCATTCAGATAGGATTTTTAGCTGGCTTCTCTTTCTATCAACAGTAATGACAGTGATGAATGTGGTTAAAAAGGGCCTAGCCTTGTTTGCTTCAAGCACCCTCCACCTCCCCACCCCCATCTCCCACTCCCCATTTCTGTAACATAGAATAGGTCAGAAAGATGCAGACATTGTCCATTTCAAAGAATGGGCACGCCCCCTTAGGTCTTTCCACTACATTTTTCAGATTGGCTCAACCTTAAAATCTCAACAAAGAAAACAGTTATTAACTGATAGTGGAACTTGTTAATTGCCAACCAGGGACACTGGGACCCAGTAAGTCTAATTTACTGTATAACCTTCCAGTTGTTTCTGAGCAGTCAATTAATTTTGAACAGAACCCAAGTCTTGCAGTTTTCTGAGTTATTGGCAAACTAAAATGATACAATGTAAATACATTTCAACAAAAGAAAGTGCTCTCGTGCAGCATGAAAAGAATAGACCTTAGTACTGTACTTACCTGTATTGTAAGTAATTGGTAGTCCTTCAAAATTAAGAAAGCACCACAGTCAGTACTACAGTATATGCAAGACAAAATCAAATAGTTCTTTCTCTTGCCACATTTTATTCAAACTTTGGGTTTTGCAATTTATTAAAAAGTTAATTTCTGTAGAGCTGTTTCATGGTTGAGGGGGGAGGCAAATATTTCAGATACCTGCAAGGAAAGAGCAATCAGTAGCAGATAGATTGACCCATCAAGGTCAGAATAGGAGCACACAGTTGGAGTCCATGGATGCAGGTCTTCTTTTTATCTACTCTTATTTTCATTGTGACTGTTCCTGTCAGTATCATTTCTATTTCTGATCCCACTTTGCCAAATGTTTCTGATTAAAGGGAAATTAATTGAACTATACCCAGAGTTGGTTTTGGAATCAGAAGCAAACATTGACTGATATGCCTATTCTCAGACAAATACCCCCGCTGTTTTTGTCTCTGCACCCAGCCCCAGGTCATGGTGTAACGAATTTGCACTAGATTTGAAAATAACCAACTATACAGCTAGAGAAAAGTAGAGAAGTTGGGATGAATTGTTACAATCAGAAAAATATATGAAATTCACTAGTCAGAAAATGTTTCTGAAGGCAATGGTCTCCACCTTCAAGTATGAAAGTCTTATTTTTTCTTATTCTTAGATGCCTTTGTTCATTCGCTACTTTTAGAGCAACCTAAATCAATTAGTTTGATAAAACGTAATATATATATATATATATATATATATATATATATATGTATTTGAAATTCTGGTACCCCAAAATCTCAACTCTCCCATTACATATTATCTCTCTTTTGACAACAACAGGTATCACTGCCTGTATACTATTCTGCCCTGTTCTAGGTGCATCTATTACAAAATTTAGCTAGGGAACTGATGTTTATCAATTCTCTTATCTATGATAATCATTTAATTGGATAATTAAATAAAATAATCTATCAAACACATAAAGCAGAAATGGAAAAAAAATCTAAATGCAGACATATTGTCTAAATTTAACTTCTGGGAAAATTTCACTATGTTGTAAATATTGTTTTCCAAATTCAGAAAAAAAAAAATAGTTGCCTATTTCTGCCAAACTATTTCATCCTTTGAGAACAGCGTGGAGTGAAATTATTCAAAGGTATAAAGGTGAGGTGAGTCAGTCAGTAAGTCAACTAACATTTATTAAGGACCTATTGCCAGGCACTGTGCTAAGTGTTGGAGATATGTTCTGAACTCTGTAATGATCTTTTGCTGGGTGGTGTGGGTGCTGGGTAGATGTTTTTGGAGGCAGCTTATTGGACCTTGAATCAGAAAGACCTGAGTTCAGGTCTTTCCTTAGGCACTTGCTAGCTTTGTGATCCTGGCAAGACATTTAACCTCTGACTACCTTAGTTTCTTCAGCTGTAAAATGACAAAAATAGTACCTACCTCACAGTGCTGTTGGAAGGACAAAATGAGATAATATTTGTAAAAAGGGTTTAGCACAGTGCCTGGTACATAGTAAGCGCTATGTAAATGTTTAATCAGTTTCTCTGTTTAGCTTTCTTAGCTGGCAATGAACATCATGTTTGGAGAATCTAGTAATAATAGTTGATTGTGTAGAACATATTGGCTTGGGGACTGATGCTATCTTTTTTTTTTCTTTTTTGACCCATGATGGAAAAGAAAGATGGAATTACGCCTCTGCCACTTAATAGCTCTGGCCATGCCAAGCAATCTGCTTGACCTCTCCAAGCCTAAGTCTTCTTATTTGTAAAGGACTTGTATTGGGTGACCCCCAAGGTCCCACTTTTAAAAAACATAGAAAATGAGAGCGTTTGTTCACTATTGGGGCACATATGCTATTGTGAATTATGCAACTCACTGCTTCAGTTTTATTTCCCTCATATACCTGTTTAGAGAATCCTCCATGAGAAATGGGTGAAGGAACGGGGAAGAGGAGGAAATTCATCCATTTTTCTACTCGCCAAACAGAGGAGTTAAAAACTGGAATATTTGTCTGTCGATTTAGTTGGTGGTTTCCAGAGGACAGTTCTTGTCCTACAATAGCTATTCTTTTTGCAAATGTCTCTTGACCAGTCCCTCTACCATTAATTCATATATATTCTAGGAGTTAAATCTATTTTTGTATTAAATTTATCAAAACATAATTAGAAAGTTAAATCTAATTAAAAATAATTGTCAAATCAAATGCAGTCTACTCTAAAGTGTCTGTATATAAGTTATTCACAAAGGTGATCGTCTTGCCCAATTTTTTTAATGTTCAAATGATGGATTCTATTTTACCCTCTATCCTCATGACCCCAATCAAATAGAATATTTTTAAGTAATGCATTTTAAATATTAGCTTAAGAAAAAATGTTTTCTTTTTTTTAGTCTATACCTTTGATTTCATCTGCATGGGGAATTACTACTATGGAAACTACTTCCACTGGTACCTCATCTACCTTAACTGTCTCAGAGGGTTGCTTGGACCACTGAGAGTTTAAGTGACTTGCCTATGGTGATCCCAACAGTATGTATCAGAGGACTGGAGTTCAAGTGTTTCTGACTCTATGGCTGGCTCTCTCTTTATTACACCATTATATGGCCTTCTCTTCATTATACCATTCTTCTTCAGGTGTTTACATATGATAAAATCAACTATTTAAATGGCAAGTAATATGAGCCAATCACTTGCTGCTTTGAGTCGAGTGCACAATTCCTTAGTTCATCATATTTGGAAGTACCAAGTATATAAATATATATATGCATATACATATATATATATACATACACACACATATATATACATGTATATATGTATACATACGCTGGACATGTAACGTTGTTACAGTGGAGATGCTTTTTGGCTCTGGATTGGACTAGTTGATTACTGAATTCTACTCTGAAATTCTGGGATTCTAGAATTCTCTATATGCATTGGAGTTAGTTACACATGATGTTTTATGAAACAAATAATAAAGAACATGTGCATCTTATAGAGCAAGGTACTAAATGGTATGGCTGATCAGAATGTTTAGGCTACATGTTAACTGTCTTTCAGTTTCCCATCTAGAAAATGAATAGACCTGTATTATTTACTCAGTTACTGTCCCTCAGGTCAGTTTAGACTCATCAATCTAGCATTCAACATCCTTCATCCATGGCCCCCACCCCATCTCAAATTCATAGTTTGTTTTTCAATTCTGCAGCAATCATATTCATTGCTTGCTATTCTCTGTATATGTGTGTATATGCATGTATGTATATACATATATATGTATGCATATATGTATGTATGTGTGTATATACATATGTATATATATATGTATGTGTGTATGTATGTGTATATATATGTCTTGCTTATTCTCACATTCATGCTGCCATGCTTCTCACTGGGAATATTTGTCTTCCTCTTCCTTTGAGAATCTATATCCTTGCCTTCAATGTCAATGTGGGACTTTTCTTCAACTATACAAACCATAGTCATTGTATAACTCAATGGACACTCCAGGAATGAGAGAAAAAATTTCATGTTTCAGCCATCCTGGTGGTGTGTCTCTCCAAACTGAACTAGGCTCTATTTGTTCACAGACACAATGTCAGCTCCTAAGTCCTAATGCACATATTCCTTGCTGCCATTAGAATCTAGCCTAAAACTAGCTCCTTACGGAATACTGTCCCTTCAGTGCTCATCTACTCCATTTGTGTCATGTTGATTTAGACATGTCATTGTACTATATTTTAACTGTTCTTCAGTCATCTATGTTTATATGTTCTCTTCTTCACTCAATTATAAATCTCTTTAGAGTAGGGATTGTGTCTTCAGCATCTTTTGTGTCCATCCCATGGTGCCTAGTAGGGTTCTTACACCCATTGAATGAGAGGGGTTGACTGAATGACTAATTAAGGATTAATTAATGAAGCACCTTGAAGTCCTCACAGTGGAACAATGAAAAGTTGCCAAGTGAACTGTGTAATCTATTCCTGTGTGCACAAAAATTTGCATACATGTATGTGTGTATTTTTATTCGTCCACACCTATGCATTTTGGTTGGGAAGGAAAAGATAGAAGTCAGGGTAGAAAACAGCCCAGTGTAAGTAAAGATCGCTAGCCTAAGAATCAGGACAACTGGGTTCTAGCTGTAGTTCTGCCACAAGCTCGCTGTGTGTGCTTAGTCAAAGTCCACTTTAGCAATGTAGGCCTTAGTATCTTCTGTCCAACACAGAATGACCTCAGAGGTCCCTTCTGTTCTAGACATGCTATAATTACAGGTGCATATGCTCACAAACAGACCGATCTGGCCTTCACTTTCTCCACTTTCTCTTTTTCTCTTTAGCCTGTCTGACTTCAAGTAAATTGCAGGGAGGGGATTTAAGACTGTGGTATTCTGTTGGAGGAAGCACAGAAGAAATGAATGGGACAAGATTATAGCACCATGAAAGTTGCTTTTCTCTTCTTCCTCCAGCATGAGCAGACTAGAATTCCATAGCACACTGTTTAGTGTGTGACCTTGGCTTGCTCTCCTAGAGCATATTACTGATAAATAGAGAACTCTAATGCACCAAAATGTGCAGTAACAGGCTATGCTTGGCCTTATGTTGTGACCAAAACATGTGCTATTGTTCTCAGCCTGATTTTCCCCAGGAAAGGTTAAAAAAAAGAAAAGGAAGGGAGGGAGGAAGAAAGAAGAGAAAGGAAGGAAGGAAGGAAGGAAGGAAGGAAGGAAGGAAGGAAGGAAGGAAGGAAGGAAGGAAGGAAAGAAGGAAGGAAATAAGGAAGGATGGCAGGAAGGAAGGAAATAAGGAAGGAAGGAAGGAAGAAAAGAAAAAGAGGGAGGGAGGAAGAAAGGAAGGAGAGAAAAGAGGGAGGGAGAGAGGGAGGAAAGAAAGAAGGAAAGAAAAGAGGGAGGGAGGAAGGTAAGAAGGAAGGAAGGAAGGAAGGAAAGAAAGAAGGAAAGAGTGAGTGGGTGAGATTCAATTTCTGTGGGAAAGAAAGTCCCATTTATATTATATTTAAAAAGTAAGTTACTAATATCCTTCCTTTAGAGGGAAGGACAGTTTAAGGAGACTTTCTGGTGTCGATTAGCCAAACACAGATATGTGTGTTTTGTCCTTTTGGGCTAGGTTGCTTGGCTGGCTTTATCTTCATTGTGCATGACCGCTCCTCCTCCCCTGTCATTCAAATCACAGGGCAGACTGAAGTCACTCCAACAGCAGGAGAAAAATCATCTGCGCCCTCATTAAGGGTAGAATCCTGAACTGCCAGTTAGAACTGCCCTCTCCTCCATCTCCTGCAAGGTTAAAACAAAGCAATCAGCCAGAGATTTTTATTGATGGCAAACTTAGAAACAGCAAGAAATGTTTATTATCTCTTAAGGCGGATACATGAACACAGAAATACATTTCGTACAAGCTGCAAACATTTATTTTCATTAAAACTATGGATATGAAGATGAACATTCAGAGTGCTTTTTGGGTTTCTGGCAGCATGCCCCTGTGGCTCCGAGCCTTTGCTATTTTGGATGTCTGACTCCTGGTGTTGGGCTTATGGACTCCTCTGCATTTGATGTTGTCTTTGAACTTGTCTTTGAACTCTAATCCCATTAGGGGTGGTAAGGAGAAAAGCATGTTTCTAAACTGTATACATTTAAGTTTCCTGATGCATTTAGAAAATCATTCAAACACTTTTGGAAGTATTGCAAGATATGATGTGTGAAAGTGACTGCCAATTCTCCAACTTATTGTCAAGTACTAAAGGTACATTTCCGTAATGCTTTATGATTTGCAAACCACTTTACAAGCATCCTTTCATTTGATCCTCACAACACTATTAAGGAGTACTAGAGGTATTATCTTTCCAACTTTATAGGTTGAAGACGCTAAGGTGGAATGACTTGTGCATGATCAGGCAGCCAGTCTGTGTTAGAATTACAGTTAGAATCTGGGTCTTCCTAACTCTACGTTGAATACTTTTTACTATGTTGCTGTGCTTGTCAATGAAGATATGGCACATAGAAACCCCACCTTCAGTACTGACTACGTTTATGAACTTAGTCAATCACTTAACTCTGTGGTGTTCAGTTTCTTCATCTACAAAATAAATTCATTAGACTAAGTTCTCTCTCAGGCCTAGTTCTATGATCCCAAGAGAAAAGAGCCTATAGACTGTGTGGCAGGAAAGAAAATAGAAGTAATACATTCTAAATCAAAATCAAATGAAATCTCAAAAAAGTATAAACCCACCCTCTACATACTACCTCTGTGATCGAATAACCTGTTGATCTTTTAAAGCATCATTTCCTAAATTAACAAGCACTCATTCCTTACCCCCACCCACACATACATTAGTGATATCATGCTTTAATGATGTTGAATTCTACTGTTGTCCAATTGACTAATGATAGAGACTGGAAAAAGAAACTGGCACTCCCGTTATACCTTGCTTTGTACTGTTTTCTGCTGCTCTGACTTCTTCGTTCTCAATGTTTATTATATAAGACTACTCACACCCAAAATGATAAGGAACCTGCAGTGACTGGATCCATATTCTTATTCATTTCTGTGGACTTATTAAATTTTTTTTGTTTATACATTTTTGAGAACCAGTTGTTAAACATTTATCAGCACACTACTGTATATGAGCACATTTTTTCACGTGTAAACGCCCTCGAAAAACAGAAACACAGGAAAAGGAAATAAATGACACTACCAAGGAAAAATAAGTCTTGAAATGGATTACCCTCTTCTATGGAAATTATTTAAGACAAACAACAAATAAATGAAAAACTTTAATGCTTTAAAGTCCAAGATACATGGTCATTGTAGTTAACAATTAAAATGACAACAAATTCATCAAGCCAAGAGAAGAAAGATCAAAGAAATTACAAGTCATATAATACTATTTTGTACCTATTAGAAACCATAGAAGAGAATGGAATAATATGTCCTAAAAAGCAAAGGAGCTCAGCATATAGCCAAAAATGATATATTCTGCAAACCTGAGCCTAATTGTCAACAGGAAAAAAAAAAAGGATGTTAAACAAGAGAGGCTTTTGCATTATTCCTACCATTAAAACAAAATAAAATGAATCAACACTGTTACTATGTGCATTTTCTTCTTTAAGTCCCTAATTTGTTCCACTAATCTACTTTTCTATTTTTAAACCAATATCAAGTAGTTTTCTTGATGACCCTTTTGTAATATAGTTTCAGATCTGGTATTAGAGGTTTCTCTTCCTTTCTACTTTTTCTATTATTTCCCTTGAGATTATGAGTCATTTGCCCCCTCCAGTTCAGTATAATGATGCTTTTCTAACTCTGTATAGAAACTCATTGGTAGTTTGAATGATAGGTCAATAAATAAGTAAATTAATTTAAGTAGTATTGTCATGTTTATTATATTGCCACAGTTTGATCAAGAGCAATTAATATTCCTTCATTTATTTTATCTTTATTTCTACGAAAAGCATTTAATAGTTATATTTATATAATTCTTATATTTTCATGAACACCTAAATATGTGATATATTTTGTAATTGTTTGAAGCTACCCCAACCCTAAGTAATAACCAGGGTTATTGCCTCCATTTACCAAGTGATCAAACGGGTCCCAGTTGACTTTTATTTTTCACAGGTGATTGTATGAGGAATGCCGCCATGTTCACATTACAGTGGTTTTCAGTAATTATATTTCTACACCCCCTTCAGAGGGAGGAGGTCAGTTTTCCCCTATGGCTTTCCATGTTTAAAAGTAGAGAGACGCCTGGCTCCTGAAACAATCATTTAACAGGCAGTTATTCACCAATGAGAAGCACTATTAGAGGTGCTGGGGATGCAATTATCGATAAATGAAATAAAAACTATTCATAGGGAGTTCCCATCCTGGTGGGAAAAACAAGTATATGTAAAAACATCTGCAGCACTAATTTCAAACTAACTATTTTGTATACAAATGTATACAAAATAGTTAAATAGAAGGTGCTTTGAGAGGTGTGGCAGTAGCAACTGGATTCTCTGGGCAATAGGAAGTAACTGGAGTTGGTTGAATAGATCAAATCTGCACTTAAGGAAAATTACTTTGGAAACTGGGTAGGATAAATTGGACTGGTGAGAGACTTGAGGCAAGTAGAGCAATTAGGAGGCTGATGCAGTAATCTAGGCTAGAGGCAATGTGAGCCTGAATGAAGATGTGAGCTCTGTGAAGAGAGGGATATGTTGGGAAAGCAGAATGCATGCGAGAATTTTTATTAACTCTCCAGCTATAAAAAGGTTGATTATTTGGAGGGCAGAGTTGGTATCAGTTTATTAATTCTGAATCTATCTCTACTTCTGTGGATTATAGGAAGAACTTAATTCTGTCTTTATAATCTTCTACCTCTGTCACTAACTAGCAATGTGACCTTGCAGAAGTAGATTAACTTCCTTGGGCACAATTTCCTCATCTGTAAAATGAAAAGGTTGGACAAGACAGCTTCTGAGCATCCTTCCAGCTCAGTATCTATGAACCTATGATCCCATGAACCAATTTTTTCCACTGCCCCCAAAGAATCTAATCTAATCCAATATCCATTTATTAAGTGACTGCTATATACATGGCAATGTAGAAGCTGCATGGTAAAGTAGATAAAAGTGTTCAGTTTAGAGTTAAGATGACCTGACTTCAAAATAGCTATGCTATCCATCTAGGAAAAGTCACATAAGCTCTATGTGCCCAGACTTAGCTCCTAAGTCCTAAATTGTTTCTTTTGCTTAGGCCTGAGGTTCTTAATTTTTTTTCTTGAATGTGTGTTATGGGATTCTTTGGCAGTTTGGTGAAGCCAGTGGACCCACTCTCAGATTAAAATTTTATTCTTTTTAATTTTAAAAATATTTATTTTATTTTTAATTTATGGAATAAGAAGAATTTCCATAACATAACATGACAAAAAAGATGATTGCACATGAAACTACAAATCTGTTATGGATAACTTGCTATTCCTTTAAATATGTAATAAAGTTATCCTGTAAATTTCTTTTCTTTTTTTCCTTTGTTTCTTTTCCTCCCTTCGCCTACCTTAGAGATGACTGCTATTAGAAACACACACACACACACACACACACACACACACACACATAATACACACACCCACATGTCAAATCATTCTATACATACTTCTATTCATCAGTTCTTTCTCTGGATGCAGATAGAGACTTCCTTCATATTTCCTTGGTAGTCTATTTGGGTATTTATAATAGTCAAAATGACTTATTCAGTCATAGTTGTTTTTAAAGCAATATTGCTGTTACTTTATACAACATTCTCTTTGTTCTGCTCGTTTCACTCTTCAATATTTTATAAAAAATGCATTCATTTTTTCCTAAGATCATTGAGTTCATAATTTCTTACAGCACAATAGTATTCCATCACGATCATATACCACAATGTGTTCAGCCATTCGTCAGTTGATGCACATCCCCACAATGTCCAGTTTTTTGCCACCACAAAGAGAGCTGCTATAAACATTTGAGAACATATAGGTTCTTTTCCTTTTTCCCTACTTGTCTGTGGAAGGTCAAAGGTACAGGCAGTTTAATAACTCTTTGGGCACAATTCCATATTGCTCTCCAAAATTATTGGATCAGTTGACAGCTCCACCAACAATGAATTAGTGTCCCAAGTTTTCCACATCCCCTCTAACATTTGTCTCATCTCCCTTCAATCATTTTAGCCAATCAAATTAAAATTTTAAATGCAAATGAAATACATATGAAACCAATTATATTGAAATATTACTATTAATTAAACATATTTAGAAGTCCAGGGATCCCATATTAGATATTCCTTGCCTTGGTGGAAGTAATTTCATAGTGAGTTCTTCATTATGAGAAATAACGGATCCTTTCTTATTCACACATATACAAAGCACTGTGCTAGGCCAAGGTGATAGAAAGATAAATGGAAAACAATGTGGGCTCTAAAGGAGTCTAAGAAGAATGCAAGAGCAAACAAGGAGCAACTTTTCCTTGACTTACTTACTAGTGTACATTGGTGCAGTGAAAATGGTGCTGAATCTGAGGCTGAGGGCTGATTGAATCTTGGCTCTGGTGCTGTCTGCTTGTGTGACCTTGGGCAAGTTGCTTAATTTCCCTGAGTCTCAGTTCATTTCCCAAATGACATGGTTGAACTAGATGTCCTCTAATGTCCTTTCCATCCCTAAATCTATGATCCAGTCATTTTCAACATGAAGTGTTGCATTGGGTCTAGGTAGGCAAAAGCTTTCTCTAGAACAATTCACACATTTCTGACACATTAAGTTACACAAAGTACTTTCTTTATAACAACCTCATTAAGAAACCAGTATTATTCTCCCCATTTTACAATCACAGAAGAATGAGGCTCAAAAGAGAGAAATCACCTGCTTTTGTAGTGATTTTGTAACTGGTAAGCATCAGAGCAAGAATTTCAGTTCAGGTGTCCAGACCCAGATATGAGCTCCATTTAGCAAAATGAACCTTTATTTCAGGATGCTGGTAGGTGTTTAGCAATTCAGGGAAAGAAAGGTATTAAACAAACAGAAACTAATAGAAATAGAAATAAAAATAAAAAGACTTCAAGTTTATATATATATAAAATATAAAAATATTTATTATATGTTACATGCTAATACTACATATAAGCTTTTATCACATCCCCAAGAATTGACATATTACTCTTCCACAATGCGTATTCTAGGTTTTCCTGTCCCAATCTGTGACTTTATTTCTTTTGCATAAATTCACTTCCCTTGACATTTATTTTAATTCCTGAAAAACTGCTTTTAAGGCTATGGCACAATTTACATATAACACATCACACACACACACACACACACACACACACACACACACACACACATATCTACCACAAACAGCTATCTAAATAAAAATGGGAAAATGGGAAATCAGTTAATTATTTGGATTTTTGGTATTCCTGAGGCTAAACAATTTTAAATTTGCCAAATATCTATATTACTTTTTAAAAATGTTTACTCTTACTCCAGAAGTTTTATGTCATGCATATATACCTATAAGCTGTACAACTTTAATGCATTTATAAATTGGCTTGATTTTCTTATGCCATGCATTAATGCATTAAACCACTCTTTGGAAAATAGTAATTGCCAAAATGTCAACTTGAAATTTGAAGCAACTTGCAGGAATTATACTCACAAGTACTTTTTTGCTTCTTCCCCTTAGTTCTAAATGAATGCAGATATTAAAAGATTTCTTTGGGTAAAGCCTTGAAATGATTCTGAAGAGTTTAAATGGTGTCTACTACCTGTAAATTGGATATTAAAACACCAGAGGGCACTGCTATCCACTTAATTGATTCTGTTGTCAGTAAGGCACAGGCACTAGCTATCCTATGCTTATTTTCAAGATTACATATGTTCTAACAATCAGCAGAGAATGCTCAAGGAATATGTCAGAATATGTCAAGTTCTCTATGATTCCAAAAGAGCCAAATATCTAATTGTGGTCTTTTTGTGGATGACATAGTTGAACTCGTTAGTTTAGGACTATGGTCCTATTGGATTTATCCAATTAATCTCTTAACTCAGCCTCTAGCACCAGAAAACTCTGGCCTTCTCCTTTTATAGTCCATGGAACCAGTCACACAAGCACCATTTGACTAGATACAACTCTTTAATCATGGCTAATCAAGAAAAAAATATAATAAAACAACTAACATACAATTTATGTGCCCAGGATCTTTCTAAATACAGGAATCTTTAGGACACAGTTTGCCCCCCTTATTTTTTGCTTGTTTTGCAACTTAAATCTTCCAGTAGCTGCTCCCATCTAATACTAGACAGTATTATCCAGTGTGCTTTTCACTCATGACCTATGCGTCTTTCATTTGCTTTTCCACTGAGCAACTCCTGAAGGGTCAATGCACAATCATTTGGGAAATTTGGAAGGTGGCACCAGCTTCTGATTCTTTTCTGCTCTCTGTTCTGTCATCAGCAGAAATCTCTGCTCCTGTTCTATAGCTGCTACCTGGGCAGCTGTTTCTTATATGAACTATGTAGAATGTCTTTCAATTCTCACTGCCTTTTTATAGACACATTAGGGTAAAAAAAAAAATAATGGAAGCCGAAGCTGCATAAGTGACTGACTAGAAGAGAATCTGGAGTCTCCTCCCTTCTATAGAACTCTGATTTCTTTTGGTATTTGTTGTCTTACTGTTAAAACCATCTAAATTTTACTTACTTAGAACAATATGCATGCCAGACATAATGGTATGATGATTTATTAGTTAGGGCTCCTTTGACCAACTATGTCCTATATCTGGGGCTCTGCCTTCCCATCTGAAGACCCTTCCAGCTCTGCATCCATGACCCAATGCTCCTACTAGTTTAGTGACTTTGGGCACGTCTTTTAATCAATCCTGACCTCATATTTTTCTTTTACAAAATGGAGGGGCAAGGAGAGGAAATTAAGAAGGGGTCAGACTAGATGGCATTTAAGTTTTCCTCCAATCTCAGAATCTATGTTCTGCATTCATATGAGACACTACTAGTGAAGAACTCATAAAGAAAATGTTTTTTTTTTGTTTTGTTTTGTTTTGTTTTGTTTTCCCTACCAGGGCTAATATAAAAGGCTCCAGACTCTGTTGGAGGAGGCTTGATATTAGAACCTTTGTTGGTTTAATTCGTGTTGGGATGAAATGCAGTACCTTTAAGGCATTGAACAGCTAACAAAAACTTTGCTTTATCCTAGCATAGTAAAGATATACCTGAAGCATATAGTAGCACCTCGTTTCTAAAGAGTCATTCCCCACCAACATTTCTGTATATAAATGTTTCTGGTCATCAGGGCACAGTGTGGTGATATGTGTGATCTTCAGATATCTACCAAGTATTCAAGGCCTCCTGACTTGACATTTGGAGGACTATTTTATGCCTTTCACTAACCAGGAGTCTGTGTAGAGTTAGAGAGGGGCCAATCTTGTCCCAGGGATAGATTTGTTATATTTTAGGAAAAACTGATCTGTGTTTAGGGGAGAGGAGAGTTAGGGGGATGAGGTGGGGGAGTGGAGGGGAACCTTTTGTAGATGTTGGTCTTATCACAACATCATTAGAATGGGCCCTTCAAATGCAACCCCTGGAATGCCAACAAAGACTAGAGTCACACAGGTGAAAGGGATTTGAAAATCTGGAAGAGTCAGGCCCCAAACACTCCCACCTTTTCCTCAATCACAGATGCTTCATTTTTGGTCACAACATTTTTGGATAGTGGTCTCTACTTTCCACTTTTCTTTTTCCGTGGGAAGCCAGCCAAAGAATTCTGAGTGATGACTCTAATATTTTCGTAATCTGTATATTGATATGATATAAATGCAAGGAAGAAGTTCAGTAATGCATGTAGCAGTCTTCTATGTTGGGAATTTAAGATGATTTTAAAACTTTATTTTTATTTTCTTCTTCCTTGCTTTCTTTCCCTTTCTGCTTCTGGCGCCTGACTGTCTCCCACTCCTCTTTTTTGTTTTATCAGCAATTTTAGTTTTGTTTTCTACCTTTCTTTTTTGTCACAGAAGATTTTTTAAAAACATTGCATTTTCTAAAGTGGTGTGATTGACAACCAGTTCACCCTAGCAATAAAAGCAGGCTTTCTCCCAAGTAGTAGTCTAAAGATTCTTCTCAGTAGGCCTGGTGCTCATACCAACTCATTACCTATATCACAAATAGACAGTTCTTGCACACTTATAGGGGCAAAGACACTGGGGATTCAAAAGCCCCTGCCCTCAACCACCTTGATGTTAATAATAATAAAAAAACAAACCTAGCATTTATATAATGTTTCAGTGTTTACAAAGTGCTTTATCTATGCTATCTCACTTAGACCACATGACAACTCTGTGTGGCAGGTGGTATTATTATCTCCACTTTATTGATGAAGAAGCTGAGGTTGAGAGAAATCACCTTTTTTTGCCAGGGTCCCATTCATACTCTCTTCTTCCTGACTGCATCTCCATTCCTTTGCCCTTTAGGCCACTGGGTGCCTAGCAACTGAGTTAGCAAAACAAAATCTCTATATTGCTCCATTTTTGCCTTTGTGACAATATCTCCTCTCCTATAGGACCTAGCATAGTGCTTGGCATATAGTGGGCACTTAATATATTCCTGTTTATCTCTTGATTGATAAAATAATACAGAATCCACAATGCAAGAAATAAATAATATTGAATTTGGTTGCTAAAGAAATTAAGAGATGGTTAGAAGAGATATTCTCAGTCAGCTGCCTATTAGAACAAAGGGCTGGATTTGGTATTGGAGGATCTTAATTTGGAATTTTGCCATAATCGTTTACTACCTGGCTGATCTGGGCCAAGTCTTTTCAACTGTCTGAGAATTAGTTTCCTCATCCATAAAGTGAGGGGTCAAAATGAGAAGAGATGGACTTTAAGGCTCTTTCAGTCTAAATCTATGAACCTCTGCATGTATGACCAAGCTTGGTGCCCTCTTTGCCTAGAATCAGCAGCCTATTAAGACCTTTGGCATTCAAGGCACAATGACTTTCCCCTAGTCCCTGAATTATTTGCTGATTGACTGAACGAGCTGATAGCACTATAGATATTAAGGATCCTCTTAGAACAACAACGACCCAGAAAAATCTCACAAAAGACAAGGAAATGGGATATCCCTGTCTGCCCTTCCCCACCTTGTCGCCTACCCTTAGATCGTAGAAAAGTTATATAGCCCTCAGCAGTCAGTACCTCTTCCAGTGACAGTGTCTGGGGTTCCAGTGTGTTCTAGGACTCAAGGAGAACATTGATGTCCTGGTCCTCACCCCATTCCCTGGAAGTCTTAAGTTTTTATGCAATAAAAATGCCCCACTCAGCAAGGAAGAAACTGATCATGCTCCCATTGTTTCATCTTGCTTGTTCCTAGCTATTGGGAGTGACCCTTAGATGATTTGGCACTGCTCAGAATGACCTCCATGAGGTGACACATACTGATGCTTGTGGCAGTTACTCTGTTTCATTTCCCTCTTCACAGAGATACAATCATAGGTTCTTTGATTCACAGGTAAAAATAGCTTATAGGCCATCAAGTCCAATATCACCCCCCCCCCTTTTTTTTTACAGGTGAGGAAACTGAGGAACAGAAAGGCTAAGTGACTTGCCCAGGGTCACCCAGCTAGTAAGTATCTGAAACAAGATTTGAACCCAGCTCTCCTTGACTCCAGGAAAAGTTCCCTGTCTTCTCCACCGTGCTATTGTTCAGTTGTATTTCTCTTTAAATCTGCTTGGGATCAGATAAACCACTCATGCTCTCTCCAAAAATTATTTGAAAGGAAAGATTAATTATGATTCTATACTAAAAAACCTTCAGCTGGAGCATCACTTTATGGCACAGTTATAATTATTAGAAATGCAGTAATTTACAAAGTGCTCTACATGGAAGAATATGCTGACTTGATGAAATAAATGCATTTAAAGTCATTAAGTACTTATCCAAGAAAAAGTCATGTTTTAAAATGTTCATTTCAATAGATTCAGTAAAATGAACTATGAGTATCAGTCCAAATTCACAATTTAGATTTTTCCACTTATGTGTAATATGTACACACGTGTGCATATAGATACGTGCATAAATATATGTATACATGCATACATATACACGTGTATGTGTACATACATATGTGTTTGTACACACACACACTCGCACACATGCACATCTCTAAAACTCTGAATTTCAATAGAACCCAACAGGAGGGCTCAAAGGTATGATTAAGGGCATAGCTATTACTGATCCGACACGGAGTTACCATTAGCCAACCTTTTGGTTTATTTTGTGCCTATGACCTCAGGCAATTTATAGCAAAACCCAATGTATAAGACTTACAATATTCAGAGTGGAACAGAACCTTAGAGAGTATAGCTTCCAATCTTAACATTTTGTCCCAAATCACACAAATAGCATCAAAGGTCAGATTTGAATCCAGGCAGTGAATAGCAGAGCTGGAATTGGAATCTATTTCCTCTGGCTTCAAATCTAGTCCAATTCCCACTACAGCAACACAAACAAAGGCACAAAGCAACTCTCGAGTAGGTAACCAGAGGCCTCAGCTCCATACTGATAGACATCAAGGCCTTATTTGATTCTCTTATCCTAATTCCTCCAACTCACATAGCTTCATAGGATTAGGGAATCATGGAATCACAGAGCTCGAACTAATAATTATAACTGTGTCATTAAGTGATGTTCCAAATAGTTCTTTAGTATGGAATCATGATTAATCTCCCCTTTCAAATAATTTTTGGAGTGTGCATTAGTTCTCATTAGGGATCTCAGCAGCCATCAAGGCCAATACTCTCATTTGACATACGGGAAAAAAGAGGAGCATGGGGATTAAGTGACTTGATTTTGCATATAATATTTGATCTTCACAACAACTTTCAATAGCAACTTGTAGGTCCTATTATTAATCTGCATTTAGCAGATGGGGAAACTGAGTCACCGAGGGATTAAAATAACCGGCCCAGGTTCCCATACCTAATGTCAGAAGTGGGATTTGAACTAGACTTCCTTACACTTAGGAGAGGAGCTTGCTCACATTGAAAAACATATAGGAGGCTGCCTTGCCATTCTGGATACTGAATCCCAACTGGATCCCAACTTAGTTATTGGGATAAGGGGAGGGAGGGTGGAGGAGAAAGGAGAGGCCATCTTATAAGAAAATAGGCAATTGACTTAACCTTTTTGTATGTCTTTAAAATTGAAAGAATTAAATGAGTCAGAAGGAAATGTTAACAAAATGATTAAAGATCTTAAGACTGGAGTCCCTGTTTAAATACCCAGAATTATTATATTAAAGTGGAGTCTATATGCAAAAGAACTCATCAAATAATAGGGCCCTTTGTTCTGAATTCCTCAAAAGGTATAATATTCAAATGAAGTTCACCTAACCCAAAATATTCTGAACAGTATTTGTGCTGTGCTTATATAATGGAGAAGTATAAAAAGTCTAAAATAGAAGCGCTTTTGAAAAGGAAATAGAAACAAGAGGATGGAAAAAAGGAGGGCTTCATTTCCCATAGAAGCTTTCATGCATATTGATTGCAAGCACCTCAGCCATTCTTGCTTTGGGGGTTTGCACATCTTTTATGGTCTGGGTGTCTAGTTGGGAATGAAAGCAAATTCTCTGACTTGTAGAAACTCTGAGGAAGAAGCTTGGGAGTTGATTGCATGAGTCAGGCCCAAAGGAGGCCTGAAGCTCCCTAGCCGCCAAATCCTCTACCAGGTTGGCAGAGCAAAGTCATTGTTCCTTGTCCTGATTCAAACAAGGTTCCCAAGTACCTGGATCTTACTGATACAAGCCTGAAAAAAAAAAACACCCAGGGTGCTCATTGATGACCTGAGAATACGCCTGATGTTAATTACTTTCTTTCTTGGACTTTGTGAACTTTCCTGCCTCCTACCACCATATTTTGCTTTTGCCAGCCTGTTAATGACTTCTGACCACTTTGGTTCAACCTCAATTCTGGTCTTAAGCAATGACTTTGGTGAAACTAAAGGACTGGAGGAGAGCTGACAGCAGGGCATAAATAATATATCAGCAACACTGAGGTAATGCCGGCTCCCCTAACTTCCTTCAATGTACCTCTAAAAGATCATACATTGAAGGATGTTGAGTTGGTGTGGTAGAGCAGGAGGTTGTGTGATACAGTAAAAAGAACTCTAGTCTGTGGACATGCAGGTCAAATGCCAACTCTGATAATTGCTTCCATTGTGACTTTGGGCAAGTTATTAGCCCCTGTGGGGCTCAGATTCCTCCCCAGTAAAATGAAAGGGCTGGAAGAGAACAGCCTGTCAGGTCCTTTCCAGATGAAGAGCCACATTCCTACAATCTTGCTTTAATTCTATGGTTAGAAATGTGTGTGAACCTGTTATGCCACTAATACATCATGATTTATGAATTGCCATCTTATCTGAAGAAAACAAAATTGTCAATGGTTCCATTATGATTTGTTGGTTTGCTTCAAGGAGGAAATAGGCTGATTCATTCATTTGATAAGTATTTATAAAGTGTTTTGCACATGCCAGGCACTGTGCTGAATGCTGAAGATCATAGGATGGTGGAGAGGGGCTGGATATTGGGGATACAAAGAGAAAATTTTAAACATTCCTTTGTCCTTAAGGAACTTGTGATGGGGGTACAGATTCAAAATTCTTCACCAATTAAAAAAATTAATTTTTAATAAGGAGCCATCTCAGGGTGGGAACAGAAAAAAATTTTGTTCGGTTCTCGAGAGAATAGGGCATCCGCTGCCAGAACAGATCTAGCAAGGGAAGCGAAAGCACAAGGAACAAAGCACCAATATTATACCTAATGCAAGAAAATTCCCGCCCACCTCTGACCCTCCTCACCATTGTCTGGGAGGCAGGCTTACAATCTGAGCAGGAAGAACTAGACAAAGAACTGAACAGGGATGGAGCATAGTCCCTGGGAGCCCCCTGAAACTATCCTTGAATCTTCCCACTAGATCTAGCCTTCCACTGAGGCCATAAGCCTTTCATTATCTAGGCCCAAATCTCTACCTAGCCTAGCCCTCTATTGTCCAGTTGCTTCCCACCCCTGATCCTATCAAAAATCCCATTCTCTTGTTTCCTGGAGTCTTGACCACTAGTCACCCTAGTCCCATCAAGATCCTCCTTAGACTCCTGCTCAAGACCCTCCCTAAACCCCTCCTCTAGTCACCCCAGACTATGTGACCACCCCTGAATCCCTCTCATAGTATTTTTTTGTATATGAGTCTCATCTTGCCTCCATGAAGGCACTCAGATTCAATCTAGCTCAGTAGATTGAATCTGGCCTGCTTGTGAAAACAAGTGTCACAAATGGTGACATTTCTTAAGACAACCCAATATGGCGAATCCTTAATAACCTTTGTTTTCCTCAGCTGAGAAAGCTGGAGTCTAATTCATTCGGCAGGACCCAGCATGTTGGTATTTTGGAGTCTCGAGCACCCCTAAAAACCTATGTATGGTTCCCTAGCCTCACAATTTTCTTTAACCTCGTCACTTGTACTGTATTAGGAAGAATCAACCTCTCCGCAGAGAAGTAAACATAAAATATATAGAAATTCAAAACAAAAGCAAAAAGGGGAGGAGGGAGACAGGAAAAGCTCTAGTGCTTAAATAATCAGAATCACTTGATATTTTCACTAACAATATATGCTTTGAAATTATGCCTTCATCGGTATAGGGAATTTCCAATGACAAAACTTAATTCCACTGACATGATGGCCATTGGCTTTGCAACTTATGCTTTTAAGAGATTGCTTGGGAGCACCGAGAAAATAAGTGAATTTCCCGGGGTCAAGTAGCCAGAATATGTCAGAGGCACATCTTATCTCTCAGCTTGGTTTTCTATCCGCTATGCAATGATGCCTCACTACAAATAGAAATTAGAATTAATCTGCTGGGTTTGGAGGACTAAGGATCAAATCAAGTAAAATGAGATAACACTACTGGTAATGTGCTTAATTCGGTACCTAGCACAGGATAGGTTCTTAATCAGTGTTTGATTACCTTATACTCTCAATCCTAGGTCAGTCACTTTCTACCTGTGTGACTTAGTCAAGTTGCTCAGTCTCTCTGGACATCAGTTTCCTGATATCTCATTCAATTTGTGAACAGGTTAACCTGTTACAAAGTTAAGTTCTTCCTTATTTTCAATGGGATTTGGCTTCCCAGTAACTCCCACTCATTGGTGCTATTTTTTCCCTCTGGAGCTAAAACAGGATAAGTCCAATTGGTCTTCCATAGAATTGCTAATTATTTAAATCTAATTATCATGTACCTGCCCAAGTCTTACCTTTTTTATGCTAAGTAAGATTAGTCAATTCTTCTCCTCCTTCCATAAGTAATGTGGCTTTTTACTCATAAAAGAATAGAACACTCCAGGTGTAGTCCTACTGGTGCTGTATTCAGTAAGTTTAGTTTTTCTCTTGTTCCAAGTGACATATTATGCATCCTAATATCACTTTACTTTTTTGGCCCCCAAGTCACATTTCTGGATCACATGGAGGTTGCAAGGATAGGAAGCAAGCCAAGGCCAGGTAACCACTAGTCTGGTGGGTAATGTAGAGGTACCTCATTCCCATAATACTGGGACCAGAATACTAGACCCTTCCAATCCTGAAATTCTCTGTATCTGTGAAAGCCCTTAGGTCTATTTTTATATATGTGGCTTTTAAGGCATGTTATATATATTTTTAAATTAATCCAAGTATAGTTCCTTCTGTTTTCACTATTAGGTTTTGTTAGTTATTTGTGGCTCATTCTTCTAATCTGTTGCAATTCTTTCGAACCCTGATTCTGATATGCTATCTTTCCACCCTGCATAGTTGTAGACTTCGAGCTGGAAGGGAACTTAAAATGAAATGAATAAATAAATAAATAAATTACTAAACACTATGTACCAAGTACTATGCTAAGCACTGGGATTACAAACAGCAAAATCAGGCAGCCTCTGCGCTCAAGGAGTTCAAATTCTAATTGGGGAGACAATGTACGTGGAAGGCTTCAGCCACAAATCATACAGAAAGTTCCCATGACCCTTAGGGTGCAGAAGCAAAGCAGATAGTGATGTCTCTCTTTGAATATAATTTCCATTGATAAGATCATGCAGTTCTACTATTATACCATTGGATAGTAGCCTTAGAAGCAATCCAGTCCACCTTTCTCCCATTTTCCAGAGAGGTTATGATGATGGCAGTCTCTGGGAACCCCCTTGAATCTGGAATATAGTCTCTGGGAGCCCCCTTGAACTGTCCTTGAATCTTCCAACTAGATCTGGCCTTCCCCTAAGGCCACAAGCCTTACATTATCATTAGGACCAAATCTCTACCTAGCCTCACCCTTTATTGTCCTGCTACTTCCCACCCTTGATACTATCAATATCCATGCCTTCAGCTACTTCCCACTCTTAATCCCATTCTCTTGGTTCCTGGACTCTGACCTCATCTTGTCCTCCTTAGACTGCTCCTCAAGACCCTCCCTAAAGCCCTCTTCTAGTCACCCCAGACCACCCCTCGATCCCTCCTACAACCTTTGTGTGCATAATCTCCATCTTGCCTCCATGAAGGCACTCAGATTCAATCTATCTCAGTATATTGAATTTGGCCCTCTTGTGAAAACAGGTGTCACAAAGGGTGGGATTTCTTAAGACAACCCACTATGGTGAATCACTAATAAACTTTCTCTTTTCACTTGGCTGAGAGGGCTTGAGTTGAATTCTTTTGGCAGGACCTGGCGTGTTGGTATTTTGGGGTCATGAGCACCCCTAGAAACCTATGGTTCCCTACCATTATCATTTTTCTTTAAACCTCTTCAGTTACATGATTTGCCCAGAGTTACACTGTTACCATGGTTCTGAGTCAGTATTCAAATTAAGGTCTTTCTCACTCCAAATCCAGTTCTCTTAGGGGAGCATTATGCCCTCAGCTTCCTCTTAGATTTGTGCCATATGTATGTCTTTAATGTCTTCACTCATGTTACTGATAAAAATATTAAGCAGGACTAATGTGAATATTGAACCCTTAATTACACCACTCAACACTTCGTTCCAGTTTGTTTGACATGGATCTTTTCATCATTATTTCTCAGCTAGGAATCCACCTTGCTCTATGAGTATCCAGACCAGACCATATTTATCTACCTCATTGACATAGTGAAATATTTTGTTAAATTCCTTAAAGAAATGTAGATAGATACTCATCTGACCTAATTAGAAAGCCTACGGAAAAAAAAGGGAATGTTACTTTGACATATTGGCCCCTATATTGTCAATCACTGTTTCTCTTTAGAATTGCTTTCAAATTCTATTGAATAATCTCTTGTGAATTGAGGGTGAACCTCATTGGTCTATAGCTTCCACCATTTGCTTTTATGAAAACTGAGGCAATATTTCTCAACTTGTATTCTTCTCTTCTCTCTGATTCTTCAAAGGTGATGTTTGGTGCTGTCTAAGACCTTAATAGCTGAGTGAAAAGGGTAGCAAGGAAAGCAGAGTGGTATCATAAAAGAAAGTTATTTCGGAGCAATTTCATGTGGGTAACAAGTTATCCCTCAGCTATGTTTTGTGTTTCCTCCATATCCCTCTCCCTGTTAGTGATGTTGTCTTGACTTTTTTTTCTTTGCTATCCAGGAATCAAGGAATCACTCACAGAATCTGAGTTGCAAAGGATTTGCCTCAGGGAATAATCCCCACTGGGACATACCTAACAAATGGTCATGCAGCCTTTTGTGAAAATCATTACATCCTAAGGTGGCCCAGTCTACTTTTAGACCATGACCCGTCATGTTTAGAAAGGTTTTCCTTATATCAAGCCTAAGTTTTCTTCTTTGAAGCCCCCACTCCTGATAGCCCTGTACTTGAAGACAGCTCTCA
>CM053626.1:18930557-18945593 GCA_028646595.1 Phalanger gymnotis | reverse complement strand
AGATAAATGGCTTGTGGGATATGGTTCTCTGGTGTCTGAATAAATGGTTTACTTCTACCTTCCATGTGGAGAGTCTCGTATACTTTGTCATACAGATCTACATAGGCAGTTTGACAATTATCATCTACATTGTTATTATTGCCTTACTGATACAGATTCTGAGTAAGTCACTTAAGCCCTTGATAATTTCAATAACTCTTTAGTACCATAGTTGCAGAGAGGATGCTGACTTGCATTTGTGGATGGTGTTTCCTCACCTGGAAGTTCGCTATACCAATAAAATGACAAATCCAGTCTATTTCTCTGTTATTATGTAACTCCCTTCAGGCTCATATGGAAGTCATGTAGCAGAGACTTTGTCACTGATTTAGTGTTCTGGTGTTCTGTATTTGAATAGCCTTCTATATTTAAATAGCTACATGCTGAAGGCAAGGATTTATTGTTGTTTTCTATTGGCATATAGAATATCCTTATGTGGAGTGAAAATCCTTTTAATTTTCATCTATTACTTTAAGTTATATTCTCTGATATTGACCAAAATGGGTCCAATCCCTCTTTTGCATGACAGAGCATCACATATTATAAAACAGTATCATATTCTTAATGATTCTTTATTCCAGGCTATGTATACTTCCCCAGGTCCTTCACCAGATCCTAATATGGCATACTCTTCAATCCCCTGACTACATGGTTACTTCCTTTGTCCACACTCCATTTTATCAGTGTCCTTAACTTGTTGCATGCACAACTGATCATAAAATTCCATGCTTGATAAAGCCAAACATGGTAAGATTGTCACTTGCTTCACTCTGGACACTACATCATGCTTACTATGGCCTTATATCCTAGAAGCTTTCCATGACTCCAACCTAACTCATTATCGACTTTCCTCTTCCCATTCCCTCCATAGTTTTCACATGCCACTTGGTTTGCATCACCTTTTTGAACTTATCATATACTATCCTGTATGATAATGATAATTATATGTCTCTGTCATTTTCCTACAGATTGTAAATTCTATTGCAGCAAAGATGATTTTGCCTAATCTTTATCTCTCCCATATTATCTACCACTATATCCTACACAATGGGCACTCAATAAGTATTTGTTGAATTAAATTGGCATAATTGCACTTGCAAATACTGCAATGTAATATGTTATATGAGAAGTACAAAGAGCAGTCTGACTTTCTGAGGAATGAAAGGTGATTTTCAGCTATGGGTATCAGAGAAGGATTCAAGGAAGAGTTGATACTTGACCTGGATCTTGAAGAGTAACAATAGATTACATTTATCTAGTACTTTATTTAGCACTATCTACTCCTTTACAACACTAGATAAAACAACTCTCTTTGGATAAGATTTACCCAACATTACTTTGAAAAAAATAGTTGGTTAAGCTGGGGGAAACCATTTCCTAAGAAGACGCTTCCAACTCTTAGAGAATTTAAGTGCCTTATGTACATCAACAAACAAAGAATACGCAGTAGGATAGAACATTTGATAATTCCAGATTTTCCCACTATGTCTAGAGTTAGGCATCTTGTAAGAAAATACAGTTTCTGAGGCAAGGCCATGAACTTAAGGATTACCTTAGAATTGCTTAGATAAATCTGTCTTTATTAGCAAGGTAGTTTATTCTTGGGCATGTGAGTATACCCTGTGTGGAAAAAGTGGGATGTATTAAGGTAATGAAATGTGGCTTCAAAGAGTAATGAAGAAAGCTTAAAACAAAGGTGTATAATAGTAGTAAACACCTAGCAATTATATAGTGTTTTAAGGTTTGCAAAGCTCTTTATGTGTGTTCTGACAACTGTATGAGATAAGTATTATTTTATTCCCATTTTAAAGATGAAGAAACTGAGGCACCATGAAATTATTTGCCCAGAGTCTGTGTTATTAAGTGTCTGAGGCAGGATTTGAACTTAATTCTTATTAACTCCAAATCTAATACATTATTCACTATGTCATCCAGCTGCCCTAAATTCAGATGCTTCCACCAAACTGCTTTCAACAAAAAGTTACAAAATACTTTGTATTCTTTTAGTAATGTTATGAGATAGGTCTTGTTTTTCTCCTTTGGTTTAGGGGAGGAAACTGAGACTCTGAAATGTTCAGTGACTTGTTCACTGTTAAAGAGTTAGTGCATGTTAGGGGTGAAATTGTCTCCCTTAACTTTTCATCCAGTATTCTTTCTACTTAACTGTTCCGTGTAGAATTCCAACATGAGAAGGGGAAAATATTCCACAAGAGCCTAGTGTTGTCTTCAAGTGATCTTTAGGAAAGAGTCACACCATGGTTTAAGTTCTACATTTAGGAGTACATGGAGAATTAAGGTAATTGTGTTGATAGCTCAGGAAAAAAAAAAAAAACAAACCGAAATCCCTTTTCATCTGAATGATTCAGATACTTCTTGAATTATCTGGGTAATTGCCTTTGTAGATTAAATTTCATAAAAAGAGCAGGCAGGTCTGGGTGTCCTTCCATTTTATGAGGCTGCAAGTAGAGGTCGGTAAAATAATGTATTTTGTTGGCAAAGTAACCACATAAATTAAGTATGAGGATAGCTGAAGTCTATTATATCAATTACAAAAATTAATATCTATTGAGGTCTAAATAAAGCAGATTAATCTTCCTGTCAACATAATGATAAATAAATGAGATGATGAAATTTATAGAAAACGAAAACATCTGTCATTGAAATTGGTCTATAATAGCAGGGGACCTTCGTTTGGATTGAAGTTTGTAAACAAATTGTGTATAGTGCAAAATTCTAACCAAGTATTCTTTTCATCCTATAAATATGCATTTGTGCTTAACCAAGGATATCAAGAAGAAATTTGTACTTCTCAAAAAGAAGCGCATAGATGAAGGAGGCTAAAGGAGACATGTCCTTCCTAAAGGTGTACTCAATTGAACAACTGTTCTATTAGTCAAAATGACTAATCCTCTTTTCCATAGCTTTTTTATTACTACATAGACACATGCAAATCTGACTCACTAAGTTAAGGATTTAATGGATGACTTCTAAGAGGTGAATGTCAACTTCTTTAATGATTGCCTTCTTCATGATGAAGGCTTTGTCTACAGGATGTTAACACAACTGAAGGAAAAGGGAAACATCTGTTGTTGATCAAAAGAACTGGCATGATGTCCACACTAAAGTGATTGAAGTAGTATATTAACTAGTTGTTTTGATGACATCTAGACTCAGACCTAAACTAAGTAATTCCTATGCAAATGGAGATTTAATTAATTCATTACTTTTTAGTTCTTTACTAAAATAACCTATGGGGGGGGTTAACTGTATAAAATTAAACCATATATTTTTGGTTGCTCATCATAGCCCAAGCCCATCTTTTAAACATTAATAATATCTTTCATGTGCCATTATGTGGCTGGGGATCATGAAACACCACAATTTTGGAAGAAATAAAATTGAAAGTGATCCAAAGTGGAAAATGTATGGTGACTATAACACACCAAAAATACTGTGGGTCCAGGAAGTAACATAAAAAATATCAAAAAGAATGTGTACAAAACAGGAAATGGATTTGACTCGTCATGTAATAGGAATGACGTTTGATAGATGGACAACCTGAATACTTCACTGGTATCCAAAAAAGGTGGTTGTTGTGTTATTCTTTCTTCATTTTCGAAGAGGACCAATGACATCTTCGGGGTGATGTGTGTAAATTGGATTCAAATGAGGTAAAAACTCATCAAAGAAAGAAGGAAAAGAGGAAGGAAAGAAAGAAGTAGGGGCAGAAGGAAAGAAGAAAAATGAATGAAGAAAAGAAAGGAAAGAAGGAAGAAGGAAAGAAAGAAAGAAGGAAAGAAAAAAAAACCACAAGTATGCCTTCAGAGCATTGGGCAGATCATTTATGAAGAATGTGTGTAATGACACTGATAAGAATAATATAAGAAGGCATCTAGATTGGAGATAGTGAACTGCATGATAAAGGGCACACACATCAATGAATCCACAGCTAGATGGAAGTATGAAAGTGTTACATAGAAAACATCGGGAAGATTTGCGATTCACTAATAAATTTGATGGATTATAAGCCACAGCAAATCCAAAGGAATGACTTGCCATATTTGGCATATGTGCTGAATTTTCACAAGATGGGAAAAAATTGACAGTAGTATGGTTGTGTGGAGTTAATTGGTCTATAGGAATAACATAGACTTAGCTATGCCTTTATCTGATGTTGGTGGGTTTTGTTTTTTTTTTTAGTCCACTGGATCTAAAATTTGTGAAATCACAGTCTGTATGAACTTCTGGCTTCCTCCAATCTAAGATATAACAATTTAACATTGTTAGTAGAGAAAACATGAAGATATGAAGTCCTTGCAACTTTTAGTAGAGGTTTCTGGTCCTTTTGTTCCATGTACTCATAAGTCTTTATTCTATATTTGCTGTTTTAAAATTAGTATGAGGGCAGCTAGGTGGCGCAGTGAGTAGAGCACCAGCCCTGGAGTCAGGAGGACCTGAGTTCAAATGTGACCTCAGACACTTGACACACTTACTAGCTGTGTGACCTTGGGCAAGTCACTTAACCCCAATTGCTCTGCCTTCCACCCCTCCCTCCCTCAAAAACAAACAAAAAACAAAACCAAAAAAATTAGTATGTATATTTTCATATGGAAGCTCCTACCCAAACTGCATCCCATGTGTCATATACCCTCATCCCTCCCCTCCAAAAAACCTCCAAGAATTAAGGCTTTTTTCCCTTATCTAAGAGACTTACTAGAATCAAGCCACCATTCCTAAACACTAGTGAAAATATCATTTTAGTACATTGGAATTTTACCTTTGAATAGAATGTAAGCTTCTTGAAGGCAAGAACAATTTTTTCTTCTTATCTCCATATCATACAGCACAGTGCTTTGTCCAAAGTAGGTGTTTAACAAATGTTCCCTAAATTGAATTCATCCCGAAATCTTCTAAAAAAAAAACTAAGCACACAGTTAGACATTGTCACTCTGTACCATGTAGCTATGAACAAAAGAGCCTGATTTGACACATCTCTTCATTTTTAGTTGTTAAACTTTGTTTTGACCACACCAATTTAAACAATGCACAAAATGTGTCCTCCTGAAACAGCTAAAGAAAACAGCATTAAAAAGTGGTTGTGACTAATTGAACATTAAGCCTTAAGGTTTTATAGTATACTATTTTATCAAAAAAAAAAAAGTAATGCATTAATAAGTTAGGATTTATATCTTCCTGTGCTTTTTGATCTGAGTTTTGACTCCATTGAAAGTTGTCTTCGTTTACACAGTTACGGTTATCGTGTTGATTGTTTTCTGTTTTTTCCTATATCTGAATTTTTTTATTTATTATATTCTGTATCAGAATAGAAGCTCCTTAATGCCAGGGGTTATTTTTGCCCAGGGCTAGAGAACCCGCAGCCTGGAGGTCACATGTGGTCCTCTAGGTCCTCAAGTGCAGCCCTTTGACTGAATCCAAACTTCACAAAATAAATATTTGGATTCAATCCGAGAATTCAGTCAAAGAACAAAAAGTTCGGATTTGAGTGGGATGGTGAAGCCCTCTCGTGGAATCTGGATCTTGGCCTTTCTGTGAATTGAATGGGATGAATGGGGGTGGGGACTTTTCAGCGTGGCTCTAGGCTTCTGATTGTCAGCTAACCCTAAGTTTCAAGTTACTACCTGTAGGAATCTGAAACTTAGAGCAGCCTGAACCCCTCCCTCCCCCCACCCCCCAGCACGAGCCTCGTCAAATGAGGATAAAAGTGTTTTTAAGAGTTGGCATCGCCTAAATTGTACCTGGGTTAGATTTCTGCATTTAAACTATAAGCCTGAACTCCACCAATGAGAGTAAAGTCAGTGGTAGGTGGGGGTTGTTTGTGCTAGGGTATTTAACTAAGTTCTGCTTTCTGGATGTTGCTTCTCCCTACCAATTGTCTATCAGTTCGGAGACTGCTCTTTCCCACAGGATGGTAATAAAATTCATTTCTGTTTTCTACTTGAGAAGCCTCTGAGTTTTTAATTTTGGGTGAAGTTGCTGTCCCACACAGATTCGATCAAAGGGCCACACTTGAGGACCTAGAGGTCCACATGTGGCCTTGAGGCTGCAGGTCACCCACTCCTGTTTTGCCTTTTCTTTGAATCCTCAGAACTTAACACACTTCCTGATATGTAGTAAGCACTTACTAAAGATTCGTTGATTGCTTTTGCTGCTTCCTTCTTCACTCTACCTCCACTCACTCTATATCTCTTTGAATTCTTCATATACCTTGTTTCTTACAAAGCAATACTATTTCATAGCAGTCAGATATTGCAATTTGTTCAACCATTTCTCAGTTAAATAAATCACTTTTGCCACTTTATAATTATGCTTCATATAAGCAAAAGATGAACAAATGTAGAGAGAGATTGTTCCCAAGATACCAGAAGTAATTGTTTGCTAGAACTATAAACCCTAGTGTTTTAGTGAGAGAGAGTCCAAGAGAGATAGGCAAGAATTAATTGTGGCAGACTTGTGCAGCAATAAGGAATCCAGCTCTTAGAGTGACATTCTCTATGTTATCTCTGTTTGCATCTGGACTGGAGTGCTAAGAAGCCTGAGGTCTTAGGCGCAGAATATACCAAGGGGATAGAAAATGAAAAGTTTGTGTGATACTGTGAATGGCACCTATGTCCTTGCTAAATTTTCCTCTATTTTTATAAGAATGGCTGTATCAAAGGTCAAAGGGCCTACACTATCAATAGTTATAGAGCTTTGGTACATATGTAATATTTAATTCTAGGAAGAGTAATTGAATGGATAGTGGAGAAATGCCTAGGTTTGAGGGCTGCATGTTATATTTTACCATGGTGAAATTTGGGGGAGCCAAAAGGAAAAGTGGTTTCACTTACAGAGTAGTTGAGATGTTATGGAGAAATAAGAAGGGAGTGAAGTTAAAAGCACAGTAGTGGGCAAACACTGGAAAAAGAAGATGAAACGTAGACCAAGGTTTTCCCTTCTTACCATGAGGCAGCTCCTCATTTCTAGAACTTTTGTTAAACAATTGCTATGTAAGGCTCTGTGCCAGACACTGGAGATACAAATTTAAAAACAAAGCATCCCCTGCATTTAAAGAATTCATTCTCTGCTAAACATAAACTTTTTTTTGTCTTTTTTTCTTTTTTTACTGCCAGGCCAACAAAGTTATTGTCCACCTACTATTTGCGTGGCCTTACACATAGACGATATAGGTGGTTATTATGTTATGAAATATGAGACTGTAGACAGACCCACCGAGCACCTACACGCTTGCACACACACACACACACACACACACACACACACACACATATACAAGCAAAGGCCAAAAGTCTTGCTTCTGCAAAAGAGAGAAATCACAACCATCATATTACTACACTGTTGTGCCACTAGGCTTTCAGTGAAACCTAGGCCCTGAGATAATGATGAGACTCAGAACAACAGTCAGTCCTAAAGAAGCCTTTTTTCTGCAGGAAAAAAATGACAAGCCACCACTGATGTCCTGATATTAGTAAGGAAAAAGAAAACTGCATTTAGGGAAGCCCAGGCAAACTAGAGGATGGTGGTACAAAGCTGAGGGTCACCAAGGGATATTACAGGGATTCTAGGAGAGACCTAGTACCCTAGGGTATGTGAAAAATTTTGTGAAATATTTGGGTAAGTTAAAAACAGAAGAAAACTGGTTGGGAGGGGTGAGTGTATAACAGAAATTGAGAATGAAAGTTCATAGGGGAAAAAAGAGTGAGTTGAAAGTAAATGAGGAGGATGAATAGAAGAAAGAGGAGAGATATACAAAAAATGGTTAGGAGGATAAGGCACAAGGGGAAATTACATACATCTTGTTGTTTAACACATGTTTTCCTGGGACAATATGCCCGGTATTTCTTTCATTTTGCATTTGCCTCAAAGATTGCATGTGAAGAGCATTGGGTGTAATCATTGACAGGAATGTCTAGGTGGGGCCAACATCCTCAACCAACCCTCTTGTTCTCAGATTCCCAAAAGAAGTTGGATTTCAGGATATTTTATGGCCTCAGGAGATTTATTATGAAGATATGAACCTTGTCCTTATGGGAAAAAATTGGAAAAGATGAGGTACAAAATGGACTCACTTAACCAATGTAAGAAGAGGAGGCAGATGGTAATGGTGGAAAGGCTTGGAACACAATGGGAGGATGATTGACTTTAAAGAAGGCAGGAGGGGGGCTTTCTGAAGCTCATTGGACTATAATGTGAAGGTTCAGTTCCACAAGGGGCAGGGAAATCTACTGCCAAGAAGTATCAATAAAGGACAAGGAATTTATAACTAGAAGAAGATAAGCTTACATCTCAATGCATTTGTTCAATTACAGAAGAACGGTATTTGCCCAATAATTGGCAGAAGATTAATTATAAAGGAATGATTGAAGAATAGAGACTTGTCCCAAGACTGTTCTTATCAGAATTCCATCAAAAAAAGATGAATGAGATGAAGATCAGAACTTACATTTACATAGTGCTTCAAGGTTTAAAATGCACTTTAGCTTCAATGTCTCATTTGCTTCACAAAGCAACCTGGTGATGCAGGTGCTAATATTATTCCTTTTTCACTTGTGAGTGGTCCTTCCAGGGACACATAGCTGGCAAGTGTCTTAAGCAACACTTAAATCCAAACCTTTCCCATTCCAAGTAGGCTGAGCTTTGAAGAAAGCTCAATGAATAAGAATGATTCTTTGTAGCAAGGAGCAAGGTCTTTGCCTGAAAGACCCTGATGCCTTGAAAAAGGGCTCCACAAAAGTTCTGTTGACTTATTTGGCTTTTACTGATTTGACACACAACAGGAAATTTTCATAATAGTTTAGAATTATTTAATGTTAAACCTGAGAAATACCTTAGAGATCATACAGTACTGGCAGCTTTCAGAGTATGATCCAAGGACCATTGGGGTGTCCCTGAGACACTTTTGGGGAATCCGGGATGTCAAAACTATTTTTAATAATACCTAATATATCTTAATTTATAATTCAACAAACATAGATATACCTAATATAAACAAAAGCTCTTTGGGAAGTCTTCAATAATTTTTAAGAATAAAAAGGATAAAGGAATCCTGTGACCAAAAAAGAATAGAGAGAGCCACTGATCAGCCTACCTGCTTCATTCTACAGACAGGGAAAATGAGGTCCAGAAAGGTGGTGGTAGCATGTGCAAGGTCACCTGGCTAGTTAGTGTCCAAGTCAAGATTACACACATTCTGTTTTTGAAGTCAAAGATTGTTGTAGGCTTTAAGGGAGATAATGTATGTTAAGGCACGTGGTAAACTATAAAGTATTTTACAAATAAATGTAAGTTATTATTATTGCAGGCCATTGACACAAGCTCTAGCTTATTGGTATTAAAGTCTCACTTCCACCACGTGAAGAGCACGGCTGGAATTTGGCTGTTCCTTCTTGATTTGTGTTTATAATCTCATCCTACATCTGGGTTGGTTCAACTGGTAACGTTTTATCAACTGATAAAACACTTTTTGATAACTAGCATGCCATTTCATTTTACGGGCAAAGGTTGATTACTCCTTGAAGTTCAGATTCGTTTAACTTTTGCTTGTAAATGGCAGACTTATTTTTAACCTGATATTTAAGTGGGCTGTTTCTAAGAATTCATCAAGAATCAATATTGAGTTATTTTTGAATGACTTTGTAGTTTGCTTAATTAAATATCACTCAGGAATTCATTTAATGATACTGCCTAAGTATGTCATTTTAGGCAAAGAAAGTATTTTTTTTTCTCTGTCTCTTTCTTCCTCTTTCTCTCCTTTTCCCTGTCTCTCCCCCTCATTCTTTCCGTATATGACAGAGCAGATTTAGAGCTGGGCCAGCAGTTAGGAGGACCTGAGTTCAAACCTAGTCTCAGATATGGACTGATTGATCAAGGTCATACGTATTAACGATATGATCCTGGACAAATCACTTAATATCTGCCTCAGCTTCCTCAGTTGTTAAGTAGGGATCATAAAATCTACTCCACAGAGTGAGGATCAAATAGGATAATGTTTGTAAAGGTCTTAGAACAGTGCTTGGCATTATAGGCTGCTTGTTTCCCCCTCCTCAGCCCTCGCCCCCCTCTCTCCTCAGAGTCAGGGAGATATCTGGGTTCAAATTCTGTCTCTGTGTGACCTTGGTCAAGTCACTTAACTTCTTAGTACCTTACTCAGTTCTACAAAACTAGAAATTATAAAACAATTGAAAATCTTTACCCAGAGTGATTATTTCATCTGGGAACTGCCTATGATCAAATCACAGAGCTTGTCTATATGATTTTTCAATATAGAGACCTATTGATGAGTAAGATCTTGGGCAAGCTTAAAAGTGTCCAGATGAGGACAACCAGCAGCAAGCATGGTGCAAGGCCCTGATATCATGCTATACGATGATTTGTTAAAGGAAATCAGATTGTTTGGTTTAGAGAAAACAAATCTTGGGAAGAGCGGGAGTGGGCATGATAGCTTTAAGTTTTTAATGAACTTCACATGGGTGATCCATTAGATTATGTTCTATTTGGCCCCAGAGGAAACTGGAGAGGCTGCAGAGAAGCAGGTCTAAGCTCGATGTAAGAAAAGACAAAAACAAAAACTGACAAATAAAAAACCTCCCTAATATTATGAATTGTCAATAAAATGAGCTCCCTTCAGACTTTGTGGACTTAAAGGCTAGACTACCCAGTGCTAGGAATATTGAAAAGGGATTCCTAGCCAAGAAATGGTTGGTCTAGAGGCCAGTGAGTCCCTTCCAGCTGTCACTCTGAGATTCTGTGATTCTGAGAAGATGGTTGATCTAAGGTAGACCTAAATTTTTGAATGGGGTATTAGTGTTATACATTATACATACTTATTTCTCCTCAAAATAGGTAAGGGACCTAGAGAAAAAGTAGCTTCTCTATATCATCCCTTCTCTCTTTTAATAAGTGAATATTGGATGATAACTACCAGTGATGTTGTTACACTTTGGTTGGGCAGAGGCATTGAGCTCTCAGGGGGAGTTAAGGTGTGAGGAGAGGGGACTTGGCAAAAAATAATTGATTGGATTTGTGGATAACTTGCAGCAAATTGCTAGAAATAGAGTGTATTCTGTTGGTCATAAGAAGTTATTTACAATTCATTAACACAAACAGGCATCGCCTCCTTTGCCAGGTTCTTGAAAGGCCTCCCACTTTGCCATTGTGTTGATGTGAGTTTTAATTCTAGGAAGAATGATGGGGATCCCATCCATTCCACTAAGGGATTTCAGAAGCTTAGTGTATCTGCTGAAATGATATGTTGTAGCCTCATCAGAGAAGAACTCAGTATTGTTCTACAATCATGACCTAGCATCCTTAGACACAGGAGGCAGCCCATCAATACCAACTAATCAGATGAGTCTGCTGAGAATGTGGAACCTTCAGAAGAGACTGTATTTTGGAGTGAGGAGCTGTTGTGTAGTAGAATCAAAATCAAATTAATTTAGTATATTTATTTCGAGATGAATTCCTAACACTTCCTCCTGACTCTCTGATTGTTTCTTCTCTTGGCTCTTCATTCCTTGTTTTTTCTTCTTCTAACCCTCTAAAATGTAGGCATTCCTTCAGGAACGTTCCTTTCTTTAGTCAACTTCACTGTTTCCTCTTGGTGACTAACACCATCTTCTCAGTTGGCTTCATTAAATATTTTTATATGGACACCTCCCCACTCTACACCACCAATCACTTTCCTGTGCTCCAGCTATATATTTTCAGCTGTGTACTGTATTCTTGGTTGCTAATCTCTAATTTCATGAAGTGAAATTTAGTAAGTGTAAATGTAACATTTTACACTTGGGTTCAAAAAATCAATTTCACATGTATAGAAAGGGAGAGTGTGATTAGATAACACTTTGAAATGAGGACTGGGGAATTTATGAGACAGCAGTGTGAGACATAAGTGAAGATATCCAACGTGATCTTAGGCCACACTGAGAAGCATATCTTCCAGGAGTTATGGAGTTACCATTCCTCTGTACTTTGCCCTGATCAGATGGTATCAGCAATATTATGTTCCATTTTGGTAACCTCTGTGTAGGAAGGACAGCGATTGGCTGAAGCATCCAGAGGAAGGAAATCAGCATATGAGTCCATATTATAGGAAGATCTCTTAAAGGAACTTGGGATGTTTAGCTCAGAGAAGACTGGGGTGGGGTATAGCTTGGGAGCTGTGTTTAAATATTTGGAAGGTTACGTAGAGCTAGACAGATAAGCCTTGTTCTGTTTGAATCCAGAGAGAAAAACCAGGGACAGCATCTAGAAGTTGAAATGTGGCAAATTTAAGCTTGTTATCAGGAAAACCTAACTGATGTTTGGAGCTACCCAGGAGCAGAATGGGCTGCCATGGGGAGGGATTTGGTTCATCATCATTGGAGATCTTCATTTAGAGTCTAGGTGGACACTTATCATCTGGGTTGTAGGGGGAATTCCTTTTGCTATGTTGGAACTAGTGGGCCTGTGAAAAGCCCTCCAGCTCCACAAAGTCTAATTTTGTGATTCTACAATCCCATCATCTCTCCTTGGATGCCACCACCCTGGGAATACCACAGATAAATTATCCCAATTCTTAGCTCTTAACTCCTTACTCCTGTATTAAAAAACTTGTAATAGATCTTCATTTGCCTTGGATTGTCAATTTACAAACAACTAGTCTTGTCTTTCAAGGCCCTGTTCAAGCTTGTTCTAATCAGCATTTCCAGTCTAATCTCACACTACCATCACAACAATCCTGCTAGCAGCTTCTGTGGCTGTGTAAAACCAACAATGACCAGTACACAGAAGGCCGCTAACACAGGTTCTTTTGATCTGCTTTACTAAGGAAAGCAACATTAAGGGGTTAACAATCTCAGTTTAATCAAACATACATGTCATTCACTTAGTTCAGGGGGAAAAGATCAGTACCCTGAACTTCAAGGCAAATACAAACAGAAATTACAAATATCAACAGACAGACCTTGTCTGATTCAAATCACAATACATAGTTACCAGAGAAGAACCAATGGGTTGGTGTTACAAAGCCGAGGGGCAGTTACATCTTTCCCAGAGTCTCAACATTCCTTCCATGAGTGTGCTGCAAAAGTCAAACCTGAAACTACCCTCAATTATTTGCAGTTCAGATCCCTGAGGGCTCTGACCACACGCTTCCTAGGTGTGTGAAAGTTCCCCATCCCTAATATCACATAATTCAATGACTCTTAATGCTGAGAAACACTCCAAGGCAAAAATCCCACTTTATCTGTCCCATTCAAACGAAGGCCAGAATCATTAAGAGAAGAACGAAAAGTCCTGCCTTAATTACTATTACAACTACTTCCCTTCACATCATCCAGCGATGGAGTTTATTCTTTCTTTAAACCTCTCCTTTACATGTCTATGACATTTTCACATTGGTTTTTGAATGCTTTCTCTAATAATTTGCCCAATCAATTTCACAAACATTTATTGTCTACTGCATGCAGAACACTGTATTAATTGTTGATGAGAAATAAAAACTTCCTCTAAGATTCTGATCATGCCATTCTTAGATTAAAGTTTAGTTGTGGGCCAGGACACAAATACAGTGAATATAATAGTATGTGTTAAGTGCATTAAAGGAATAATTTCAATGTGAGGTACAATGGCAAAGATAATAACCAACAGTGGAGATCAAGGAAACGTTGTTGGAGGAGGTGACATGTTTGTGGGACTTTATAAGGTGGATAATAATTGAACTGGTAATGAGTGGGGGGAATGGCATTCTAAACACAAGGAAAATGATGAACAAGGGCATGGACTATATGAATAACTGTATAAGTTTTAACTATATAATTATTCCCTTATGAGTATATAAATAACTGTTAAGCAAATGAAAGAAATCAAAAGGTTGGGACAGTTTTAAAGAGTAATGTTTTCTAATCAACTATATCCTCAAGTAATTAATGGGGAAATGCACCTTTAAAGATACATTTATTTCTCTAAGATGATAGCTAAGGATTGTTCTGGAAACATTCTAGACAATAAGTTGTTAATTCTTAAATTTCCACAACTTTGTAGTTCTTTTCTTCAAGGGTTTTTGTTGGTTTTGGTTTGTTCTTTTTGTAACTTTAAATGATCTTGGAAGAATATCATTGCAAGCTTATAAGAATCTTTAGAGAGAAGTTTTCAAAGTTAGAGGTGAAATATTTCTCTTGATAAATAGGAAAACTTCCTAAAAACTGGCTCCACTTCCATATTCAGTTCCATTTTCCCAGAGCATGAGTCATTCCCTGGGAGAAATCTTGGCACTTTGGACATTCACATTGACCCTTTCAGTCCACCAAAGTGTGGTTTCATAAATTGCAGCAATGTCCCGAGTGCATACCTAAAATAAATGCATTTATCATCGCGCTAATACTAATTGCTTTTCTAAATCTCCACCTGATGCATTAGCTGACCTGAGGAACACAAGTAGATTTTTTTTAACTTAAAAATAGAACTGTGTGTAGATGGTGGCTGGAAAGCAGGGACTAGCATGAGCTCCCCGCCAAGTCCCTCCAAAAAAATATAAAAAGTGGCTTTGAACTAATTCTAGAACTGCAGAACCCACAGAGTAGCAGAGGGAAGCAGGGCTCTAGCCCAGGACAGCCTGGATAGTCTCTGGGTACGGTCTATCCCGCATCAAGCTGGGAGCAGAGGGGAGCAGAGCTAAACAGAGCAGAGCCCAGCATGGGTGGCGCAGACCAACAAGATCAGGAACCGGGTGGAGCGTGCCCTAGCACCCTGAATCAGTGTGTTGTTAAGCAAAATTGTCTCATTAGCATGGCTTTTGTTTCTTTTGAGTGGAAGCACTTTCAGCTGTTAAGTGCTAAGCCCCAGGCCCAGGGCCCTGTCAGGTGTGAAACCTGTGTGGGTGTGGATTGGTGACTTAGGAGGGGCCAGCTCGGGAACCAATGGTTTCTGGTCATTGAGGCGGGGCTTGAGAACGCCGGAAGCTCGGCTGCGAGGAGCGGTGAGCCTGGAGACAACTTCAGC
>CM053626.1:18913220-18930057 GCA_028646595.1 Phalanger gymnotis | reverse complement strand
TGCTTCAATCATGTAAATCTTCACACTGGATGGTTCCTCAGAAGTCTTTTAATACAACCTATATCTGAACATAAAATGTATCCACATCGTATGCCTGGAAGCCTTTGAAGATCTCTCATGATGGAAATCCTCTAATAACTCCATGGCAGTTTATAAGCACATAAGTAAGACTATGAGAAAATATAGAAAGCCTGACCTAGAAAGGTTTCAATACATAAAGGACCTTTGATTTGGTGGGCAATGTTGTTCCTTATGCCAATGAAAACTTGAACTCTTCTTTGCCTTCATTTTAGTCTTTGGGAGTTGTTCGGGCCCCAGAATTCATTTCCTTGCAGCCAGGTTGATAATGAACTTCTCTGCACCCAACTAAGCTAGTTTTCAGGCAACAGACTGCAAAGGGAGGGAAGAGAACAAGCATTCATTGTCTACCATATTCCAGACACCGTGCTAAGTGCTTTGTAAATATTATCTCATTTGATCCTCATAAGAACCGTGTAAGATGGATGCTATTATTATTCCCATTGACAATTGAGGAAACTGAGGCAGATTCAGGTTAAATGATTTGCCCAGGGTCACGCATATAGTGTGTGAGGCTGGATTTGAACTCAGGTCTTCCCTATTCTAGGTACAGCGCTCTATTGATTGTGTCACCTACCTTCCCCTCAAAAACTTTGGGACCTGGAAATAAAGTGATGGTAGTATCAATCAACCAATGAAGAAAAGATAAAAGGGAGTGAAGCTGGAGTAGAGATCAGATGGAGAAAGAAAGAGGGGAGGGTGGGAAGGGAGAGCAAAGAATAAGAAGGAGAAGGAGGAGGAAAACCAACTATAAAGAAAACTGACAAATTATGAATTTTGAAGCATCATATTCTAGGGCAAAGTGCACAAACATTAAAGACCTCCCCAGGATCTGATATACATTCCTAAAAGCCCCCACTCACTGCTTCTCACTACCTGGATAAAACCTTCAGAGGCCCAAAAGGAAAATAAACCTTTATTAGAAAAATAAACATTGAGATAAATTGGAGATGAAAGGAAAACTAAACATAAATCCATGCTGAACAGGTAATATGAAAGAAACTTCTGGAGGTAGTTTTTTTTAATTTGAAGCAGCTGTAGAAAAGATTCCCTACAGCTGAAATCCCCCCAAAGTGTGAATTTAAGCAGTTCAGCTGACTTGAATGAAAGCCTTTGGTCATATTTTGGAAAAAGTGTTTTCCTTCCTTTTGATAGAAGAGAGGAAAACAAATTATTTTCAGGTAATGACCTGAACACCTGTTGTTCTAGTCTGGTCTCAGAAAACACAACGAGACATGGGAAGCTCCTTCAGATTTATTAATCACCAACTCAGCTTCACAACAACAACTAGAAAAGTGGAAGACAGAAGGTTTACATTCCCCTTGCTTCCTCTAGTAACATCCAATTGGCCACCATTTCTCTCTCCTTTACCATTTTTGGAGGGTCAAGGTATCGATCCGTCCCACACTTTGCAAATTCTATTAGCCATTGTCCCTCAGTTGTGTTTCAACATCCATAGATGTTTTTAGCTCATGGGTCACAGTAAGTGGTGGAAGTAAGAATTCAAACGACGGATTTACCTAACTAGAACTGGTTCTCTTTCTACTGAGAGTAATTTTCTTAAGAGTTATATTCTTCAGTCTCCCTATGCCCTTAGAACTTTTAAAGCTCCGGTATTTTATGATATTTGCTAGCATGATGATCATCATTGTCCAGTGGATTCCAGATGTTTTCCAGGGTTAATTTCTTAGAATCTAAGACAGCTGATAATTAAGACGTTGTTGGGATGAACCAGTCCTGACGTGCTTTTTTTTTCTTTTTGGGAAACTCCAAGTATGGAAAGTTACTCAACCAAATACAAACCTGTAAGTCTGTCAATCAGCCAGTGAGCATTTATTAAGTGCTTACTTGGCATCGGGCTCTGTGCTAAGTGTTGGAAATACAAGTCTATAATTTGCAGTCTTAGGAAGTTGTGTGCAGTTGTGAAAGATTAAGTGACCCTTTTCATGATTCACATGAATAGAATCAGGACTTGAATCCAGGTATTCCTCATTCCAAGGCTGACACTCTAACCACTATGACATATGACTTCTCGATTATCTCAGCAATTTTGGTTGCCCTCAAATTGCCTATTAATTTGTTTAGTTTCATATTCTAGTAAGTGAGATCAATAGTTTCTGTTTTTACTGAACTCCTCCTCCTCCTTCATTAGTGTGATACCAATAAGCTTTTAGCTGTTGTTGCTTTGTATAAGCTTCCATAGGATACTGTTGTGTTCCCTTTATCTGTGTGACATTGATCTTGTAGGGAGTAAATACAATCAACTACAGTCCTTCAAGTCACTGAATGATCATTGGAACAGCTGTTGTTGACATCGGACGGTTACCTTCATACGCTTGAGTTGACGTGATTGGAGTTTGCACAGGATTACTGGATTATGAACTGACAGGTATCATATAGCATCTGTTCCAATCTCTAATCTTCCAGATGAGAAAAACGACCTAGAGAATGACTTCAAGACTTTGCTCCATAGCTATAAAATTGAGTCAAACCCACAAGGAGCAAGTATGGTACACAAGTGGCATGGATCCCTGTCAGTATCCAGATTTGTTCATGGCAGTAGACTCTGAATTCATACCCTGTCAAGAAGACCTAGCAATTAATTCCCTTTTAATAACACTTTAAGGCTTTTACCCAATGCCTTCTCAACAAGACTTCAAGGTAGGTGCTGAAACTTATTTCCATTTTACAGTCAAGGAAACTGGCGTCAAAAAGACTTGAGTTTAAATTTGGCATCTGATATTTTCCAGGCTGCGTGACCTTGGGCAAGTCACTTAACCAGTTTGCCTCGGTTTCCCCAACTGTAGAATGGAGATAATAGCACCAACCTTGAGGGATTGTTGTGAGAACAGAATGAGATAAAAACTGCAGAGTGCTCAGCACAGTGCCTGGCCCATAATAGACCCTATAAATATTAGTTATTATTATTGCTTTCCCTCTTTAGAAGGTCCTCATAACACTCACTACCAGTGTCTCTGTTGTTCAGTTGCCCTGGTTCTTCACAGGATGTGGTTTTTTTTTTGTTTTTGTTTTTGTTTTTGTTTTTGTTTTGTTTTGTTTGTTTTTGGCTCAATGGGCTAATCTGATTCTGAGAGCTGTCAAGATCTCCTAATGACTCTTTGCAGGGCTAGGTTGATGCTGGATAGATTTATCAATCTCAGTGGTAGTTGATTGGTGAAGTGGTCTTAAGTATTTTTTCTTGGTCTGAATTTGGGAAAAGATTTTGTCTTTTTGTTCAAAGTTACCAAATGGTCACTATTTTGACAACCAAATAGATTCCTCTCCTCCTCCAAACCACCCAGCCCTAGGATTAAATACCTGTCTGTTTATATGATGTTAAATATAATATTACATGTACATATTGCTTATAGAGGGGAAAATAACAACTTGCCTTTCATTCTCACCAACCTAATTTTGAAGAATGAACACCATTCAAATGGAGACTAATTACCAAGAAGCCCTATTAAGAAATCATTGCAACACTTGGATCTTTCACCTTTTATTCTATATGGGATTCTGGGTTAAAAATCCTGGGGTTTGGAACCTAGTATGCATGTTTTGTTTTGTTTTGTTTTTTTTTTAATTCTCTGTCTTTTTCTTTTCCTAAGTAAATGCTGAATTAATTGAGAATGAATGCACTGGAATTCGTACACCATACCTCATATGGCCAGACCGAGACACTAATAAGAGCACCTGGGGTGTCACAGAGATGATTTGTGATGAACTTCCACTGAAACTACATTTACTAGCAATTAAAAGCTCACTTCTATCTTCTCAGTCTATAAGCACTAAGCTCCAGATAAGGCCTAAGATTCAAAAGCCATCATATATATTTGGAGATAGGAGAGAAACACATTTTCCCATCAAAGTTCTTTTTTGATTATATGAACAAGCATTATTTATTTGACTTTGCCACCTCAATGAAGAGTCATCACCTACCTTGGAAATGTGATTCAATTTGCTTCAAAGCATTTTCTTTTGTTTGGTAAAGGAATTAAAATATATTTCAGGTGGGAATGTCTTCAACATAATCAGCCACAGACTTGCATCACAACACAAAGCAAAGCCTGTGATGAGGAACTCCATTCATGCTCATGCCAAACTGCTAAGGGCTCTAGGTTCCATTTAGAAGAGTGTCAGGATAGTTAATTCACTTCAATAAGTACTCACTAAGAACCTACTATCTATCAGGCACTTTGTCACTGCGGACATGAAGATAGAAATGGAATATCCCCTGCCCACTTCAAGTTTACTAAAGTCTCCTGAAAAGAAGAGGGAGGGGGAGAGAGAGAGAGACAGAGAGAGAGAGAGAGAGAGAGAGAGAGAGAGAGAGAGAGAGAGAGAGAGAGAGAGAGAGAAACAGAGAGAGAAACAGAGAGAGACGGAGACATAGGGAGAGACAGAAAGACAAGATAATAAAGATAGAAACAAAGCAGAGACAAAGAGACAGAAAGAACAAGAGAGGCAGAAATTAGAGAGACATTTGGAACCACAGAAACCTGTGGTCAAGTTCTACCTTTGACCCATAATGTCTGTGTCACCCTAGGCAAGTTTCTTACCCTCTCAGGGCTCTAACTACCTCTCCAATACTGTAGGTAGCAAAGAAAATGCCATCTTCATCCATAGAAGGAGTTTCCTTTTCTGGAATTTCCCTAAACCATTAAGATCCCAGGTCCAGTCCCTCTCCCAACCTTACAAGATTATTCTGAGGCTTATATTTATGTAAAATGTTTCACAGAATTTAAAGCTTCACTTAAATGTCAGTTATTTTTATTCATGTAAGATAGTGGGTGGTAGGCAAAGCCAAGATTTTCCTTTCACCCGCTGCAAGCTCCAAGAGGTCCTCATCCTCCATTTTGAGACTGTCAGTGAGTGACTCAGGAAAATTCCCTTGGAACAAGCTTGGAGCTCATCCACATTCATCCAAGAACTTCAACATTATTTTCTTTCTTTTGCTCAATCCTTGTCAATGGCGGGTTTATTGGTGGAAAGTTGATCTCTACACCAGGTGGTACCAAGTAGAGAGTTCCCTGATAATCTTTGATGGGTCTGAATAAGTAGAAAATGTCACGGTAATTATTTGGGCCTTTCATACCATGAGTGTCCCGAACACTGAGGTCTAAATACTTTTAATAGCTAGCATTTATATTGTGATTTAAGGTTTGCAAAGTACTTTACATGGATTTTCTCACTTAATCCTCACAACAACCATGGAAGGTAGGTGCTATTATTATCCCCATTTTACAGATAAGGAAACTGATGCATATTGAAATGAAAAGATTTGTTCCAGGGCTATATAACAAGTCAAGGACTGAGGCAAGATTTGACCTTGGATCATCTGGTGTCCAATTGGGCATCCACTACCCACCCTTAAGGTATTTTGAGAACTTCAAAGTGCTGTGTAAATGTCACCTGCCATTATTATTCTAATCAAATGAACTTTAATATATAAAACACATTGGGATTTGGTAAGAATTCTAGGAGAAGACCAAGGGAAGTCACTTGTATATTACTTTTTTTTTTTTTGAACTGAGTTACTAAACTGGTTGGTCAAGGGGATAGTGTAGATGATCAAGTTATCAAATTTGTGGAGATTTTACATCTAAATTTACATTTAGATTTGTATCCAAAGCATTATATTTAGTGGCAGCCCAAAATCTAATGTAATCTTGGGGTACATTAAGCAAGATATAAATAATAAAAATAAGGTTTTGTTAATACTGCTGTTCCCTGCTCTCGTCAGACTTTACTTGGAGTATTGTGTTCAGTTCTAGATGTGAGAGTTTAGGAAGAATATTAATAACCTGGACAGCATCCAAGTAAGGCCCAATGGATGGCTTTTTAGTCTACGTCACAGGAGAAGCAGTTGAAGGAAGTAGACATGCTTAGCCTGTAGAAGAGAAGATTGGGGTGGGGCTGAGTCATTATAGTTTTCATCAATTATCTGAAGAGATGTCATTCAGTAGACTTCTACTCTATGCCCCCACTGGGCAGAACTAGAAGCAACGTATGAAACTTGCAAAGAGTAAATTTAAGTTTGATGTCAACAAAAACTTCCTGCATTGGAAAGTAGAAGATTCCCTAACATTGGAGGCTTTTCTGCAGTGACTCATTGACCAATTATCCAGTATGTGAGAGAAGAGGTGTTTTTTGGGTATCATTTAGATTAGCTGGCCATTCAAGTCCCTTCTGACTCTAAAATCCTGTAACATTTATGTTCATGGCCAATGGTAGGAGACTTTAGGGCTCACTAGGTAGATGACAATGGAGAACGTGAATATTATGATAGTATTTTCTATGCAGGGCAACCAGCTCTAATACTACTTGCAAACAATTTGCAAGGCTAATACGAAACTTCATTCCTCTCTGTTGTTGTTCTTACTTTGTACTTGAAGAGGACCCATAACATCATGATTTAGGGGCAAGGCACAGTGTGTTTGATTGTGGCTGATCAGTCCAATGAGAGCTTGGAAGGCTCTATCACAGGTTGGGCACAAATAGTCTGTTGGAACATTTGGGATGGAAATGTCTCCAGATGTGTGCACTTCATGTTTGCTTTGAGCTACTGTGATTCTGTTTTGCTCATAGAGCACGGTGCCTTCTTTAATGTGGACGTGCCACTCCGGGTAGTTCTGTGGCACTATCTCCCATGTTTCACGATTCATACTACTATATATACTATATAAGGCTAATGCAAAACTTCATACCTCTAAAGGACCCCTGTAAGAGCTACTGACAGCATGTTTATAAAGGTATCTACTCATCTATCTACATCTCATCAATTAGGGAATGCCTCAATACGTTGTAGTGTATGATTGTGATAGAATTCTACTGTTCTATAAGAAATTATAAGCTCGATGATCTTAGAAAAGATATGGATAGACTTGCACAAAATAATCAAGAGTGAAATGATCAGAACCAAGAAAATGATGTATGTAGTAACAACAACATATTCAGAACAACTTTGAGTGAATAAGTAATATCTGACTATTATAAATACCCAAATTAACTACAAAGGACATATGGAGGATGGTGCTATCTTCATCCAGAGAAAGAACTGATAAATAGAATTATATATAGAATGATTTCACATCTATACATACATCTATACACATATATTATATACATACATACACACATACGTACATACATACATGTATGTTTGTGCCTAATGGTAGCCATCTCTAGGGTGGGGAAAGAGGACGGAAGAAAAAAAAAGAAAAAAAATAAGAAAGTTACATGATAAATTTATTATATATTTAAAAGGAATAGCAATTTGTACACAATGGATTTGCAGTCTCATGTACAGCCATCTTTTTTTCTATTCTTCTATATTATGGAAATGCTTATTTTATTTCTTAAGTTCAGAGTAATATAAATAAAATTTAAAAAAATTAAATATATATGTATATATATATATGTATGTATATATAGAATAAATTTTCTTATTTGGTAGCCTATTGAGGGTGTGGCTAGTAAGTTCACAGTCAAAGACTAAGTATAGGAAAAATTGCTAATTCCTGATTTTAAAAACATATTTGTATGAGCATTTTTTCTCTACTTCCATTTAAAAAATGTTTTCATTTTCTATTCCATAAGAATGAGAGGGTTTAGGAGTAGAACTCTTACCTTAATCGTGGGCTTTTTCATCATAATTCTGTCCCTGGATTTTAAAGTCATCATGCTATTTGTGAGGGGTGATGTGATCTGGAGCCCCGAAAGGAAAAGACCATGTCTTTGAAAGCCAGTCCCTGAATTTTCCCACACATTTCAGCAGCCCAGATCACTGGCCTCAGTCCAAGGCAACTGGCTCACTCCAGCCCACCTACATCACTTAATTAGCTCACTTGAGGTTCCTTTCTCTGTCTTGCTTGTCCTACCCCCAGACTACTTTCATATAATGACCACTCCTTAATCCTATCTAGATCATTTAATTAGCCTACTTGATATTCTTTCACTTTTGCCTTTGGCCCAACCCAGACTACTTACTGCTCCTTAATCCATTTCACTGTCCTTTTTGTATTATAAGCATTAGTCTCACCCCCATTAAATTGCAGATTCATTAGGAGCCCTGACCGCTTCAGTTACAGCAAACTTCTCCCCAGCTGAAGGATGGTTTGAGTACATGAATTCATCCATCCCAGGCTGATGCTGCATAGTACTCTGACATTTCAGTGTTCCCAGCAACCCCAAACTGCATCATTCATGGTTGAATTATTTAAGCTCATTTTAGTTTCAGTTTATTTTGTTTAAAATTGAATTTTCTCATCTATACCAAAATAGTTTTCTTAAAATTTACACAGATGATTTTCAGATCTATTTATCCAGCCCTAACGTCCCTCCTAACTTTCAGTCTCATAGCTCTTATTGGCTATTGGTTATCGAAAGCTAGATGGCCTATAGACATAAACTCGACATGTCCCAAATTAAACTTATTATCTTCTCTAACACTGTCACTACCCTGGCACAGACGCTTATCACCTCACACTTAGACTATTACAGAAGCCTTTTGGTTGGATTCTCAGCTTCTGACTCTCTACTCCAGACCATTCTCCACTCAGCTATCAAAGTGATCTTTGTAAAGTGCAGTTTTGACAATATCAACTCCACCCCCCCACCCCCACCCCCAACCTCCCACAATTAACTCCAGTGTTTTCTCATTTTTTTTTTCCTGGGTCAAATATATAATCCTCTGTATGGCTTTTAAAGCCCTTCACACCCTGGCTCCTTCCTAATTGTTTGATCTTCCTCTATCTTCTTTCCTCTTTTCCCTCTCTCTCCCTTTCCCCCATATCTTATATTCATCAATTTTGGTCTGCTTGCTGTTCCTCTCACAGTATACTCCATTTCCCAATTCTATTTCCATGCGTGCTCACTGGCTGTCTCTCATATGTTATAGAATGCTCTCCCTCCTTATGTCTACTTCCTGGCTTCCCTGGATTTCTTTAAGTGTCAGCTAAAATGCCACCTTCTGCAACAAGTCTTTCCAATCTAGTGCTTGGCTTTTCCTTGGAGATTAACTCCAATTTAGCCTGTGCAGGTTTTGTTTGTGTATCTTAGTTTGCAGGTGACCTCCACCATTAGAATGGGAGCTCCTGGAGGGCAGGAAGTATTTTGAAGTTTCTTTGTATTTCCAGTGCTTAGAACATTATTCTAAATAGTAAGTACTTAGCAAATGCCTGTTGACTTGTTGAATTGACAGGTGGACTCAGATGTCTTGGTGGGCCTGAGAAGGGTAAAAGCCTAGTCTGGAGTTCTGTTGCTAGCTAGAAATAAAGGGCTGAGTTGAAGATTGACTGGCTCATTCTTTATCAAGGGCATCTCCGCCCTGAGGAGTCTCAAAATTGAGTGAATTAACTTCTGGGTTGAAAGTATGGTATATAGAGGTCTAGGTTTAGAAAGATACTCTTGCTGCTGGGGGGATGGGCAGCAGCAGGGAGGATCATAAAATGCCTGAGCTGCCTAGGCCCTGGTGGTAGTAGGCTGTGAAGATGCTTAAAACAGATTATTCAGAAATCATAGGGCTAAAGATCTGCAGCTGGGAAGGGCCTTAAAGGTCAACTAGATCAACCCCCTCCTGTTGCCATGGTTGTCACTGTTCAGTCCTGTCTGACTCTGAGAGACCCCATTTGGAGTTTTCTTGGCAGAGATACTGGAGTGATTTGCCATATCCTTTTCCGGATCATTTTACGGATGAGGAGACCAAGGCAAACAGGGTGAAATGGCTAGCCCAGGGTCACACAGCTAGTGAGTGTATGACTCTGGATTTGAACTGAGGACTTCCTAACTGTAGGTGCAACACTTTATCCAATGCACCAGCAAACTGCTATGCATTAAAAAACTGAAGCCCCAGATAAATTAAGTGATTTAGCTAAGGTCACATAGCCACTAAATAAAAGAGGCTGAAGCTGGGCTAGGGCTTTTGATTCTAAAGCAAAAAGCTTTTGGTGTCTATTCCAGATGCTTCCATAGAAATATTATATATTTCTCCTTGTAGAATGTAAGCCCACTGAGGGCCAGAACTAGTTTTTTTTTTTTTCCTCATTCTGTATTTGTTTGCCTAGAACTTGACGCAATGCTTGGTACATACATAGTAAGTAGGCTCTTAATAAACTCTTACTGAATGGAATTGAATAGAAGGCTCCTGAAACAACCTTCATGAAATGAGAGAAATATTATTATTTTTTGGCCTTGGAAAACTTCTTTTCTAGTGTTTCTGATGCCTTAGTCACTTAGAGAAAGTGTGCTTCCTTCATGCAAAATCATGATTGTAGATAACAATAGACAAACATTACCTGCTGAGCTCCAGGACTTGAATCAGGCACAGAGCAGGTTAAAAACTTGAGTCATAAAAGCATTAACCTGTTAAGTGCTGAATTTAAAAACAAACAAACAAAATGATTTAGTGAACCCCAAGGTCTCCCAGGCATTTACCATCTGTGTGACACTGGGCAAATCACTTCATTTTTGTGGGATTCAGTGGCGTCACCTTCACAATGAGGGAGATAAATCCCCAAGTTCTCTGAGGGCCATTTTATTTTGGAAACTAATTTAATCAACTATTCACTTGTAGAAACTCTTCACAGCAAAACATCAGATTTCCCCAATTTAAAAAATAAATACTTTAAAAGCTTTCTTTCTCAATTCTGCAGGAGCCATGCCAATCAAGGGCTTCCTGATTTTCCTGAAATAGCTCTTTTTCATTTTCTTGGAATTGTATTTTTTTTTAGCTTTCAGATTTTATATAGATTTCTTTATAAAAGATGAATTCTTATAAAACACGCCCAGAAGTACAAGACTTTTTAAGGGAGTTGATTTTGTTAGTGGAAAAATATTTGAATTTTTACCATGGCAGAAAAATCATCACAAGATAAATTTGCCTGCTTTGTAGCCTGGAAATGTCTAGAAATGGCTTGCCTTTCTTCTATGCAATATCCTTTGTGTTTCTTAACTTGGCTATTTATGAGTGCCTGTGTTCCATGACTTTTAGCCTCTGCTTTCACAATTTCCATTTCTCTCATCCTGTTTTTCTCTTAAATTACTTTGTGATTAGTGGTCTTGGGAGTGAAAATGCAGTCTTACGTCATTTCCAAAAAAGCTCACCTGGGTTTGTTAGCATTACTGTTTCAAGTGTCAAGGTAGAAACGAAAGCAAAGATCTGCTACAAATAAGTAAGGTATTCTCTTTCTTTTTTTTCTTTCTTCTAGCTCCTTCAAGTGCTCCCCAAGGCTTTCACAAAAGCTACTTGATACAGGGCAGGAGAATGCTTAAAAAGGAGTTTACATTGAGGCTTTAATTGCAAACTCTCATCTTTTGCCTGGCACAGAAAATAATTTTAAGCAAGTTTTATACCATCTCCACTGAAAAGTATTTATAGTCCAGCATGCAGTTCAAGACAAGTGACTCCCACTCCTGAGTTTTTTTGTTCTATATATTTCTTCCCCCTGTACTTTTCTTAAAATTCCTGGGGCTTATATATCTAAACTTTGGAGGGTGTAAGTAATGTACATAAGAAAAAATGGATTCAAATAATATCTTGTATCATGAGGATCTTGGAAATCCCTAGTCTTGGTTTCTTGAGTTATACTGTAGGGCAAAAGTTGTTAACCCATGGAAATATTTCAAGGAGTCTGTAATTAAAAAAAATAGCTATAATCCAGTATAAATGGTTTGTACTCATGCATTTTATTGTATTCATTCAAAAACATTATTCTGAAATGGAGCATGTAGGCTTCATCGGACTGCCACAGGAATCCATGAAACAAGCAAATGTTAAGAAACCCTGCTCCAGCATTTTAGGATACAGTTCTGAGTGGATTAGATGTCTCTTTCTCACTGGTTGGGGTCAGCTGATCAGCTTCGTTGAGCTCTCTTCTAGCCATAATCTGCACATTTAATTTTCATTGCTATTAATATCATAAGTACATCTGACCCACATCTGTGGGCTTCCTAATCTATGACATGTTCAAAGAAGAATAAGACATTGCTGGTACCACCCTCCCCAATCCCACCTTGTTTTCTTGGCATTTATGGAAATTTTGTTTGCTTCACTTGTGGTTGTAGATAATTGGCATCTCTCATGTGGGTGCTACTCAGAGAGGATTGAATAGAAGTGGATAGGAGTGGTTCATGCACGGGTGAGGAACATGTGGTTTCTGGGCCACGTGTGACCTCAAGGCCACAGATTCTTCACCCCTGGCTTAGCGAGAGAGAGTATGGGTAATATAAAAACAAAGAATTTAAGTGGGGATTTCTGGTTATCTAGGCATAGAAGGAGGGGCAACCAATAAGCTTCTGTTATCTGAAAGAAGATATTTTATTTAAATAGGAGTGGTGGCCAGCTCAAATTAATCATTTAACCAGATTGCTCAAACATGTTATTTGCAGATTCTATGTAAGAAGGAATGTCAAAGTTTCTAATTATCTAATAATATGTGTGGGAAAATGTGATCTTTGACATCTAGAGGTTGAAATCTTCGTTATGCAAGTCATTGTTTGTATCTCATTTTTATTATGTGCATCTGCCTGCCTCTTCCAATTCAAGGTTAACTAGATAGATCAAGGGGGGGGGGGGAGGAGAAGAAGAAGAAGAAGAAGAAGAAGAAGAGCAGGAGGAGGAGGAGGAGGAGAGACAGGGAGATAGATTGAGAGAACATTTATTAAGTGTTTACTATATAACAAGCACCATGATAAACTTCAGGATTGAAAATACAAGCAAAATTAAGACTGTTCCTGTCCTTAAGGAACTGATAGTCTATTTGGGAAAGAAAATACAATAAGGGAAGTGGGAAAGGGATGGGAGGAGTTATGTACAAAGTGGCGTGTCCTAGAAACATCTGGGAAGTTTACTGGAGACCTGCAACTGAGTAAGATAAGCCAATGCTGGCCTATCAAAAACCAATATAGCTCCAGATATGAGGAGAATTCTTCATTGAAGGGATTTTGAATTTCTGATCAAATAATTTATCACCTGGTGGCCAACCTCCTGGTGAGTACCTTATGTAACTTGATGAATCTGGTCCTTGCTTCTATGAGAGGATACTCCAAGATCTTTCAGAGGTGAACATAATACTGAACCATGAGCTCTGAAAAAACATTACAGAACTGGAAAGAGATGCAGAGTTTTTCATGTGAATGAAACCAAATAAAACAAAACTTTTTTCTGAAGCTTTTTTCATGAAAGTGTACTAGGTTCGTTCTTTTAATTTCCCAGACATTATGAAGATACCAATGCAGCATTTGGCCTGATGGTCCATTACTCTTTGCTCTTTCTCCTATATGATACAACTAATCTTCCTTTTTGATCCTAGATTTCTTTGAAAATATCCTTCATTCCTTCTTCCCTTCTGTAACTCCCCTCCCTTTTTTTTTTTATCATGTATAGGAGTCTTTTTGTTCTTACCACATAGCTCTTTTTTGCCCATTACATAATTCTGAATTTCAAATCTTTAAAGATGGTAGCAAAGCAGCCTGGTTTACTACACGGAGCACTGGATTTGCAATCAGAAAGATATGGATTCAAGTCATCCCTCAGATACTTACAAGTTGTGTGACACTAGGAAACTCAGCTTCTACACCCCAACCCTCTTCCCATTCTCCCCCCACTCTCCCCAGCCCCCATTCCTCAGCTGCTTTTGACCCAGGTAAAAATATAACAAGTAACAGCTTTGGTGCAATATGCTGGGGACACAAAAACAAAGATTAGCAGCTGAGGCCTTTAAGAATCCCATATTCTGCTGTCCTATGTCGGGGTAGAGCAATATGATATAGGCACAGATAAGAAAATCTATGTAATGGGAGAAAGTGTGGTGGGGGGGCGGGGAGGGTAGTTAGGGAAGATTTCCTTTAGAGAGTGAAATCTGAGATAAACCTTGAAGAAAACAAAGTATTTCAAGAGTCAAGGAACAATTTGAGAATGTAATTCTTGAATGCCTGTGTGAGTGTGTACAGCTAATGGTCAAATTGGGCTGAAATGTTCATGCAAGGAGAGTGATAGGAAATAAAGGAGAGTAATATGAAATAAATTTTAGAAGAGACTCAGGTTACATGAAGTGTTGACTAAACTGGATGCTCCTAGGGAAGGCTGAGGCTGGTGGATTGCTTGAGCCCAGGAGGTCTTAGCTACTGTAAGGCTAAGTCTAATTGGGTGTCTGCACAGTTTAGTACCAAAATGTAAGTCCCTAAAAGTAGGGGCCACCAGGCTGCCTAAGAAGAAGCAAATTGACCCAGGTTGGCAATGGAGAAGGTCTGAACTTCCATGCCAATCAACAATGAGGGTAAAGTAGCCATTGTACTTCTAGGAAGTGAGATTAGGGAGACAGGGAGATCCAGGCTCAAACTCACATCGACATACACGTTAAAAAGCAATATCGATTGACTCATTGTTTCCAAGAATTTTTTTAAAATTAGAATTTTAATTTTTATTTAGAGCTAAACAAATAACAAATAAAACAAATGTTTGCAAAAATGGGGAGGGGGGGAGGCAAGGATTGTAGAATAATTTGTATGTTTTATGTACACTTTTCTTTAAAAACAAAAAATGTAATGAATTCAACATGTAACAGAGCTTCCAGGCTTATTATTCTAGTTTTCCTCTCATCCTCCTTAGTTTACATACAATTTTAACAATGTCTAACAATTTTGGTTAACTGATTTCTCAAACTACAAGCAATCTACATATGTTTATTAAGCAGTGTGTAGAGAACTGGACCTAGAGTTAGGAAGACCTGAGTTAAAATCCTGCCTCAGGTACTAGCTCTGTGGCATGTGGCTTAACCTCTGTTTGCCTCAGTTTCCTCATCTGCAAAATGGGAATAATAATAATAATAGTACCTACCTCCCAGGCTTGTTGTGAGGATCAAATGTGATAATAAGTATAAATAATATATAATTAAATATAAACATAGTAAATAAATATAAAATGTATATGATAAATATATAGTATAATAGTATAGAAATAAAAAAATTATAAAGCATTTAGTCCAGTGCCTGGCATATACTAAGCACTTTATAAATGTTAGCTGCTACTATTATTATGTATTTATTATATGCCAGGTATTGTGTTAAACCCTGGGGATAAAAAAGAAAAACCCAAGTCTAGCAGTAAAGCAGGCTGGGGAGGAGAGCAAGAGCTGGTCAGGGCAGCAAGAGTGACAGCTTTCAACTTGTCAGTCACAGAGCAAGAACCCTTACAAAGCCACTGAATTACCGTTTTGTGTAATCACCAAGGGCCATGATGATAGCCTGGAGTTAAGTTTTGTTCAGCTAGGTAATAAGTCACGGAAGTACGTGATATATTTCTAACAGGTTATATGTGTGTATACATGTATGCACACAAACATACACACATATATAAACATACACATATGCATGAACACATATACATACGTATATGTGCACATATGTGTATATATGCATAGGAAACCATTCCATAAATATATAATATAGCTAAATGTGTGCATATATGCATACACATGTGTATATATGCATGAATGTATATATTGCTAGGAAGTTTTCTCTCCCCTTGCTTTGATTCTGAATTTCTAAGTTAGCAGCTTCTTCCCGTAGATTTAGAGCTGGAAGAGATCTTAGAGTTCATCTCGTTGCACACGTTTCACAGATGAAGAGGCTGAGGTCCATAAATGTGGAAAGGTCACACAGATAGTGTCAGAGTGGGAGTGAGAACTCAAGCTCTGTGACTACAATTCCAGCCCACTTTTCCATTGCCCCATGCTTTCCTGTAGGACCTATTCCTCCTAATTCTGATCTCTCAACACTCAAAGAAATCAACTTCAATCAACCTGGAATATTTACTTATAGTAAATATTTGGCAACAGACAGAAAGGATCATTGTATATACCTTAAAATTTGTTCTCTACTTTTTCTTGTTACTTTCCTTTAAAAGGTTAAAAAAAGTCCAGTATGGAAATATATTTTCCATGCCTTCACATGTATAATTGATATCATATTGTTTACCTTCTCAGTTTGGGAAATGGGGTGGAGGGAGAGAGAGAATTGAGAATTAAAAAAAAAAAAGTTAAAAATGTTAAAAATAAGCAAAATAATAAATAACAAAGAAAGATTTAAAAATGCATGTAACATTTTATTTTGTAGTTAATGTTCACATTGGCTTACTTTGTGACAAGGGTATGGGCTATGACCTTCTGTTACTTTCTTACTTAAAAAAAAAAAAACTCTGTAATAAAATATATTTAATGGATAAGGGAACACTTAGTCTTGTACTCTGGACCTCTTATCACTCTTTCCTCTGGGCTATTAATGAATTTTTGTTCTATACTTTCCCCTTCCTTACATCTGTTTGGAATTGTGGCATTAGCTGCCTTATTTGAAGCTTCATTTTGAGGTAACATGAAGTTAAAATGTTTAATAATAATACGGTGTATAAAATAATTGCTGAGAGAATTATATACTTTCTATTAGATTCTTTTCTCCTAAAAGTTTTTAATTTTTATAATTCTAATACAGAAGCTATTTTTTTAACTGTTCTAGTTACTTTAAATAATTAAATCCTAATTGAAAGATAAGGACATTAACTAATTACTGACCCAGTGATACCACTACTAGGCGTATACTACAGGGAAATCAAAGAAAAAGGAAAAGTACATACATGTAGAAAAAATTTGATAGCTCTTTTTGTAGTGGCAAAGAAATAGAAACAGAGAGGGTGTCCATCCACTTGGGGATGACTGAACAAATTATGACATATAAATGCTATCGTGCTACATAAGAAACAATGAGA
>CM053626.1:18897154-18912720 GCA_028646595.1 Phalanger gymnotis | reverse complement strand
AAGAGGTTAAGGACTCTGTGAAAGTTGAGACATATGCTTATCTATCTATCTATCTATCTATCTATCTATCTATCTATCTATCTATCTATCTGTCTATCTGTTACAAGGGTTTTTTTTCTTTCTTTTTTCTTCCAATTGGGGAAGAGGAGGGAAAATAAATTGTTATTGTTTTTAATTGAAAATAAAATCAAACAAAAAAAAATAAGCAGTACATTTACTTGAATTCAGTTTGAGGTGCCAAAGTTGCAGATTAGGGGCAGCAACAAAAGTGAAGTCTCTCGACATTACCTTCCAAATAACTTTAAAATAATGCCTCAAATCAAATTTTGAAGCAGCAGAGCCAACATTTTTCTGGTATAAGAAAACTTAAGAGGTCATCAGGAGAAATCTGTAACATCGGGGTTGAAGTGTGCCCAGAGCCCACAAACATGGCCTTGGCAATGGATGCTATGGCAATAGTGGCTATAGCATTGGGTGCAACAGTGACTGCAGCAGCAACAGATTCAGGATCTCACAGCCTAGAGGTGTTAAGGGTATCAGACAACTGGTTACAAAGAGAGATAAGGTACTCTTTGCTGGCACTGGGTACAGCTGGTGCTGATGGGCAACTTTATTGCCCATACACAGTTTTGGGTCACAGTTTCAATGTGGAAGGAATTGCTCTTGGTCAGTTGCACAAGAGTAGAAGCCCTACTTATAGTTCCAAGGCAAGGAAGAGTGCTAAAGCATGCAGCTACAGGGGAGCAAAGGCCCTTCATGTCTAAAGACCAGAGTACATACCGGGATAGCAGTGAAGACAGCTTTCCACAGATCATGCCACCTTGGAAACACTGAAAACTTACAGACCCCCAATACTAGATCTGAAAATGGTAGTACGAAAAGCCTGAAGCCTGGCATCGTGCCATCCCATCCTCAGGTGGGCAAAGCACAACTTTAACATAAAATCCAAAATCAAGAAATTGACTAGAAAAATGAGCAAACAGAAACAAAAATTGACCATAAAAAGCTACTATGTTTGCAGGGATGACCAAGACATAAACTCAGAGGAAGACAATAATGTGAAAACAACTACCAAAAGAGCCTCAAAAATTTCTTAATTAAACCAAAGCCCAATAAGAATTCCTGAAAGAGTTAAAGAAAGAGATAATAGTGGTAAAGGAAAACTTGGGGAAAGAAATGGGAGTGAGGTAAGAAAGTTATGAAAAAATAACTAAGAGCTTGGTAAATGAGTCACAAAAAATACTGAAAAAACAAAACAAAACACTTTAACAAAAAGAATTGACTTAATGGTAAAAGAGGTACAAAAATTCACTAAAGAAAAGGACTCCTTAAAAAGCAAAATTAGCCAAATGGAAAGAGAAGTACAAAATCTCATTAAAGAAAATAATTACTTAAAAATTACAATTGGGCAAGTGGAAGCTAATAATTCCATAAGACATCAAGAAACAATAAAACAAAGGCAGAAGAATGGAACAAATAGCAGAAAATGTGAAATATCTCATTGGAAAAACAACAGACCTGGAAAATGAGTCAATGAGAAACAATTTAGCAACTATTGGACTGCCGGAAATCCAAGATCAAAGAAAAAGCCTAGACATTATCTTTCAAAAAAACTACCAAGGAACACTGTGTTGATATTGTAGATCCAGAGGGTAAAACAGAAATTGAAAGAATCCTGTGATCACCTCCTGAAAGAGATAAATTCCCAGGAATATTATCATAAATTCCAGAGCTCCCAGGTCAAAGAGAAAATATTTCAAACAACCAGAAAGAAACAATTCAAATACCATGAAGCCACAATTAGGATCACATAAGATTTGGTGGCTTCCACATTAAAGAGTAGAAGGCTTGGAATATGATATTCTGGAAGGCAAAGGAGCTACAATTAAAAACCAAGAAAACACATCCAGTAAAACTTAGTGTAAGCCTTGGGGGGGGGAGTGGGGAAAGATATTTAATGAATAGATGGCTTTCAAGCATTCCTGATGAAAAGAGCAGAGCTGAATAGAAAATTTGACATCCAAACAGAAGACTCAAGAGAAGCATAAAAAGGTAAAGATGGAAGCATAATTGCAATGGGCTCAATAAAGTTAAACTGTTCACAATGATATATGGGAAGATAATACATATAACTCCTAAGAACTTTCTTATCATTGGAGCAGTTAAAAAGAGTTTATATAGCATAGGCCATGAGCATGAGTCAATTATATTGAAATGATCTCAAAAAAAAAATGGAGTGAGAAAGAGGAATGCACTGGGAGAAGGCAGGAGAGGTAGAAAGGGGAAAATTTTCTTATATAAAAGGCATTCAAGAAAGAGTTTTATAGTGGATGGGGAATTGGGGGTGGGGTGGTTGGGCAATGCTTGAACTTTATTCTTATAATAATTGATTCAAAGAGGGAAGGATATTTATACACACTTGGGTATAGAAATCTATCTTACACAATAGGGAAGTAGTAGGGGAAAAGGATAAGAGAAAATGAGTGGGAATGAAAAAGACAAAGGCAGATTAAGATAGGCCATTATTAGAAGCAAAACACACTTTTAAAAAGGAGGGAGGGAGGGAGAGAGAGAGAAAGAGAGAGAGTGAGAGAGAGAGAGAGAAAGAGAGAGAGAGAGAGAGAGAGAGGAAGAAACAGAAGATAATGAAATGAAGGAAAATACACGGTTAATAATTACAACTGTGAATCAGCATGGGATGAGCTCACCCATAAAAAAGAAGCAGATAGCAGAATGGGTTAGAAACTGGAATCCAGCAATATGTTGTTTGCAAGAGACACACTTGAAACAGAAAGACACATAGAGTTAAAATAAAGCAGTGGAGTAGAATATACTATGCTTCAGCTAAAACGAAAAGGGCAGGGGTAGCCATTGTGATCTCAGACAAAGCAAAAGCAAAAGTGAAAAAAAGGCCCAATTAAAAGAGATAATCAGGGAAACTACATTTGCATATCATAATGAAGTAATATAAAAAGTTTTACAGCAAATCTCTCTGATAAAGGCCTCATTTCTCAAATATATATTGAGTATAGAACTGAATCAATTTTATTAAAAATAAGATCCCTCAAATCATCAAAGAATATAAACAGCAGTTTTTAGAAGAACTCAAAGCTATCTCTAGTCATCTTTTTAAAAATACTCTAAATCCCTATTGATTAGAGCAACACAAATTAAAGCAACTCTGAGATACGACAAAACGACAAAAACTGGAGCAGATGAGGAAAAATAAGTACACTAATGGACTGCTGCTGGAATAGTGAACTGGCTCCAATTTCTCTTTCCAGACAGATTTTATGTTCTTCCCCTTCACAATTTTATATTCCAACCAAACTATCCTACTTTGTGTACCTCATATATAGGATTCCATTGCCTAGCTCAGTGCCTTTGCTTATGCTGTTCCTCATAGTGGGATTGCTATCCTTTCTCACTTCCTCCTCTTGAAACATCTTGCCTCCTTCAATACTCAGGTCAAGTAATAGTTAACTTCTAGGATCTAATATGAATGTGCAAAGAAAAGAGGGATACAGAAAATATTCAAATAATGTAAAAAAGGAAAATAAATACCTTCATAATTGAATCAGGTTGGGAGGTGGTACTTGAATTATTCAGACTCTTGTTCTTTCCTGTTATGTCAGCTTCTTTATTTTTGATTTTATCTGAGATTCTAATTTTAATTTATTTATACATCATATGTTTATTAGAAATAGTCAGAGGTAAGATTTCATGAAAATACCATTTCTACTAGAAAACATAGCAATATTGCCGTATTAGTAAATATAAGGTAGATAATTATAAGACCTGTGAATCACTTGATAGTGGAAAGAGTCATTCGGATGGAGTTTGAGTAGAATCTCTCTAGAGTTCCTGTAACACATAGGGGACTCCACTTTTCTTGATTGGATTTCTTTCCATGAAGAGGGCAATCTTTTTTTTTTAAAGTAATGTTTTCCCTCAATTATATGTAAAAATAATTTTTAGCATTTTATTTAGCTTTTGAGTTTTAAATTTGATTCCTCTTTCTCTTCTCTCCCCTCTCCCTGAAACAATAAGCAATCTGATATAGATTATACATATGCAATCATGTAAACCCTTTTCATAGTGGTCATTTTGTACAAGAAAACAAAAAAAGACACAGAGAGAGATAGAGAGTGAATAAGAGAAAGAAAGATAAGAAAGGAAAGAGAGAGAGAGAGAGAGAGAGAGAGAGAGAGAGAGAGAGAGAGCATCCAATCTAAAGCCCCAGGGAAAATTAATTTAAAGCTTAGGTTTGGCTCATGTCTGAGATGGTTCATTCAAAGTAGAAACTAGAAAGGTACAATATAGCTCAGGTATGGGGCAGGTGTTTATTTCCTACACACAAAAGAAATGCTCGACACAAAAGGCTCTTGTAAGCATTCATCAACAAAGACAAAACAGCATAAAGTAACTTACATTGTACTCTCTAGGGTGGTTGATACTTGAAGTATCAAACCATGCCGTCATTTTCAAGACTACTAATGAGACATTTTTATATTTTACTTTAGCTCTACATTGTCTAAAGGATTTCCTAAGGTGCAAGTATTCTTTCAAGCCAATAAATCATTCAGTTAGTCAGTTAATGAGCATTTCTCAAAGACTTACAATATGCTTGTAACTGTGCTAAGTCCTGGGGATACAGGGAAAGACAAAAATAGAGTCCCTGCCCTCAAGAATCTTATATTCTAATGATGGAAATAACATACAAATAACAGGGCACATACAAGACACATAAAGTAGATGGAAGGTAATCTGAAAGGGGAAGACATTAGCAGCTGATGAGAAGCAAGAAAGTCCAATAGGTGGAAGGGACGGCCATCTCCTGGCTTCTAATGCAAGAGGCTTTGGTAATCACATAGTCTTCAGCTAGGAAAATAATCAGTAACTCAGGGCATGTGACTCTATTTTAAAAATCCACTCAAATTATCCTTCCTATTCATTCAAAAAGGGAATTACTATGTCATCACTAGAACTCTCAGATGTTAAGTCACACATGGGTATCTCAAAGAAGTTAGCAACCTTGGTCTTCCCCAGATCACACAACTGTTGAGCTAGGACAAATGGTCACGTGGAAGCAGGCAGAGTAACTCAGTATATATCCTTTTATAAATACAAGCCCTCTCTTACCACAATCATTTTGCTCCTCTTCATTTCTCTTCATCTTCAGCAAGGTTGAAGACCAATCTACAGCAAGTATGAAGAATATTAGAAAAAAAAAAGATAGGAAAGGAAAAATAAAGAAATGAGCCTTTTTTTCTGGTAGGAAATCAATAATAATAAAGAAGGTTGACTTTTTCCAGCATAGTTTTTTTTTTTTCAATTTCTGATGAATGTATTTTCTTTGCTTCTCATTTAAAGGGTAAGATGGGAGACAAAACTGATACTTTTGGAAGTGATTCAAAAAATGACCAGAAACACACTCACGTGATAAATGTACTCTAAGTGGATCTATAATTCATCATTTTAAATGCCTTTACCATTTAAATATCCATCAACTACTCAAACATACTCATTAGTTCCAAGAAACTCTCTTTCTGGTTGATTCTGAGGACATATATTTGATCGGTTATGTAATTAAGTTGATCCTTTCATGCCAGCTTCTGAGGGGGCTGCATTTGTATCCTTCCAAGTTCACTGTAAAGGAAAATACTGTGCTTAGGGAGAGGAAAGTAAATTCTTCTGTATAAAAAAGAAGGTTTCTTTAATACTCACATGTCATCTCTGGCCACACAACATGGTAAAAGATATGAGTTGATAGACTGCAGATATATCATCTTTAGACTCATTGCAGGACACCTCCCTCCAGTATATGGTGGTAGTGAAACAAAAAATTCAAATTTAGCACATACTAATAGAGACATTGTATCCAAAATATGGTAGCTCATAGTGATAGGATCATATATCTATTGCAAGATAGGACCTCAGTGATCATCTAGTCCATCCTCTTCGTTTTATAATTAAGGAAACTGAGGACCAGAGAGACTAAGCAACTTGGCCATAGTCACATGGGAGAGAACCAGGATTGGAAACCAGGTCCTGCCATGCTGCCAGAGGTATGATCAAACTATCTGTGGAATATGGTGGTTGCTTCTGGGTTCCACACTTTAGGAATGACATTGACAAACCCAACTTCATTCAGAGGACAGAAAGAAGAACCGTGACAGAATTAGATGCCAGGCTGTAAGAGAGTCATCTGAAGGAACTGAAGATGTTTAGGCTTAAGAAGAAGAAACCAGAGAATGTATGACAACAATCTTCAAATACAATGGAAGAGGGAGTAGACTTATTCTACTTGGTCCCAAATGGCAGAACTCAAGAGTCATGGGTAGAAGTATCATAGAAGGAAATTTAGATTCAAGGTAAGGAAAAGACTGTTTGGGATGGTATTGGGTTCAATTTCAGTGGAGGTTATCATTAGAGGTAATATGACCACATGTTTGAATACTACTCTCCTTCCCTTTCCAGACTTCCATTTATATGTTGATTTTTTCCCCTATATGAACTAAGCTTCTGAGGCGTGGGTATGGCGTGCTTATTTTTACTGGTATCTTAGTGCTTAGTACAGTGCCTAGAACATAGCATTAAATAAGTTATCTCTGTCTCTGTCTCTGTCACTCTCTTAGTGAGGATTCTCATTTCAGGTCCTTTTGAGTAGATGAATCACTAAAGACCCTTCCAATTCTGAGATTTTGTGGTAATATGATTATGTTTTAGAAATGACTTTTTATTTAATTGATATAGCAGAATACCAATAGCCCTGGATTTGGAATAAGAAGATGAGAATTCAAATTCCAGCTCTTCTACCAATAACCTGTTTAACTGTGGAGATATTAACTTGACTTCTCTGATATGTAAAATAAAAGATTTGGATTGAACCTCTGACAGGTTTAATACTACATACTACAAATTCTCCAAAGGTAGTCATAAAAAGTAGTTATTTTATAGATCTTTTGAAATTTTATCTCCCAACCAGATGACATTTAATAAAGATTTAAGGACAAATTAATTTTCTTCAAGCTAAATTCATTAGTGTATTAGATAATAAAATAAAATGACTTTCAAATGGCATCTATTTAACATTTTAATTTTGTTCTAAGATTTCTTGCTGTTTTATGGAATCGTTGATTTATGTTTCATCTAGTCTAGTTTTCAGGGACTCCATTCTTGGGAAAGGATGACCAATCTCTTTTAAACCACTGATTTTCCTTCCACTTCTTTTCTCAAGACACATTATTTCGTTTTTTACCTTTTGCTTTATTTCTTTTAGGTATTCATATAATCTGTGGAAAATTCCATTCACATCCTTTTTTTTCTTTGAGTCTCTGTGATGAGGGTACATTCTCTGGGAACCCCCTTGAATCTGGAGTATAGTCTCTGGGAACCCCCTTGAACTCTCCTTGAATCTTCCCACTAGATCTGGCCTCATCTAGGGTCATAAGCCTTTCCTTATCACTAGGCCCGAATCTCTATCTGACCTGGTCCAGTTGCTTCCTACCCTTAATCCTACCAAAATCCCATTCTCTTGTTTCCTGGAGTCTTGACTGCTAGTCACCCAGTCCTGTTAAGATCCTCCTTAGACTCCTCCTCAAGACCTTCCCTAAACCCCTCCTCTAGTCAACCCAGACCACCCCTCAATCCCTCCCACAATCTTTCTGTATATAAGTTTCATCTTGCCTTCATGAAGGTGCTCAGATTCAGTCTGGCTCAGTAGGTTGAATCTGGCCTGCTTGTGAAAACAAGCATCACGAATAGTAAGATTTCTTAAGACAACCCAATGTGGCGAATCCTTAAAAAACTTTGTGTTTTTCCTTGGCTGAGAAGGCTTGAGTCAAATTCTTTTGGCAGGACTGGGCATTTTGGTGTTTGGGGTCTTGAGGACCCCTAAAAACCAATGGTTCCCTACCATCATTATTTTTCCTTAACATCATCATCTGGATATAATTGTTGTGGCATTATAGTTGTAATCAGTTTTAATACAGGCCAGGGATTTCTTTGATTTCCTATCTCCAGCTTTAGTTTGTTTCTGAATTGGAGCTTTGTGTCTGGGCCAAGCTTCATATTTTGTTGCACTTTTGGATGGAATGGTTTTCCCTAGGTGATCTTGCTCTGGATCCCCTGGATTCTTTTGCTTCTATCTCCCTTCCCTGGAACACTCCTTCTGTCTTTTAGGTATAGGTTTTTCATTTTCTTTTTTTTCCTTTTTCTTTTTATCTTTTTGGTCTTTGATCTTCCAGGTTTTTCTCTGGAATCTCAGGACAGTTGGTTAGGGATCTTAGAGCCTCAATCTGAGTGATATGGAACTGCCTTGATCAGTACTGTAGATCCCATGGCTTCTAAGATCTTAATCTTGTGACTGTCTGACCTCTTGGGGCTTTCCAATGACCCTAGCAAGAGCTCTCTCAAGGGAATCCTTCCATCTTGCTGTGTGCAGACAAAATGCCTTGCAGGCAGCACATTGCCTATCTCTATTAGTACTGGCTGGTATTCACATTGCTGGAGGGACATTTTTTTATTGCCCTTGGGCTTCTGGCCAGCTGTTGTTTTGCAGTTATGCAGTTAAAGATGTTATTTGCTGTAGTTTCTCACTAAATTTATTTTAAAATAAATTTTAATTGGTATGTTTTATTTTTGTCTCCTAAATTTTCACCTGTATCCATCAATCTTTTAGCCTATTATCCGTATGATAAAATATTTCTAAGAGGAAAGAAAAAAAAAAAGAGAAAGCAAAAAAATCAAACTGATTAATGTGTAAGAATAAGCAAACAAACAAAACCCCTCATAATGTATGTGATATGCTATGCCTGAGCCCCCCTCATCTACAAGAAGGTATAGGGACAGATGTTCTTATCTATTTTTTAGACCTGTCAAGTTTATTCTTTGTTATTTTTTATATTTAATTTTTTCTAACTACATGTAAAAACAATTTTAAACATTTGTTGTTTCCTTTTAAATTTTGAGTTGCAAATTCTCTCCTTTTTCCCCTTCTCCCTTTCTTGAGAAGGCAAACAATTTGATATAGACTATATATGTACAATCATGCAAAACATATTTCCATACTAGTCATTTCATGAAAGAAACACAAACCAAAAACTACCCCAAAAAACAAATAAGAAAAATAAGGAAAAATTTTAAAAGTATTCTTCAATCTGTGTAAAGACTCCATCTGTTCTTTCTCAGGAGGAAGCATTTGTCATCATAAGTCCTTTCAAATTATCTTGGGCCATTGTATTTCTTTTTAAAAAAATTGTTTTATTATTTAATATTTTTTAGTTTTCAACATTGATTTCCGTAAGATTTTGAGTTACAAATTTTCTCCCCATTTCTACCCTCCCCCCACCCTGAGATGGCATATATTCTGATTGCCCCTTTCTCCAGTCTGCTCTCCCTTCTGTCACCCCAGTCCCCCCCCACCCCCCTTACCCTTTCTTTCTTGTAGGGTAAGATAGATTCCTATACCCCATTGTCTGTCTATCTTATTTCCCAACTGCATGTAAAAACAACTTTTCTTTTGAGCATTTGTTTTTAGAACTTTGAGTTCCAAATTCTCTCCCTTCTTCCTTCTCCACCCACCCTCCTTGAGAAGGCAAGCAATTCAACATAGGCCACAGATGTATCATTATGCAAAATACTTCAATAACAGTCATGTTGTAAAAGACTAACTATATTTCCCTCCAACCTATACTCTCCCCCTTTATTCAATTTTCTCCCTTGACCCTGTCCCTTTTCAAAAATGTTTACCTCCTCCCCTGATCTGCTCTCCCTTCTATCATCACCGCCTCTCTTATCCCCTTCCCCCCTACTTTCCTGTAGGGAAGATACCCAATTGAGTATGTATGTTATTCCCTCCTTAAGTCAAATCTGATGAGCAAGATTCACTCATTCCCTTTCACCTGTCACCTCTTCCCTTCCAATAGAACTGCTTTTTCTTGCCATTTTTATGTGAGATAATTTACCCCATTCTATCTCTCCCTTTCTCCTCCTCATATATTTCTCCTCTTACCCCTTAATTGTATTTATTTATTTATTTATTTTTAGTTATCTTCCCTTCCTATTCAACTCACCCTGTGCCCTTGGTCTATATATATATACGTATGTATGCATGTATGTATATATATTCCCTTCAACTACCCCAATACTGAGAAAGGTTTCATGAGTTATAAATATCATCTTTCCATCTAGGAATGTAAAGAAAAAAGTTCAACTTTAGTAAGTTTCTTATGATTTCTCTTTCCTGTTTACCTTTTTATGCTACTTTTGATTCTTGTATTTGAAAGTCAAATTTTCTATTTGGCTCTGGTCTTTTCATCAAGAAAGTTTGAAAGTCCTCTATTTTATTGGAAGTCCATATTTTGCCCTGGAGTATCATACTCAGTTTTGCTAGGTAGGTGATTCTTGGTTTTAATCCTAACTCCTTTGACCTCCAGAATATTATATTCCAAGCCTTTGATCCCTTAATGTAGAAGCTGCTAGATCAAATTGTTTCCTTCTGGCTGCTTGCAGTATTTTCTCTTTGACCTGGGTACTCTGGAATTTGGTGACAATATTCCTAGGAGTTTTCTTTTTGGGATCTTTTTCAAGAGGAGATTGGTGGATTCTTTCAATTTCTATTTTGCGCTCTGATTCTAGAATATCATGGCAATTTTCCTCGATAATTTCTTGAAAGATGATGTCTAGGCTCTTTTTTTTTTTTTATCATGGCTTTCAGGTAGTCCAATAATTTTAAAATTATCATTCCTAGATCTATCTCCAGGTCAGTGGTTTTTTCAATGAGATATTTGCATTGGTAACTAAGGTGGGGCTCCAGGTGGGGCTAATGAAGGGAGGTGTGATTATATCTTTGCTCCCAAGAAGGCCCCAAACCCCTAGCTATTAGGTGCTAAGCCAATGTGGGCACGAAGCCCCCAGGGTCCTAAGGGGAGTTGCTAAGACCAGAGCCAATAGTAAGAGCTTAAGTTCTGGTAGCTCAGATGACGTTTGATGATGGCTAAAGAGTGCATAAAAAGAGAAAACAGAGCTTTTTGCTTAGGGCTCTCACTCTTGGTAAATTTTCTCATTCTTTTGGTTCTGTTTTATAATTTCTTAATTACTCATAAAGTCACTAGCTTCCACTTGGTCCATTCCAAATTTTAAGGTAGTATTTTCTTCAGTGGTCTATTGGATTTCTTTTTCCATTTGAGTAATTTTCCCTTTTAAGGCATTCTTCTCCTCATTGGCTTTTTGGAGCTCTTTTGCCATTTGGGTTAGTCTATTTTTTAAGGTGTTATTTTCTTCAGTATTTTTTTGGATCTCCTTTAGCAAGTCATTGACTTGTTTTTCATGATTTTCTAGCATCACCCTCATTTCTCTTCCCAATTTTTCCTCTACTTCTCTTATTTGCTTTTCCAAATCCTTTCTGAGCTCTTTCATGGCCTGAGACCAATTCATATTTTTTCTTGGAGGCTTTTGTTGTGGGTTCTTTGACTTTGTTGACTTCTGGCTGTATGTTTTCATCTTCTTTGTCACCAAAAAAAAGATTCTATAGTCTGAGTCTTTTTACGCTGCTTGCTCATGTTCCCAGCCAACTACTTGACCCTTGAGCTTTTTGTCAGGGTATGGCTGCTTTCAGAGTGGAGAGTGCTTTGTCCCAAGTTTCAGGGGACTTGCACTGCTATCTTCAGAGCTACTTCTATTCTGAGGTGGCATGATACACCTCTCCGGGCTTGTGCTCTGGTCTGTGAGTGCAAGCACTCCTTTCTGCTGTGTAGCTACCAGGAGGACTTCCCCTCCATAGGCACCACAAGCTCTGCCACACCAGCGCTCCTCCTGCCGAGAACTGCCAACCAGGACCAGGACCCAGATCCAAGCAGGATAAAGCTAGAGAACCCTGCCTCTGTGCCAGCAAAATGCTTCCTGCACTCCTGCTCTGATCCACTGCTTGATTTCTCCCACTGCGTGGGCCAGGGACTCTGGAAGAAGCTGAAGCTGGAGCTCTGGAAGCAGCTTTCTGAGCTTCCTGCTGCTACTCCCTCCACTGCCTCTGGGGCTGGGGCCAGGCAGCCCACTTCTCTCACCCAGATGCAGCAGTTTTCCCACTGACCTGCTCTGTGGTCTTTGGCATTTGTGAGTTGAGAAGCCTGGTAATTGCTACGACTCAGGGATTCATGGCCCTGAGGCCTGCTCCACCTGATCTCCTCAGCCTGCTCTCCTTTGTATCTGATCTGTCCTGACACAGCCAATGCTGGGCTGCGCTCCACTCCCAGTACGGTGCAATAGACCCTTCCCAGCCACCGTCCAGGCTGTCCTGGGCTGGAGACCTGCTTCTCTCTGTTATGTTGTGGTTTCTGTAGCTCTAGAATTTGTTCAGAGCCATTTTTTACAGGTGTTTGGAGGGATTTGGGGGAGAGCTTAAGTGAGTCCCTGTTTCCCCAGCATCTTGGCTCTGCCCCCTTTTATTTGTTTTTTAATCACAATGAGTGCTATATTTGTCAAAAGCTTTTTCTGAATCTATTGAGATAATATGATTTTTATTGTTTTTGCTATTGATATGGTCAATTATGCTGATAGTTTTACTAATATTTAACTCGTCCTTCATTCCTGATATGAATTCCACTTAGTATGATCATTGTGATATAATGTTGCAATCTCCTTGCTAGCATTCTAGTATTCTTTGCTATTATGCACCATTTTTTTTTTTGGTTGGAAAAGATATTAATTGCTCATGGGTTGATTTAGGCAATATAATAAAAATGACGATTTTACCTAATTTTTTAAAAAATTTTCAGTGCCATATCAGTTGAGCTTCAAAATAATTATTTTATAGAGCTAGAAAAAATAATAAAATTCAACTGAAAGAACAAAAGGTCAAGAATATAAGGGGAATCAGTGAATAAAAAAAAAAAAGTGAAGAAAAGTAGTTTAGTCATACCAGATCTCAAACTATACTACAAAGGTGTAATCATCAAATCTAGCATTGGATGAACACAAAGGTCAAGCTTTTGGAGCAAAAATACTTTTTGGATACAAAATACTTTTTGGAGTATTTTGGAGTATTTTTGGATACAAAATACTTTTGGAGCAAAAATATTTGAGAAAAACTGCTGGCAAACTCGGAAAGGATTCTGACAGAAACTAGGCATAGACCAACCTCTCACAATGTATACCAAAACAACGTCAAAATAGGTGCATAATTTAGATGCAAAGGATGATATCTTAAGCAAATTAAGAGAACAGGGGGAAAATAATTCATGCCTTATCTATGGAAAAGGAAATATTTAAGGCCAAACAAGAGAGAAAAAATCACAGGAATAAAAATGGGTAATTTTGATTACTTTAAATTAAAACATTTTTTGGACAAAAATAACATAGCCAAAATTACAAGGAAAGCATGAACTGGGGGAAAAATAATGCCAGTTTCTGTGCTAAAGGTCTAATTTATCAAATATGGAGGAAACTGGGCCAAATTTATAAAAACAAGAGCCTTTTCCTTATTTGTAAGTGGTCAAAGGATATGGACTGCCAGTTTTTAGGAGAACAAATCAAAGCTATCAGTTGTCATATGCAAAATGCTCCACACTACTAATATTTAGAGAAATGGAAATTAAAACAATTCTGAGGTACCATCTCATGCCATTTGGTTTGACTAATATGGCATAAATGGGAAATAAGAAGTGTTTGAGAGGATGCGGAAAAATAGGAACATTAATGGATTGTAGTTTGAGTTGTGAACTGCTCCAGCCATTCTGGTGAATACTTTGGAAGTTTGCCCAAAAGGTTATAAAACTATAAATATGCTTTGTCCCAGCAATAACAATAGTACCTCTGTATTCCAAAGATATCAAAGGAAAAGGACACACACATACGCAAACACATTTATGTTTAGAGAAGCTCTTTTAGTTGTGATAAAGTATTAGAAATTGAGAGGATGCCCATCAATTGGAGAATGGCTAAACAGCTTGTGTTATCCAGTTTGATGAAATACTATTGGGCTGTAAAAATGACAAAGGGGATGGTTTCAGAAAATACCTGGGAAGACTTATATGAGCTGTTTCAAAATGAAGTGAGGAGAACCAAAAGAATAGTATACATAGTAACTGCAATATTGTACAATGATCAATTGTGGATGACTTAGCTACTCTGATTAATACAATTCTCCACAACAATTCCAAAAGATTCATGATAAAAAATGATATCCACCTCTAGAGAAAGAACTCATAAACTCATTGCAGATTGTAGTATACTTTTTCCACTTTATTTTTGTTGCTTTTATTTTTTTGCAACACTACTAATATGGAAATATGTTTTGATTGACTTCACATGCATAATAGGTATCATATTGCTTGTCTTCTCAATGTGTGGGCAGGGACTGAAGTGAGAGAAAGAATTTAGAACTGAAAAAAAATGTTAATAAATAGCTAAATAAAAAAAAATCAGAATGCCCCAAATTGATTGCTAAACAATTAATGGTTCTGAATTTTAAACTTTTGGAGTAGGCACTATCAGTTCCTTATGACAGGGGGAAAAGAGATGCTTCCTTCATTTGCTTACTGAGTTTCTATTAATTTGAATATAAAGAATAAAATATTTCTGGAGCACTCATTGATTTTCAATGTGTTCTGCACAATATGGTGAGTAATATGAACTACTTAAAAGTACTGATCTTGCTTACTTCATTTTCTTTGAAAAGATACTAGCAGAGCAAGAAGAGGTATTTGGCTGAGTGAAGGCCACGGATCTCAAGATGTTTAATGGCATACGTCAGTTTACTAAGCACCTATTAAAATGTGTCCAAAGATGTTTATTTTAAAATCTCAGTTTGCTAATTCTTGTAAAAATGTGGGCCTTGTAGTATTCCAAGGGGAAATGAGTACTGACTGAGAAAAATATATGAACCCTACATGGCTATATCCAATGAGTTCTAATGAGCTGAAGCCATGTCTGGATTTTAAGAGTTAATATCAAAGATTTCTGGGAAAAAATAATGTCACCATTACCAAGACTTCAATGTTCCTACCAATGTATATCTTTTTAGGAGCAACCACAAACAGATGAACATAATGGGAGTTCAGAAATACTTCCAAAGACAAAGGAACTAGCATGCATTGGAGCATTGGAGATTTCTAGAATGAGTGATTTAACTAGGCCTTGAAGGATCTAATTAACTGGTTCCCACATGCAGCAGTGTTGGCTTTGGCTGATCCAAGCAACCCCTCTGTTACACACAGATGCCATCCCCGATGGCCTGGGAACAGTTTTGAGTGATGAAAGTGATGGCTGTCATAAATCCATTGCTTTTGCCAGCTGGGGACTCATTGACAGTGAGAAGCATTATCCTTTCACAAGGTGGAGTTCAGGACCAGAAAAAATGCTGTCACTCAAAAGTTTCAAGGTAATCCTTGTAGAACATAATTTCAGATCAGGATAGACAACAACCTTCTAACAGGCTAAAATAGATGCAGCTGATAGCAGTAAAAGGTAAGTTGACCAATTATAATTTAATTTTCAGTATAAACCAGAAAAAAAAAAGCAACATGGAAACAGATGTCCTTGTCCCTTAAGACTCAAATATCTGGGAC
>CM053626.1:18875706-18896654 GCA_028646595.1 Phalanger gymnotis | reverse complement strand
TGGATACTATTCCTGGAATTCTTTCTGCCTTATTTCTGCCTCAAAAATCCTTCAAAAATCATAGCCCTGAGTGTTACCTTCTATAAGAAATCTTTTTTGATCTTCTCAGGCTAGTATTCTATCCCTCTTGAAATTAATTCGTGTCGCTTTGTATGTACTTTATTGTTTTTGTATGTACTGTATTGTATTTATTTGTTTAATTGTCTGAATGTATCATCCCCCACTTTAGAACACAACCTCTGTGAGGTCAGGAAATGTTTCATTTCTGTCTTTGTATCCCCAGTGTCGAGCACACAGCAGGTGCTTAATAAACATTTATTACCTTCATAGGGCCATAGATAAAGAGTTAGAAGGGATGTTAGAGGTCATCCAGTCCAACCTCGTCCTTTTTATGGGCAGGGAAGCCTGAGGTCTGGAAAAGTAAATGGCAAAGACAGGATTTAAACCCAGGCCCTCTGACTCCAATTCCAGGGCACTTTCCACTGTCTCAATTTGTTGTTGAGTTGAAGGTTGGCCAAGGACTTTATTTATTTATTTATTTAGTTTTTTTTTTCAAGAACTTTTTTAGCTATGGTCCATGCCAGGGAACGCAAACTAAGGACAGTTGAGAGACCAGGACCAAATTCAGGAAGGAAAGGTAGACATTTCTCAGTAGAGCAGGCAAACCCTATAGAGTAGCAAGAGATTGTAGTTGGGAACTGATATGTAAGATCGTGGAATAATCACATTTCTAGTCAATCGAATATACCAGGACCAGAGAACATAGGAGATTACAGAGACCTAGGTAAGCTGTGCTTAGGGATAGTGTGTGATAAAGGATCCAGTGTTAGGTTAGTTACTTCCTCTAAGAGCCATCCATTCTACCTTTTCATGTTTCGGATAGTCAGAGTGTATTACATAGCTGGGATGAGTGGGGATAGGTAAGAATGAAGGTTAATCTGAAAAGCTGAATTGACTGCAGAGAGATTTGCAGGAAAATTATTTGTTCAAATAGGTTGATTAATGGCAACAATTGATGTGAACATTGTCCTGTGTGGTTCTGATGGGGTGATGGGACCTGGACCCTTAGAAGGAAAAGTCCATGTCTTTGAAATCAATCCAGTCCTTGAATTTTCCCATATACTTCAGCATTTCAGATCACTGGTGCCTCACCCAAGGCAACTAACTGGCCTTGCTCAGTCCGGCCCACCTAGATCACCTAATTAGCTTACTTGACAGCCTTTCACTGCTTGCACCTGGCCCAGCCCAGACTACTTAGTCCAACCACATCCTTTCACTGTTCTTTTTGTATGTAAGCATCAATCTCATCCCCGTTAAGTATCAGATTCCCTAAGAATCTCACCAGCATTATTGGCCTTACAATAAATCTTGTGTTTTCACTGGAAGAAGATTTGAGTTAATGAATTTTTTTCAGGCACTCACCACTCTATGTTCTGGGTTCCTAACAACCCCAAACTGTATCAGTTCCACGGTTAGGGCAACATTTCCTGTGGGAGGGTTTTAGAAAGAACTGAGAACAAGACAGGCATCCAGGGCAATTTGGTCAGTGAAAATGGAGGGGTTGAGACATCTTGTCTTACAGCATTGTCTCTCTTTTCTCACAGGAATGCGGGCCCGAAGCGAGGAGACAGGCCAAAGAGGGGTGAGGTAATGAGCAAGAAGAATGAGGTTGTGTCCTGTGTGTAGGTAGATCTGTTTACCTTTTTCTGTAGTCAGCTTATACCACTTTCCTGTTTAACTTTAGAAAGATATGTATAAGGAGTCAAAGGAATCTCTCTCCAACTTGACTGCCCATGCTAAAGAAATTTCATGGAACTCTGGAGAGCAGCTTGGTAAGAGCACATTATCGGTTCTTTGTTTTTGAAATACTATAGCATTCTAATTTGTCTGTGATAGTCAAGAAATATTCAGGACCCTGTTCTTTGGAGATAAAAACTCACAATAACAATAACCACAACAATAGACATCTAAGTAAGGTTTTAGTATTTGCAAAGCATTTTACCTACGTTAAATATATTGTCTCATTGACCCTCTCAGCAGTCCTGTTAACACGATTTAGTCAGCCCTATCTTTGAAAATCATGTTGTAAATTGATTTAATTCTATAAAATGTCATGTTTTTACTTAATAGAGAAGGGGACTGAGAAGAACTTAACCCTATAAAAATGCTTTTAAAAAGGAGAATGGGTTAGTGTAAGAAAGATTCTTAGCATTTAGAAAAACAACAACAACAAAAAAAACTACCCCATTTTCTGTTGTGCATTCCTCCAAAAACCATTACAGAAGATTTGGGAGCGTCTGGATATTTTTAAAAGCTGAACTTGTTAAGGAATTATATTAACTCTAAAAAATTAAGATTTTATTTAATTTTTTTCTTAATTACATATAAAAACAATATTTAACCTTCATTTTTATAATTTTTGAGTTCCAAATACTCTCCCTTCTTCCAAACTTGATAGAGCAAGCACTCTGATATAGATTATGCACATAGAGTCATGCAAAACATATTTCCATATTATTAGCCACGTTGCAAAAGAAACACAGACTTCCTCCACTCCCTGCACCCCCCCCCCAATCAAGAAAAATAAAGAAACTAAACAAACAAACAAACATTATTTCATCTGCATTCAGATTCCACTAGTTCTTTCTCTGGAGGTGTATAGCATTTTTTATCTGAAGTTCTTTGGAATTGTCTGGGATCATTGTATTTCTGAGAATAGTCCTTCACAGTTGAACATATACAGTATTGCTGTTACTATCTACAATCATCTCTGCTCTGCTTACTTCACTTTTCATCCCTTCATATACCTTCTTCCAGGTTTTTCTGAAACTGATGAGGTTTAAGAAAAATGATGATGGTAGGGAACCATAGGTTTCTAGAGGTGCTCGAGACCCCCAAAGTACCGACATTCCGGGTCCTGCCGAGTGAATTCGACTCAAGCCTTCTCGGCCAAGAAAAAAGACAAAGTTCATTAAGGATTCACCATATTGGGTTGTCTTAAGAAATCTCACCCTTTGTGATGCTTGTTTTCACAAGTAGGCCAGATTCAACCTACTGAGCTAGATTGAATCTGAGTGCCTTCATGGAGGCAAGATGAAATTTATATAAAGAAAGTTTGTGGGAGGAATTGAGGGGTGGCCAAGTAGCCTGGGGTGACTAGAGGAGGGATTTAGGGAGGGTCTTGAGGAGGAGTCTAAGGAGGATCTTGATGGGAGGGGGTGACTAGAGGTGAAGACTCCAGGAAACAAGAGAATGGGATTTTGGTAGGATTAAGGGTGAGACGCAGTTGAGCTAGGCCAGGTAGAGCTTTGGGCCTAGTGATAAGGAAAAGCTTATGGCCTTGGGCAAGGCCAGATCTAGTGGGAAGATTCAAGGAGAGTTCAAGTGGGTTCCCAGAGACTATACTCCAGATTCAAGGAGGTTCCCAGAGACGGTATCCTCATCAAAATCATCCTGCTCACAATTTCTTATAGTACAATAGTATTCCATCACAATTGTATCTCACAATTTGTTCAGACGTTCCTCATCCCTTCAATATCCAATTCTTTGCTACCATACACAAAAAAAGCTGCTACAAATATTTTTGTACAAATAGGTCCTTTTCCTTTTTCTTAGATCTCTCCTCCCCCACCTTTTTCTTTGATCTCTTTGGAACATGGACCTAGTAAAGGTATTGCTGGGTCAAAGGGAAAGGATGGTTTTATAGCCCTTTGGGCATACTTCTAAATTTCTTCTTCAGAATGGTTGGTTCAGTTCACAACTCCACTAAGACTTCATTAGTGTCCCAATTTTTTTCACATCTTTTTTTTTTATTTTCTTTTTCTGTCATATCAGCCAATTTGATATATGTGAGGTGGTACTTCAGAGTTGCTTTAATTTGCATCTAACCAGTAGTAATTTAGAGTATTTTTTATGTAAGTATAAATAGCTATGATTTCTTCTTCTAAAAACTTCCTGTTCATAGCCTTTGACCATTTGTCAATTGGGGAGTGACTTGTATTCTTATTAATTTGACTCATTTCTCTACATATTTGAGAAATGATATCTTTATTATAGAAACTTCCTATAAAACTTTTTGGGATTACATTAATTTTTAATCTCCATAGTGAGAGAAATGATTATTAATAACCAATGACTTGGGGAGATTTGGTCTTTGCCCTTTTCTCTATTCTCCTTTCAAGATCTCAGTCTCCAAAGGAGGAGACAACCTTTTCCTCTATCCAACCCCACCCAACCTTACAAGGAATCTCTAGTCTAAGGTAAATTTCATTCAATCAAGCTTGGGTGGAGACAAACCCTTTTGTCTAAATTACTCAAAGCTATGGGTAGTCTTGGTATAGAGATGGCCTCTCTTTTCTAGGGTGACATGATGTTACTCTCAGCCTCTTATTGGAGTAAACCCATTTCTCTTTCTAAAGTCAACTTGTCATTAATTAGCCAGAGTTGATTGCTACCCTCTTGAACGGTTTTTTTTTTCCCCCAAAGAACATATTAGTCTTGAGCCTACCACCAGGAAAGTCTTTGGTGTAAGACAGATGACCATACTTTTACTAAAATGCTGGCATTATGAACGTAATGATTAAATTACTCAGAAATTATATCTTTTGAATCTTTTTAATATTCACAATAGTCAGGAAGTATGATGAAAAAATAATTTGATCTCTGAGCAATGAACTCAGTCATAAAAACTGAGTTCAAAACTTCACTTTGCCACATACCACTCGTGTGACTTTGGACAAGTAGCTTGACTGCACTTAACTGCCCTCAGAAGTCTTTTAAACTCCAGACTTATAATCTATGAGGCTTCCTTTCTTTTTCCCTCTTGGGCCACAGTCTGGGATGTGGAGGAGGACTAGTTTATGGCAGGAATTTATGGAAGTTGGAGTTCAGTGAAATTGGTTCAAAGACATCCTGTCACAAGGGTTTTGTGGCATAAAGATGAGAAAACAGCTCTATCTTGCAAGCTGTTATAAATTGCCCTTGGGATGGGGGTTCCTTACTCTTTGTAGAGTAATTTTTTTTCCAATTTTATCCCTAGTGCTAAGAAGCAGTTCTCTGGAAGAGATCATTGGCTTTTCTCAAAGGACTGAAAACGAGGTGCTAGGTTTGTTTCAGGGTGTTTAAAATTAAAGGAGGTTAATGGGGTGGGGGAGCTGGGACTTGTGCTCATTCCTGAGCTGACTCCCAGCTATTATCTTCCTGCTTCCCATTGAAAATAATAAAATATGGAAACAAATAGGAATATTATTTCTAGAGTAAAAGGACCTGGGTTTGGATCCCTCCTCTGATATTACCTGTATGACTTTGGGTAAGTCACTTAACATTTCTAGCCCTCAGTTTTTTCATTTGAATATATTATCCCCAAGTGCTTGGCACATAGTAGGTGCTTAATAAATCTTTATTGACTAATGGAGAATATCTTTCCCCTACTTCAGTGCAGGTGCTTCGATAGCATGATAATACAATTAATTGGTTACTGAGTTAACATCACATGATATAAAAAGAGGCAATCTCTGCCCCATGGCTCTCCTTTCTGTTGGCTTTAAGGTGTAAAGACAACTCTCTGAGCTCCAGTGGGGTGATTCCCCTCTAGGCTCACTTCCATAAGCACATCATTTCCTAGGCAGGTATGAGTCCAGGATGAGTCCTCCTCCTGTTTGTGTCATTTTTCCTTTGGTACAGATTCTGGTGATATGCTAAAAGGCAGTTGGTATCTCACTTCCCTCATTCCTTGGCATCATAGCAGTGGCATGAGAAAGATAGAGACAGACAGAGACACACAGAGACAGCCTTTACCTGGTGCTGTTTGGGCCATCCTCAGTGGAGGTCAAACATGAAATATCTACCTAGTGGCCCTATTGCAAACATCCTAGTATTGCACGTTAACCTCTCAGTTGCTTATAATCATATGATTTTTAAATTGCTTAACATTCTTCTTGCTGGGTGAGGATTATAACTGTCCCTTTCATATCCAACCCATAGTTGTACTATGGGTATCTCTTTTACTATCCCTTGCTGAAGAGGACTGGGATGGTAAAGATGAAAAAGATGATGATGATGATGAAAACTAGCATTTATATAACTCTTTAGGGTTTGCGAAGTACTGGACCAATGTCATTTCATTCTGTCCTTACAACAACCCTAGGAAGTAGATGTTATTATTTTCCTCATTTTATAGATAAGGAAACCAAAGCTAATAAATGTTAAGTGACTTGCCCAGGGTCACACAGCTAATAAGTATCTGAGGCTGCATTTGAATTCAGGTCTTCATGACTCCTGGACTAGTGCCCTATTTAATGTGCTATCTAGGTTCCTCAAATTAAAAAGAAAGAAAGAAAGGGAGGAAACAAGGAAGGAAAAAAGAAAAAGGAAGGAAGGAAAAGAAAGGAAAGAAAGAAAAGAAAGGAAGGAAGAAAAAAACAGAAAGAAAAAGAAAGAAAAAACTACAGCTAAAAAGAAAGTTGTTCCTCAGGTAGCTAGGGTGGGTGAGGAGTCTACTTCCTCTATTGAGGAAACAGGAGATCCCCTGGGAATGAGCCCAGGGCCGAAGACCAAGCAATGAACAGTCCTTGGCTATGGCCACCAGCCCCGTGGCCTCAGCTTAGTAGTGACTGGTTTACCAGTGTTAGATAATAGAAAGTAGTTGTACTTTATGGCCGCTGAAGTCCCTTTCACTTCTACCTCCATATTCTCAAGAAAGAGAATAGTCGTAAGGAAAGGAATAAATAAAATCAGATCACAATATAATTTTCCAAAGATAGAGATAATTACAAAAGAATCATAAAGAGCAAGTCAAGTGCCTTTAATTGAAAAAGCTAATATTGGTACTGGGTGTCATGAGGTGACTGAGAACAAGGTGAGCTCCTCCTGAGAAACTGGAGGCTGAAGTCTTTAGCTGGCTGTATCTTCCCCTCGTGGTTCTAGGGGTAAATCTCAGGTGGAAATTGTTTCTTTTTTAATGCTATTGGTTCAAGGCCCCATTCTAGTGAATTCCTTCCACTTTCTATTCCTAGTAACTAACGACCTAGTTCCACTTAACCTATTATCCTTCATTAGCTTTTACAAATGGGTGTTCATTTTGAAGATGAAGGATTCCTGGTATCTACACCTACACTCTCCTCTGCACTACTATGGGCTTCAGGTGAGGGATGGCAAAGGGACACAGCCTGTATTCATGGGCTACAGTTAGCCTCAGATGTGGAGGGTTCGAGGTCTCTTGACTTACACCACCATCCCTCTTCTCTCACTTCAGTGTAGTCAGGCAGGAAGGAGACAGACCAAAGAGGGGCTCTTCTGGCCATATCTCTTTTGAATATACCCCATTTCTAACTACTAAGTCAATCCAAAAGCTTCTCTTGCATCAGCAGAACAGATTTAGTCGCAGAATATCTGTGTCTATTCCTGATCCACACGAGCCAAGCACTCTGTGCATGCTCATAAGGACTAGGGATCCTTGGCCAGTCCTGGCTACATTCAGATAAGGAAAGGAAAGCTCATCAAGGTGAAGTATCTAACCCAATGTCATGCAGGCAATAATAATCTCTGCTGCTTACATTATCCTTTGAGATTTCAAAGCTTTTACAGCAATGGTCACGTTTGATAATTACAACAACCCTGTGATGGCAGTGCTCCAGGTTATAGTTGGCTAATAATTGAGAGAAGGTGGTTTAGCGACTTGCCCAGGGCCATACAGCTAATGTATCTGAGGCAAGAAAGCAATTATTATGTTAACCTCAGCGGTATCCAGGTGCACTTTCAGCTTCGTGTCCATCACACCATGCTGCCTTTCTACAGTACTATAGAAAGTGGTAGAATCCAGATGCTAACTCCATATCCAACTCTTTCTACAACACAACGGAGCCACCTCCCTGGCCAGAAATTTTTAACTGCATGAACATTAATCATGCTTTAGGGTAGCTAGGTAGCTCAATGGATAGAGTGCTGGGCCAGGAACTAGAAAGACTTGAGTTCAAATCTGGTCTTGGACATTTACTAACTGTGTAACCCTGGGCAAGTCATTTAACTTTTTTTTTTACTACTTCACCTGAAAAATGAGAAGGAAATGGTAAACCACTCTAGTGTCTTTGCCAAGAAAACCCCAAATGGGGTCACGAAGAGTGGAACATGACTAAGGACATAACTCAAATGATTGAACAAAGAACCATTGGCAGAGAGCTCTTAGAAGTTTGTGTCAGGCCAAATGTGGGAAAATCATATTCACTCAATTGATATTTACAAAGAAGCAATCAGTCAACAAAGCATTTATTTAGTACTCACTGTATGTCAAGCAATATGTTAAATGTTGAGTAAACAAAAGAAGGCAAGCATAGCCCCTGCCCTCAAGAAGCTTACATTCTAATGAGGGGTACAACATGCAAATAACTAGTTACATTAAAGATAGATGCCAGACCCTGGGCTAGGCATTTGGTATACAAAAACAAATGTTTTTGCCCTCAGGGAGCCTATACTCTACTGCATTGTAGTCTATCTTTGGTAGAGGGGAATCAGCTCACAATCAAGCAAGGACAGGCTTAGTTGATCCCTGACAAATAGCTGAAATGCTATTACTGGCAAGAAGCTGTGATCATGTCAAAGAAAGTGATTATTAATTAACTAGCTGCTCCCAGGTGGACATATCCATGACAACGCTTTTGGGTACTAAAATGTTTTACAATGTGTATTGGATGCATTTGGGCTATCTACCAATAGGCTGGTTCTAGGTGTCATAAACCCTCAGTAATAATTTAATATATAAAGCCAAGGGGTTTTGCTGGCTTATTACTAAGGGAGCAGGAGCCAGCTTCCAGAGGACTACAGTGGAGAGACAGCACAGGCTATGAGGTAAGCCTCAGGCTCAGCTTTAGTTGCCATTCTGAACTTTTTCATGGACAGTTCCAATGCAGTTCCTGGTTGTGTTAGTCTGGCTCTCTTTGCTACTGTATAGATGTGGCTTAATGTCCAAGAAGCAGTGTGCCTTCGAGCAGCTTACTTAACTTCTCTGGGCTTCTGTTGCTTCAGTGACAAAACACAGGGTTTAATTAGATAAGTTCTACAGTCTCTTCCAGTTTTAAATCTAAGTATACATCCTATTTTTAAGGCTTAATTATTACTTTGAATAAAATTGCCAATACAGTTTGCAATAACAACAATAGCAGTGCTTAACATTTACACAGGACTTCAACATTCATAAAATCCTTTATACATGTTATCTCTTTATCCCATTTGATCCTGTCCATCCCTCTATGGGGTAAGCAGAGTAGGTATCCTAAGAATAACAGCTAGCATTAATACAGCGCTTGAAAGTTAGTAGAGTAGTTGACATATCTCATCTCATTTGCTACTCACAGCAAACCCGTGAAGTAGGTGCTGTTGTTATCCTCACCTTACATATGAGGAAATGGAAGCTGAGAAAGGTTAAGTAACTTGGCATGGGTCGCACAGCGAAGAAGTGTCTAATGCAGGATTTGAACTCAGAACTTTCTGCCTTCAGGTGAAGTGCTCCATCGAGCTGCCTGCCATCAGGCCCTTTGAAAGAATAAAAAACTAAGCATGACGGTAGTCTAAAGTTTGCATCTAGAACTTAGGGATTTTTTTCTTTGCTTTTTCTTCACTTATTTTGGTTAAAATTATGTCTTCAGACTTAGTTGGGAATGCATAGAGATCAACTTAATTAAATCTTCATAATTGTGAGCAAATAGGAAAAAAAAAGTTTTAAAGTAAATTTGGGAGAAAGTATGGTTATTTGTGTGATACAATTAAAAGATGAGAGGAAGCTTGCTACCATGATTAGAGGGACAATCTTGGTTTCAAGTCTTGCCTCTGATCTATCCTGGCTTTGTGACCCCGGATAAGTAATATAACCCCTTAGAATCCCAACTCTCTATGTTGTAGCACTGATGCTGTTATATGCTGGCAGAGGGAATTTTCTCATTAGGAGTAAATTAAATCACAGATATTGTCCCATCCTATAATTAAAGCATAAATGTCACCCTTGTAAAAGTTTAATTGGCCTAATGACTTTGGACTTTTAGAAGAATTTTCTTTCACTCATAAATGCTTCTTGCCAACCAATCAAGTGTCATTAAAAAAAAAGAAAATAAATATACAAAGCAGAAAGGGAGTTTGTTTACAAATTGTAAAACAACTTTCCCTATTCATTATTGTAAACAATGATTAATGTATTATCTCTAATATGAAAATAATTATAATGGCATATCCCTGCAAGCACTCACATGAATGATTCATTCTGTGAAGTTTGTTGATTTTATCATGATTTTCCTATATAAGAAAGGGATTGTTTCACGGTAATTATTGATTTGTCAGCCTAAGGCGTTATTAACATAATGAAAACTTCAATGACTGTTATTTTATTAGTCTGAACCTGAAGATTAGTTGTACAGGAAAGTGAAATATCTATGGGCATCATGTGGTTCTTTGGGTGAGGTAAGAGCAGGTTGCTGTATAGATTTACAGTCTAAATTTCAGGTCTTTGATGGCATAGATCCCAGTGCTAATGAAGTGGCTTTGCCTTCTTGCCATCCCTGAGTTTCAAAAATGAAGAGTTTGTGCATTTCTTGAAGCCAATCAGATGTTAGGAATTGACTAAACTTCTGCAATCATTTGTTCCCATTATTAAAGTGGCATTGCATTTTGTACCCACAGACAGTGGTTTAGTGCCTAGTGGACATGCCTTGATCACAAACATGCACCACTCCTATCTCTGGAATAGTTCTCACTGGGAATATTGAGGCAGTTTTATAACTGATCATTTGGACTTCAGCTTATATCCATGTCTCTTATACATTTTTCTGGATTAATCTTCCTCTTGCACAGACATTCTCTATTAATGTCTATGTCAAAACTTTTCAATTAATAACTATTACTTACTAAATAGACATCGAGCTCTGTATTCTGCTATTCAAGGCCCTCAATAGTTTGGTTCTACCCTACCTTTCCAAAGTGATTCAGTTTATACTCTGGGGAGTTGGCATTTCAGTATCTCCCAGACAAGTCTCACACTTGCTCCCCTCTCTCACTTTACTTGCATGATTATGAGTATCTAGAATACCTTCTCGCAGATATCCAAGTTGGGCCAATCCTTCAAAATTGAGATCAAATGCCGCCTCTTCCTCCTCATCTAAGTATTTATTGATTCAGCAGAAATTCTCTTTTCTTCTTTCATTCATACATAGCATTCCATCTTTGCATTTTAAATATACTTATTATGTACCATTTTATAGAATATAAAATAATATCATAAAATAATATATTACTATCATGCTTTTAAATTTAGAAAGTTCTGCCTAACAATAGCCCTTTGAGTTAAGAATTACTAAAATTGTCCTCACTTTACAGATAAAGAAATTGATGATAAGGTGAACTATATGATTTGTTCAATTTCACACACCTAACCATTTAGATATGTACCATATCCACATTCTAGATTGTAATCTTTTTTTTGATTGTTTTTTGTTTTTTTGGCAGGGCAATTGGGGTTAAGTGACTTGCCCAAGGTCACACAGCTAGTACATGTGTCAAGTGTCTGAGGCCAAATTTGAACTCAGGTCCTCCTGACTCTAGGGCCGGTGCTTTACTCACTGTGCCACGTAGTGCTTTACTCACTGCGCCACCTAGCGGCCCCTAGACTGTAATCTTTATGAGGTCAAGAACTGTTTTCTTTTCTTTTTTTTTTTTGTTCAACATGTTTATACCACATTGTCAATTTGTATCGACAAATTGTACAATGCTCGGTAGATAATTGTTTCTAATATAGTTTTATGAAACCAAATAAAATCATATAGCAATCATTCCCAGACTAAAACGTATTGTGAAAAGTTTTAGGATAATATAAATGAATGTATTTATGCTATTGTGGCATAAAGGTATTCTTAAGATCTGTATAAAGAGAAATAAATGAATGCAACCACAAGCTTTAAAAGGAACATTCTCCTGTAACATATCATGCATCCTTTCATGGGATCACAGGAAAGGTGATGCCTTGATAAAAGGCATCTGTTTCACTCCTAGTGCTTGCTAGAACTGTTTCTCACATAGATGATTAGAATTCAATGAGACTGAGAAGCAAGGCACAGTGGTGAGAACACTGAGTCTAAGAACATGGGTTTGAATCTTGCCTCTGCCACTGATTAACCTTGGACAAACCACTTGACGTTTCTCAGTCTCAGTTTCCTCGTCTGTAAAGTGAAGAAGCTAGACAAGTTGACTGCTGACTTTTCTTCTAGATACAGATCTAAGACTTTTTCACCTTGATGCTTTAATGTTCCTTAGATAGCCCCTATATCCAAGAATGTTATAGTGGGGAGCAGGGCAAATTGGACTGCATGGTACTGAAGGCCCTTCCAAGTCTGAAATTCTGTGATTCTATGTGTTGATTAGACTACAGTATCTCTCTTACTTTAATTAAGCAAATTGATGGACTTAATCACTAACAGGAGCAAGATGTATTTGGGAAGACTATTTACACTATCTTTTGATCCCCCTCAGTTTCACTCCAGACTCCCTGTGGTAGTGCCTCTTAGGACTTATGTAAGTCCTTGGAGAGCTGTGTTGATCTCTGGCATGAACTAAGCAACAGGAGGCAGAGTCATTGCTAATTGCCCCACCTGAATTCATGGCCCAGACCTAGGACAAAGCGCTTTCTGCCGTTTAAGGATTTCATTTCCCAACCACGTTTTGCATGTTTCTGCTCCTAAGCTTGTTCTCTCTTCTCTCTAACTCACAGATGGAGGATTGTCCATACTGGGCTTTTAAATAGACATAACCTCTGGAATTAAGAAAGAATGATTCTTTACTAGGGGAAAAAAAAGGAATGACAACTATGCGTGGACTTACAAACATATAAATCCTATAACAAAGAAGCACGTTTTACAAATATTATCCTCCCTGATCCTTTTAACAGTCCTCCAAGGAAGTGCTATTACTATCTTTATTTTATAAGTGAGGAAACCCATGTAAAGAGATGTTAAGTGACTTGCCCAGAATCACACAGTCAGTAAATGTTACAGTCAATAAATGTTTGAACTCAGTTCTTCCTATTTCTAGGCCAGGCATTAGATGGGATATTTAAGATACAAAGACAAAAGCAGAAGCTTCTTGTCCTCAAGAATCTTCTATTTTATTAGTGGAGATTCATGTATTCACTCATATCTTTGCTCACTCACCAGAGAATACTGGAGTATGTATTATGTATTCAGCCTTGTGCTAGGTACTGAGAAGATGAGAAAATCAAGCCTAAGCTTAATTTCTACCCCCATGGAGGAAATACTGGAACAAGAGAAATAAGGTGTGAATGAGTAGATGACAAGAAGTGTCAATAATAACTCACATTTCTATTGTACTTTAAAATTTATAAAAAGATTTCCTAACAATAGCCCTGGGAGGCAAGCATGACAAGTATTTTCATCTCCATTTTACAGGTGAGAAAACTGTGTAACTAAATAAATGAATCATATAATATATGCTGTAGGAAGTCATGGAAATGTGATAGAATAGTGTAGTCAGGGAAAGCTTTCTGGAAGGACTGGGAATTAAGTTATGATTGTAAGATCAGAGAGTCTTTAGATAAGTACAGAGAAAGGAAAAGTGTGTGTGTGTGTGTGTGTGTGTGCAACTACATATGGGAAAAAAATAAGACTCAAGATTAGTTTGGTTTGCTTGAGGGAGTGAGTACTAAAAAGATTGAAAGTGTTCACACTAAAGAATAGTGAATGATTGAATAGGTAACTTGAATCTATGTCGGACATATCCTTGAGTGCATGGTTAAAGAGACTGGACTATTATTAAGGCAATCTAGAGACATTGGAGGCTTTAGAGTCCTGGGGCAGCACGTCAAACTGATAGGAAGAGTAGGCAAGTTGAATGAACATTGGATGTGGGATCAAGAAAGAGTTCATGTTTGAAATTATGTTCTGACACTTATCAATTGGCCTTGAACAGATCATTTGACCTCTTAACCTCTGCTTCCTCATCAACAAAATGAGGCTAATAATAATAAAATATCTTCATCACGAGCCTATCACAGGGTTATAGAGAAGACAATGTTTTACTAAGTCCAAGTTTATGATAATGGGATTTTTATGATATGGAAGACCAGTCAATTATTTGTAGGGAAGATTGGTGAAAGGAAGGAGAGACTGGAAAGAAAGAGACCAATTATTAGACTGGCAATAATCTGGGCACTTGGGTCGGAGCAGGGTGGCGGCTGCAATTGTGACGAGGCAGAGATGGTTGTGAGAAATACTTCAAAGCAAGAATCTTTAGGACTCAATTCCAGATTGAATATTGTGGGCAAAGCACAAGGGAGAATCAGTCAAATAGCAAGGATTTATTGAGTTCCTTCTAGCTGCCTAGCTCTGTGAGAGGCACTCTGGAGGGACACTAAACTGCATTTGAATTTGTTTCTTGAAATTTTTGGCTTTCATTAAGGTTCAGTTCAAGTTCCCCTTTCTGGGAGAATTCTTTCCTGAGGACCCAGCTGTTGGTGTCTTTCCCACACTGGACCTAAGGTTACCTTATATCTGCTTTCTATGGACTTTTTTCTCTCTTTCTGTCTCTCTCTCTGTCTCTCTTTCTGTTGTTTCACTCCTTATAATGTCAACTCTTTGAGGTCTAGGACTTTTTGGCTTTCATTTTTGTATCACCACCCATTTGACCCAGTGTCTGGCACATAGTAAGCAGTTAGCAAATGTTCATTAATTTATTTGGATTTGGGTGTTTGACAAATTAATAATAAATAATTTTAATAAATAAATAAATAATTTCAAGATAGAGAAGTCATTTTCTCACCATAGCCCTGTGAGGTAAGCAAATACACATAGTTTCTGCCCCAAAATCTTAAAATCTATTCATGAATGTGAAACAAAACAGTGGAAAAAGAACTAGATTTGTAGTCAAAGAACCTTGTTCACATCTCAGGTCTTTTACTTACTGTGTGATCTTAGGCAAGCCATTCAACTAACCTCAGCCTCAGTGTCCTCATCTGTTCAATTAGAGGGCTAGACTACATGACCTCTGAAGTTCCTACTCCCCTTTAAACTATAATCCTACAATATCCATGAGAGGCAGGTCAATCTATAATAAAACACAAATTGTGAAATAGAGACTAGTATGTGTACCAGGTGAGGAATGGAGAGATAGATAGGGACTAAAGCTGTTGGGGAACATTTCAAGTAGGTGAGAGTAATTGAGATAATTCTAAGCAGAGAAAGATGACATCATAATCCTTGTTCCGAAAGACGGGTGGAAACAGATGGTGGGCATCTTTGTATTCTATAATGACCATTATAAACCCTCAAATGCCTATTGGGCCTGTGTTCCTTTGGCAAAGACCTTCAAGACCTGTTTGGGTCCCCCCCACCCTCCAACAAGACTGACCAAAGTCTTAATTAAAGGATAAGAGTTATCTTCAAAGCTGAATACATTAGATATTTCCCAAAGGCAGTTTTATGTGGGGTTTCCTTCAAGTCTGAAATATAATGAGAACATTTGTACAAGTTAGAAGTCAATGATAGCTGCTAGAACCACTAAAACAGAGGCATCCCAGGACATCTCAAGAGTTTGTCACTGAGGTGCCCAATAGAAATAAATAAAATAACCAAAAAGGAGTAGACATTAGGCAATTAGGAGTTGAGAATATTTCATAACATACTGGAAATGAGAGAAAAATGCTTGTCTACATCTTGTAAGACCTAGGGGAAGAATGAACACTGGTAGTCTGGATAAATTTAATGAATGCTATGAAATAAATGCACAGTCTTAAAATATATTTCTCAAAATATTTTTTTCCCATAATAGTATTCTTCTATTACATGTAAATATAGTTTTCAACATTCATTTTTTGTTTTTTTGTCAACATTCACTTTTATAAAATGTTGAGTTCCAAATTTTTCTCCCTCCCTCTCTCCCTTCCTCCCTCCCCAAGACAGCAAGCAATCTGATAGAGGTTATACATGTACAATAATGTTAAACATATTACCACATTTGTCATGGTGTAAAAGAAGAATCTGAATAAAAGGGAAAAACTATGAGAAAGAGAAAACAAAAAACAAAAAGTGAAAACGATATGCTTCCATCTGCATTCAGACTCCATAGTTCTTTCTCTCGATGTGGATAGTGTTTTCAATCACAAGTCTTTTGAAATTATCTTGGATCCTTGTATTGCTAAGAAGAGCTAAGTCTATCATAGTTAAGCATCACACAATGTTGCTGTGGCTGTGTACAATATTCTACTGGTTCTACTCACTTCACTCAGCATCAATTCATGTAAGTCTTTCTGGGTTTTTCTGAAATCTACCTGCTCATCATTTCTTATGGCACAATAGTATTCTATGACATTCATATACCAGAACTTGTTCAGCTGTTTCCCGATTGATGGGCATCCCCTCAATTTTCAATTCTTTGCTACCACAAAAAGAGGTGCTATAAATATTTTTGTACACGTGGGTCTTTTTCCCTTTGTCATGATCTCTTTGGGATAGGGACCTAGTAGTGGTATTGCTGGATCAAAGGGCATACGCAGTTTTACAGCCCTTTGGGCATAGTTCCAAATTGTTCTCCAGAACGGTTGGATCAGTTCCCATCTCCACTAACAATGTATTAGTGTTCCAATTTTCCCACATTTTCTCCAACATTTATCATTTGCCTTTTCTGTCATATTAGCCAATTTGATAGGTGTGAGTTGGTACCTCAGAGTTGTTTTAATTTTCATTTCCCTAATCAAGAGTGATTTATATCAAAATATTTTTTAAGTTCACCAATGCCAAATTAAGAGTCTCTCCCAATACAGTGCAAAATTGAACATAGGTCCTTTTGATTGAAATTTGGTGTTCTATTCAATAGTCTGGTTCGAATAAGTACAGAAGCCCATTAGTGGATCATTTTGCAGTATCATTTTAAAAATCCAGGATAATAAGATCCAGGCTAATTACTTCCAGAAAGCTGGGAGATAATCTTAGGGACATGCTAAAGGATTAGGGTAATAGAATGAATTAGTTTCCTAAAGTAATGAATTGGATCATGGCTTTAGAACTGCCTTCCTCTAAGGACTCTTTGTGAGGGAAGAGGTGACCCTATCAAAGTGAAAAGGCTTTGCTTTTGGCCCCAATGGGGTATTGTATATCTGCTGACTAAGGCAAGGGCATTGAGAAGATCATTATTGAGTTTACTAGAAAGCAGTAATGATGATGATATAATTAATAATAACAATAGTAATAAGTAGTAGTAGTTAGTGCTGGTAGTCATTCAAGCAATAAGCATTTAGCAAACACTATTTGCAAGGTGTAGTGCTAAGTTCTGGAGAATCAAAGAAAGACACAGTAACTAAGGAAAACTACTAAGTTGTAGAGGAATCATATTCAATGTCAAAGGGGCAGCTAGGTGGTGCAGTGGAGAGAGCGCTTGATCTACAGTCAAGAAGACTCATTTTCCTGAGTTAAAACCCAGCCTCGGACACTTACCAGCTATATTACCCTGGCAAGTAACTTAACTCTGTTTGTCTCAGTTTCCTCATGTGTAAAATGAACCACTGTGTATGTGTATGTTAGTGTGTATCTATCTGTCTATGCCAATAAATAAATATTTTAAGTGCCTACTATTTGCCAGATACTGTGTTAAGTGTTGGGGATACAAAAAACAAAAAACAAAAAACAACAAAGGATAGCTCCTCCTTATATGGAACTCACAATCTAATGAAGGAGAAAACAAGCCTACAAATATGTTCAAATATGTTATATACAGAAGAAAAAAGAAATTAAGAGAGGGAAAGCAATAGAATTAGGAAGAGTTGTGAAAAGCTTTCTGTAGAAGATGGAATTATTGTGGAGTACTAAAGGAAACCAGCTAAGCTGGTAAGTGGAGATAAGGAGGGAGAACATTCTGGGCATGGGAGAGAGTCAGAGAAAATGCCTAGAGTTGGAAGATGGAATGTCTTGTTCCTGGAACAACAATCAGGACTGTGTCACTGGGACCACAAGTATGTGGTTGGGAGTAAGGTGAAAGATGGTTGGAAAGTTAGGAAGGGCTTTGAATGCCATACAGAGGATTTTGTATTTGATCCTAGAGGCGTTCTTGAGCCACTGGAATTTATCAGTTAGGAGGGTGATATGATGACACTTATGCTTTAGGAAAAGCACTTTGATGGCTGAATGGAGAATGGATTGGAGTGGAGTGATTCTTGAGGCAGGCCAACCCTTGAGGCAGGCCATTGAATTGTCTAGGCATGTGGTGATGAGGGCCTGCACTGAATGGGTGGAAGTGTTAGAGGAGCAAAGGGGCACTCAGCACAGTGTCTGGCACAGAGAAAGTACTATAAAAATGCTAGGTGTTGTTATTATTATCATTAGTGTTATAAAGGTTGAGGGAGGGCATGAGTTTTTCAGTCCTAAATAAATATCTTTGCATATGACTGCATTGGTGATAGTACATACTTCCAAATATACACACACATACATAAATCTGTGCCTTTGTATGTGTATATATGCATATGTATGTATATGTGTATATATACATACACACACACACACATACATACTGCATTGAGACCAATTCGTCTCACAAAAATGTTTTTGGTAATGCCTCAAAATCCCATGCTGTGTGTAAAGAATGGTAAAAAAGCTATCAGAAAATTATAATTTATGTTTTTATTCCCTGGTAGTCAGGAACTGTCATTAAAAAGTAATGACAATAAAAATAGATTTCTCTACCATATGCTAGTTTTATTGTATTTTAGATAGGCAGTATCCTGTGACAAAGATTGGTTTTGGTCAGCCCGTTATAGCTTCTAAATTATATGGAGCGATAGTAGGTAATTTCATATATCTAATGTGTTATTGCATTGGGTACATGTGTGATTTTGTTACTTAATAAGGGTACCATTAAGAACGTGCTGATACTGGAACGTTAAAATGCTGAAGTCCAAGGCTTTAAATGATTTGAGGTTTTATCGATATATCAATCTTCAAAGTCAGCTTCTTTAGAACTATTTTAAGAGGCTCCACCCATCACATGGATGACTGCTTTTCTGGGCCCTAGAAGCTCTGGGAGCACATGTGCGGTGAAGATGAGATAAAATAGGTGAAGTTCTCCACAAACATCACGGCACTATATAAACGCTAGCAGTGCTAAGGACAATAATGCTGAAGACGATAAGGAGATATTTATGGAGGTCTTTCTTAATAGAAAGTCCCCTTAGTGCAAAGAAAAAAAAACGTAATTGACTTAGAGATCATGCCTTTGACAAGAAGCTCAGCTTCGAAAGTCCAAGACTTTTCGGGAAGAGAAGTAGGAGTAGTTGCTGATCCATGTTGTTACCGAGGCAGGTTCTGGTGACAGGGTGACATATAACAGAGGCAGCTCCCAATTCACAAATAGACTTTTGTTTTCATGATTGTCAGCTGTTTGGCATTTGGTGCTTAATTTCTCACAAGAAATAATGCTATCGCTAATGGCTTAAATTGTCAGAATATTTCTCAGAAGACAATCCCCTCCCATTCCTATTGCCCCCCTCCCCCACCCAATGTAGCTGAAATTTTATTAGCCATGAAAAGCAGTAGAAGTTGTTGCAGTCTGTAGTCTAGTAAGCAAAGCAGGGGAAAAGTGTGTGTGTATACTATATATGTATTATGTATAGCATACATTCTCCGACAGAGCATCGAATAAGAAGAATGGATTTATCTCTCTATAGAGAGAATTTTGTGTTTGATCCTGAAAATTGCATAAGAGGAATAGATTTATCTCTCTCTATAGAGAGTAACTGGATAAATGGAAAGATTTATCTCTAATTAGAGGGATAAGTCTATTCTTCATATTCAGTTTTGTTGATTGTGCATATTCATTTGCTAAATCAGAGAGGTTAATCAATTGACTAGTAGTCTGTTTGGTTGCAAGTTTACCTTTTGTAATATAATGGAGATTTAAAGGAGTTGGAGAAACTAGTTAGGGTTAGGGGTTTAATAGGAAATTGAGGGTAGTGGTCAGGGAATAGGCCTTAATTATCTTGGCCTAAGGTGCAACGATAGACAAAAGTAGAGGGCAAACAGAGTAGTATGGTGAAAACATAACATGGATGGTCTATTTGCCTGGACCAGTATTTCAGGGGGTTATGGAAAAGGTACATCTGACTGGTCTACTTTGGCTAACTGGTGGGGAAGATTCGAGAGAACAGCCTAGGGACTGGTCAGTTGGGAAGAGGAAGCAAAGTACAAGGAGGGGTAAGAAAAAGAGGCAGTCAACACAGTCTTCCTCAAGTGAGATGAGCATGGAATACAGATGTTTGGGAGAAGGTACTATATTCTAGTGAATCATGGCCTTTAGAGCTTTGTTTGAGTATATTTCTAAGCTAGATATGTATAAGAGAGAATCCGTCTGAAATGGGAAATGGCAGAGGATTTAGATTATTCAGAAGTTACAGATGGCTCGTTATCTCAGGCTGATAGGATCATATATTTAGAGCTGAAAGGTATATTAAAAACTATAGAGTATAACCTTCTTCTTTTAGAGAAGAATAGAATCTCAGAGAGATTATAAGTGACTTGCCTGTGGTTGCACCGCTAGCGAATATATAAGGAGGAATTTAAACTTAAAGTCTTCTAGACTCCAGGTCTAGTGCTCTATGAATATTGTATTGGAAGTCCCAGTAATAAAAATAACTGTCATTTTAGGAATATACATTCTCCCTCCCTTTTTCATCCAACTTTTAATAACTACAAATTTTCTAGATTCATTAGGGTGGTAAAAATTAAAATTTCTTCAGTATTTCAACAACAGCCAAGGAAAGATGGGGCAAACCCACAATGGGGAACTATGAGCTATTTTGAGTTTAATAAAGGACAAATATTTTATGTGGTTGTTTGAAGGCTCCAAATTTCTTATTTAGTAGTAAACTTTTATCATGACAGAATTGGCTTTACTTGATATAAAATTATATATATATA
>CM053626.1:18855835-18875206 GCA_028646595.1 Phalanger gymnotis | reverse complement strand
TGGATACTTGGTCCCATAGTGAAGGCCAGAACTTATCAATGTCTTCCAAGCCATTTACTCTTGCCTCGGTCCTAGGTATATCTTCCAGAGGGTTCCAACCTCTACACAAAGGAGCATTTGGAGAATCTCACCTTGACTTTGGCATCTGTCTGCTATTTGGCATCCTTCATGATACTAGCAAACACTACCAGTGAGCATAGGTGTCCCAGATTTATTCTTGACTTAGAATATTAATAATGAGAGAGTCATAGATTAATTTTATCTCTTTGGTTACATTTTTCAAGGTATTTCATATAATTGTAACAAGCAACTGGCTGAGGGGAAGTCTTGAAGTTGATGTTTTGATGTATTAAGTCAAGTGCTTTTTCTTTTTTAGTGAAACAACATAGTGATATTTCATTTTCTCTATACCTTTTAGCTAATTTTGTGACTTCAAAGGGATGATCTATTATAGAATGTTTATGAAAGCCTCCCTGTTCCCTTCTCATGCTTTTGTCAAGTATGCCTTCAATACTTATGTAGATAAAGCTCATGATACTTTCAGAGAAATGAGAATGTAGGCATATGGATTTGTTGTTTTGGGTCATATTTTCACAGTACTAACAATACATGGAATTTCACTCCCTGACCCCAAGCTTTTGGCATTCCTTCACCTTTTCAAACATTTTCAGAATTATTGCCTCAAAATCCTTATTTTTTAGAAAACTTATTAGAGACACTCTCTAGATGTGCATGATCTAATCCATCTATTCTTTAATTTTTGTTTTCTTTAATTTCTAGTTGCTTACGTAGGAAATCATGTTAGAATACAAATATGGAAGCCATTATTAGGGAAACAACTTTGTGTGTGTTTGCGTCTACATGTATGTATATGTATGCGTGTATATATAGTCCATATCTATATCTTTATATGTATATTGTTGTTGTTGGTTTCCTTCCAATTTCATCCTTCAAATTTCCCAGATAGAATTGTTGGTTCTTTTACTAGGTTATTTGTAAACTTTTCTTTTCTTCTTCTGCTTCCATTGTTTTATGAGTTGATATTGCTCACAAAATTCTACCCCCTTCCTCCATGTGAGTTTACAAATGAGTTTATATCCTATACTGGTGTTGCCCTTGGTTGACATATCTTTCTTCTTGACCTGAAGATCAAATGTTTGCCGACTACAGTAGTACTAATTTATTTTGGTCTCCTCATTCACATTAGTTAAATTGACTTACATTAGTTAAACTTCCTCATGAAATCATGGTAGTCTGTACTAAAGTCTGTTCTTTTATTGTTTCCTATTTTTCAATGTTAATAGCTTATTTAAATAAGTCAGGTTTGATTCTCTGGTATTGTAAGTTATATGTTTGAATATTTTATTCCTTTTAGTTTGACATCGATTTTGATTTTTGCTCCAAATAAATGAGGAGGTGATAAGACAATACCTAGCCCTTAAATGAGATCATGTGCCTAGGTTCTTTAAGGACGAAAGGATTTACAGATGTGATTCCTGAATCCCTTTCAGAGAACTTTGAAGATCGACAAAGAGCAAGAGAGCATCTAACGATGAATATTTTTTCCCAATTTCCTCAAACGATAACAAGATGAATTCTTAGACCTGTGCATATAATGTTGATTTCTGGAAAAAAAAATCCTGAGAATGTTGATAAAGAAATCATTTACAAACATTTAGAATGGAGATCAGTGATCAGTAGGAGTCAACGTAAGTTCACCATGAACCAGTCCGAACATACCCGGTTATTGTTGCAGTAGAGCGCTGGGTCTGGAGTCAGGAAGACCTGAGTTCAAACCTAGCCTCAGACATTTACTAGCTGTGTGATGCTGGGTAAGGCATTTAACCTCTATTTGCCTTAGTTTCCTCAACTGTAAAATGGGGACAATAAAACTCCTACCTCACAGTGTTTTTGTTAGGATCAAATGAGTTAATAAGCACTTATAAAAAATAGGCAGTATGCAAATGTACATTCCCTTCCCCCTTCTTACCCCAAGTACTGAGGATACAAACGAAAAGCAAAAAGCAAAAAAATAAAAAAATAAAAAAAAGACCCTGTCCATAAGGAGCTTACCTTCGTACTGGGAAAGTCAACATAAGCATAAAAAAGTATGTGGGAATAGGTAGAAGGTAACCTTGGAGAAGATGACACTAGGTCTGTGGGGACTAGCAAAGACCTAATGTGAAAATGTCATCTGAGCCATCTTCGAAGAACCTAGGTGTTTTAAGAGGCTGAGGAATGAAGGGAGAGAATTCCAGGCATGGTGGCTAAGTTGTGGAAAGGCAGAGAAGTATGAGACAGAAGACTGTGTGCAAGGACCTTCAGCTTTTTTAATGTGACTAGATCACTTTATGAAGACTGGAAATATTGAAGGAGACAGGGTGTGATGGACTTTAACTGCTAAACAGTGGAATTTTTGTTTCTTCCTAGAAGCTATAGGGAGCCTATGGGTTTTATTGAGTAGGGGAGTAACATCGTGAGACAATTTCCTACAATTTAGGAAAATCACTTTGGCAGCTGGGTCAAGGATGGAGAGACTTGATAGAGGGAGACCAGTTAGAAGCTACTACAATAGTCCTGGTAAATGCTAAGAGGGGAACTGAACACACCCTGTGAATGAAGAGAAGGGAACATCTCAGAGATTCTGTGAAAAAAGGGAAACAAACAAACAAGATTTCATGATGGATTGGATATGGGGGTTGAGAATGAGTAATGAAATTGAGTTGGGAGTAATGAGTTGAGGACTGAGCCTATGAACCCGGGTAACTGGAAGGATGGTAGTGGTATCAGTAGCAATAGGAAAGTTTGAGAGATGGCTATGTTTTTTGTTTGTTTGTTTTTATTTTTTTTTGGAGGAAGATAAGCTCTGTTTGGGACCTGCTGAGCTTGAGATGCCTATGGGGACTTCTAGCTCAAAATATTTAATAGCCATCTGGTGATGAGGGGCTAGTTGTATTGATTCAAACACTGTTCACAGGACAATATGTAGAAAACCGTGGGGAAGGGGAGTTTGAGGTGACAAGGCAGATGGCAAAATATATGGGCAGATGTGGTTTCTTGGCTGTTTGCTGGTTTGGACATGAGGCACAATCTGAGTCTTGCTTTATACCATATATTCAATGAATTTTCATTCCTTCATTCTATAAACAATCAGGACAGAGCAAAGGTGAATTAATTATTCATGTTCCAAAAATAAGTTGGTTTGTTTATTGTTTTTGTTTGTTGTTTATTTCTAAGATGAGGGCAAAGTATCAATGTGTTTTCCAGCCCAGATGTGTACAGAAAAAGAAAGGGTGATAGACCTTAATTCAGGCAACCTGAGCTTAAATCTAACTTTGGACATTAGGTGTGGACACTATTATTTGTGTTCATGGAGAAGCCACTGTATCTTAGAGTCTCAGTTTCTTTATATGAAAAAAAGGTAATAATAGTAGTTATATTACCTACATCACAGGGTTGTTGTGTGGGTAAAACATTTTGTTAACCTTGAAGTACTATGGAAATATGACCAATTATTACTCATCTGGCCTTGTACCCCAATGACATAGAAACCCAGAGCTATACACCCATACACTTCCTTCTTTTTGTATAGTCTTGTTTCATTAATTTGCTTTTTAGTAATACTCCAGTTGATGACTTTTCCCCTTTTTATATGTGCCATCTACTTACTCCTTAGGACTGATTTAATATTCTATTACTTCTTCAAGGTCCAACTCAAATATTGCCTCTTCCATGATTCTCTCAGCTAGAAGTGATTTCCCCTTAATTTGTTCTTATAACCCTTGATAGTGCTCTTATGTAATTATATATTCTATAATTCACACACTTTCATATACACACATGTGTCTATGTATGTTTACATGCGCATACAAATACAAATAGCTCTTGTTTCTCCAAACAAGATCTGAAGGTTCTGAGAAGAGGAACTATGTCTAATTTTGCCTTTTAATCTCTTCTTGTCTCCACTGGCGTACATAGCAAATAGTAAGCTTAATAGACCAAATGAGATAATACATAAAAAATATGGCAGACATAAAGTGCCCTTTACATGTTAGCTATCATTATTGTCATTTCTATAGCTTTGTATGCATGAAAAATAACTCTGTAATTCACTTTGTATATTACTCAGAGAAGCAAAAATTAAAAATCTGCACCTTAAATAATTTTGTAATGATAGTGATGATCGATTTCATTCAAATCAATAAGCATTTCAGGTATGCTAGTATATATGCATGTAGGTCATGTGCCATGTAACTATGGCCCAGGAGTATGGCAAGGCTGGTGTGGGTATCCAATAACAAAAAGAAAACAGTCACTGCTCTCATGGAGCTTATATTTTCCTGGAAACTTCCTGGAAACAGCAACTTAAAAATCTTTTCTCTTCTTTCAGATGGCAAAGAAGAAATTCAGCGGATTAGAAATCTCCTTGATTGCCCTGTTTATAATTGTGACTTTAATTGCTGTGGCCTTAGTTGTGGTATTAGCAGTAAAAGCACCAGCAGTCAGAGGTAAGGACACAGACCCTGAAACACAGACAATATTTCTTTCAGTCTGAGATGAGCGTGTACACATGCACACACACACACACATACATACATACAGACACAGACACAGACACATTCACACATGAAATATGAGGTAGGTGCGTAGCGCTAGACACACATTGATACCTGTAAGCCAGTTAAATGTACACACACATACAAAGACACATTTATTGTAAACAATTATTCATCTGGCCTTGTACTCCAATGACATATACAACGGCCAGGACTACAGACCTATATTTGCAGTCCAAGTTAAAGTGTAAACATACGCTCATAGACATACACACAAAAGAACTCCTAAAGTCTGAGGTGGGTGGGTACAGACAAACTCATATGAATACCTGTAGTCTGAGCTGAGTGTACATACATCCTTACACATATACTGACATCTGAACTTAAATGTTTTTACACAAAGACATACATACACCAGAAGGCTAAAGAATATGTATATATAGAGACACACTACAAATTGCAATTGGTACATTGATTGGAGGTTTCTGTGAAGTCACCAAGACACACAAACCTGTTTAGGCCAAGATAAGAGTGTATGCATGTGCACGCATACTAACTCCTTCAGTTAAAGGTAAGAGTATATTCTGGCATACAGACGACTGGCTATTGGTGTTTCCTAGGTGACAGAGTGTAAAGGGAGAGAGATGTGAACTTTATGACAAAGGTCATTCTTTAGGCATATTGCTACATGTACTGAGATTGATAGAATGTTCCTCACTCCCTTAAATATGATGCTGCCTGGAACTCTAGGAGTAAGAGGGAGTAGATTTCAAAGAGACACTCTCCCAAGCTGAGGATCCATACATGGTCATCTACAGAAAATGCGCTGGTGTTAGAGGCTGAGGACCTGAGTGTGATTCATACTTCTGATGCTTGCTACCCATTTGACCTTATACAATAACTTAATTTTCCTTGTCTCAGTTTCTTTACCTGTAAACTATACAGATAAGTTGGCCTTTGAATCTCTTCCACCTCCCATCTGGGATTCATATTTGTTATTGTCTGAGTAATAGTGTTAGTCCGCAGCAGGTGGGTGACTTGGGAATCTGAGGAACACCAAAGAGAGGGGAAGATATAAGAGAATTCTCCTCCTACCCTCTACACTCACTCACTCCAGTGGAAATTCTAGGGAAAAAGTCATGAGAAACAATAGTATATGGGCCAAACTTCTTTAGCTTTAAGTTTTATCTTGCCCATCTCATAGAGTCATTGATTGGCTCTTAGAATGAGGTGAGACCTGAGGAATGAGGCAGCTCGTTTTCCCTGATGGGAATACCTTCAGCACCATTCCCAATAGGGATACAGACTGGGAGGGGTGGGGCACTTCCATCTGTCATTATAGTTTGGAACTCATTCCTTTGGAAGCCAGCCCATTTATATTTTGCTGAGCTCTCAAGGTTAGAATGATCTTTTTTTTGGGCTAAACTAAAGTCTGAATGCTTTTTTCCTTTCCTTCTCCTTTGATTTCTTTACCTTCCCTTCATTAGACTTATGTCTAAAAGTTTGGAAGGACCTCAGAGCCCTTTGGCTCCAATTCCTAACTGAATAAGAAGACCCTCTCCAGCACCTTCATAAAGAGTTCATTTGTTTATTATGCCTTGGCTCAAAGACCTCCAACGAAGGGGAACCCACTAACTCAGGAAGCAGGAAGCCCATCTCATTGTGAAAAACTTTCATTGTTAGCCACTTCTTCCATCTATTAAACCTCCCGCATCTTCTCTCCACTGCTCCTAGTTAGATCCTCTCAAATGGAACAGAATGAATCCAGTCTATCTTCCAAATAGTCAGCACATGAATCAGAGCCAACTTTCAATAGTACTTTAAGGTTTACAAAGTGCTTTACATGCGTCACCTCGTTTAATCCTCACAACAACCCTGGCAGTCAGGTGCTATTACTATCTTTGTTTTTACATGGAGGAAACTGAGACTGAGAAAGTTTAAGTGACTTGCCCAGGGTCAATAGCTAGCAAGTATCTGAGACTCGATTTAAACTCAGGTCTCTCTGACTCCAGTGCTGGACCTGGAGTCAGGAAGACCTGAGTTCAAATTTGGCCTCGGATACTTGCTAGTGGTGCAACCTTGGGAAAGTCACTTAACCCTGTTTGCCTCAGTTTCCTTATCTGTAAAGTGAGGTGGAAAAGGAAATGGCAAACCACTCCAGTATCTTTGCCAAGAAAACCCCAAGTGCGGTCACAAAGATTCAGACATGACTGAAACAACTGAACAACAACAAACTTCCTGACTGCAGGCCCAGTGTTTTATCCACTAGGCCACTAGTCTAAGCACAGTTACATGTGTTGCAGGAGAAAGGAAATTGGTTCTGTATCCAGAGGTCTTAGATTCAAATCCTATCTCTGATGCTTAATGCCTGTCTAATCTCAGCCAAGTCATTCAACCTCTTGGCTTCCATTTTATTGGTGAAATGAGAAAGTTGGATTAAATGGCCTGTGAAATCTATTCCCATTCTAGGTCAGTGAACCTATAACACCAGGGAAGAGTCAGATAAGTCTTTGGGAGTATGGTGAAGTATGTAAAGAGGCCTATTATTACTGTCTCCTTTCCTCCCATTCCCAAAACAAGTCCAGTCTTTCAAGGGATCCTTCTATGCCACAATCTCAAGGGGTTTTGCCATCTGACCGCTTCCTTTTGTAAACATGTGAACCTAGAATATAGTGAGAAGCAGTATGACGTGGGGATAAGGGTGCTCACTTGAAACTTAGGGAGAACTGATTTCAATCTGATCTTTGGCAACTACTTGCCATGTGAACATGGCTAAGTCTCTGAGAGATTTACTTTCAGTGTCCAAAGAAACTCAGCTTCTAAATGATAGGAGATTTGTCATTTGCATCAGTGCAAGGGGTTTCTACATAGAAAGCTCTCTATAATAATGAAATCGCAGGTCCGTCCATAGTTGACTCCACAAATTTATATTATCCTATGGATTCAGTCAAGTTTATACCCTAATAAAACCCAATATTCTTCAACTATGATGTACCTGCTTCTCCGCTATCTTGTGCTCATAAAGCTCCTTTTGGAATCTGCTGAAGAATTCGTCTTCTTTTTGGTCTTCATCAGGACCTTTGATTTCATTGGCAGAGGGAATAACTGGAGTACAAACTCTGCTCTATTCTACCAAGATGTTTTAGCTCCTGCCTGCCACTTTCTCCTTTCCTCCTTCCTTCCTTCCTTCCTTCCTTCCTTCCTTCCTTCCTTCCTTCCTTCCTTCCTTCCTTCCTTCCTTCCTAACTTTTATTTCTTTCCCATCCTATTTTTTTCCTTCCTTATGTTCCCCCCCATCCCCACCCCCCATCCCATATCACAGGCTGTGGTCGGATGAAGTCAGGATCCATAGGGACTATGAGAAAGAACATTTCAACCTCATTATTTCTTTTCACTTCAAGACCATGTGGGGGGCTGTGGGAGAAGCCGTTATGGGGCTCTGGCTATGCTGTCAAGGGCAGTATATGTGTCACTAGAGTTATATGGTACAAAGACCTCCACTTTGGCATTTGCTGAGTGTGAGACTTTGGACAAATCACTTAATCTGTCTGGCCACAGTAATATTCTCATATGTAAAATGAGGTCATGATACAGGGCATCTCCAAAGGCTTAGTATAGTATTAAGTTTCAAAAGCTTTAAAAGCTTAAAACTGCAACTAAGCTTTTTTTTTTCTTGGACACCATGTCTATGTAGTTACCTTAACTCAAAGGACTGTCATGAGACCCAAAGGAGATCATGTATGGAAAGAGTTTGTCAAACCTCAATATGTGATAGAGATATCAATTATTTTTGTCACTTCCTCTTAATAATCAGAGTTATAAAAAATGAGACTGTCTTAATTAGTATTTTATTACCTAAGCCTGTGTTTTCATGAACTTAAGATAATATTACTTGAAAGCAGACATCAGCATGGCATATGAAACATTGGAAAAACATGTCATCTGTTTTATTTTAGAAATTGTTTCAGGAGATACAACCTCAACTCCAGGAACATGCCCAAGTGATGTGAATGACAATATAGATGGGAGAATAAACTGCATACCAGACCAACTTGCAACGGAGGTTTGAAAAATATTGCTATCTTTTCAATTTCATGTATTCTTTCTAGCATGTTATAATCACAATTTTCTGAGGATTTACTCTCCTTATGGGTATATTATCTCTATACTGCTTAGATCCAACATGATGCCTTACCTATTGTAGGTAGTTAATACACATTAATGAACAAATATTGATAGCTGGACATAAAATTGGGTCCATCTTTCATGATATCTGTATATAAATTAGGCTGCATTTGACCCACTACTATGAGACTTTTTTTTTTACTAGCATCCTATCAAAAAATATAAGATTGAATGCAAGAAGCTTGTATTTCCCAGCCATGATGTCCTGTTTTCTTTTTAATTTCAGGGTTACTTCTGTCCTTTAGTTAGATTGATGAATAAAGTCTTTGTAGAAAACCAAAATAAGTTTTCTTTGTGATATTTTTTTCTGGGAGGACAATGGAAAGATTGCTGAATTAAGGATCAGAGTGCTTGAGTTTAACTGCTGACGTTTTTGCTTGCTCTGTTACTTTAGGCAAATCACTTTACTTATTAAACTTCAGTTTTCCCATTTATAAAATGAGGGTTTGGACTACATGACCTCTCAGAGTATTTCTAGCGCTAAATCTATGATCCTATGATTTAAAAGATAGCATTCAGTCAACATTATTTTTTTTCATTCGACTGTCATACCTGGAAAGATCCTTAAAGCCCTCTTTTGGAATATTTGTACATTTCTGACACCAGAATCTTGAGAGAACTCCTCTTCAAAAGATGGGGGTGTTTTGTTTATTCAAACAAAATCTCTAATAAAAAGGGATATTCCTACTGAAAAGTGTGAGGAAAGGTTGCCTTATTCCTGAAGTCATATGTGAAAAGTAAGGGTTGGGCATAGGCAGTGGGAATTTCTCTGGAACCAAGCAAGATTTCCATAAATCCATTCTGTTTCTCATTTTTACCATAAAGAGACTTTGAAATCTTTGTAGCTGATCACTCTCTAATCTTTTCCCCACCATAGCAAGTGGTATTAGGAAACCTTCAAATTCATTGATTTTCCTCCTTGTAATTTCCCTTTGATATATCTGCTATATATTTGTCCGTATCATTAAAGACCATCAGTCCTGTTCCTTTGTAATTGCGTCATTCCATAGCCACCTCTCCTGACAGATAAAAGTAATCCCCCTTATAAATAAGGGATTTGTACTGATAAAATACTAGCACATAAATTGAAGGTTAGGTGCTTGTGACTCAAGCTAAAGAGGCATCTAATAGCTTTTGAGCTAATAGTTCAAAATGTATCAGAAGATGAATTGTGAACGCACATGCCATCCTCCAGGAAGCTGATCCATGACCTATCTAGAAAATAAATTTGTGGAAGTTTAGAAATACTTATATAGTTAAAGTACAGTTTTGATCTTAACTTGTAAAAATTAAAGTGAGGAAGGGGAAAAGATGATTTCGTAAATCTTAATAGTCTTCCTAGCTAAGTAATTAAACTCTTCTTGGAAACTAATCATATTCAGAAAGGAAGTCATATAACAATGTGGTCTAAGGTAGACAAAGGTGATTATCTTGTAAGAGACTTTCATTTCAGTGCTGTTATTTGATAATATTACATTTTAAATCTCTAAAGCTGTTTCTGCTCCTATCGTTCCACCCTCCCCCCATATCTAATAGATAAAGACCCTTATTATGGAATTCTATTTTAAATTTAACATTGGAAACATGTTCAATCTTACCAGGCATATACTATGTGCAATGTAATATTTTCAAGTGCTCATCAGGAACATCACATGCCCTTTCTTTGACTTTGTATCCTCAAATCAAAACAATGAAAGTAAATTAAATTGGAAGCAACTGGAGGGAAGGGAACATCATTCTAAAATCCTTGTAACTCCTTGAATGAGAATTTGAATGAGAATAGTGAATGCTTTTATCTAAAGATAGACTGACTTGGAACTCCCAATATCTACCTGCATCAGGAAACAATGGATGAAATGAATTTATGCATAAGGTTACTTGGGGAAAAGAGGAAACCAGAATACTCTTAGGAAAAGAGTTGGACATTAAAATTAGAAATGGGAATAACCAACGACCACCAATGACATTCGTTTGATTTTGCCTAGGCAACATGTGCCCAGCGTGGCTGCTGCTGGAGTCCACTGAGTAGCACTACCTACCCTTGGTGCATCTTTGGGGACAATCATGGCTACAGCGTTGACCAACGGCAGACAACTAATGCTGGTAAGGACTGGTTTGCCCTTCAAACTTTAATGTATTTATGAAATGGACAATTTAATAAAGAAACTCATTCTGTTTTTCCCTCTCTTTTTTTTTAGGAATGCAAATTAGTTTAAAGAGGATATCTGCACCTACTATATTTGGAAGTGACATTAACGATGTCTTGCTCACAACGGAAAGTCAAACAGCCCATCGACTTCGGTTCAAGGTCTGATTTTCTAAGGCTTGGAATTAATTTTAAAAGGAAAGCAATAGACAAATGATATTCAATGAGGAATCACTTTTCTTTTTGGAAAAAAATATGAGCTTAATCCCAAACAAAGCATTTCAAGTAATTTCTAGTGGAATGGAAGATCTTTGAAGGGGGGGACTTTTTTTTTTATGCAGTCTTTGCATTGTGAATGCCTAGTATTATACCTAGATCGTGATACTTGCTTGATAAAACTTGTTGCTTCAAACACTGCAAGACCATTTCATAATGTGTTAGTGGTCTATAAATGCTAAAAGAGTCAGTTGAAAGTTTAATACAAGGTTATCAGTAAGTTGGAGTAGTTGGAAAGAAAACTAGCATTTTTAATTATGAATCTTAAAACCAAATGAAATCCATATGACATGACTTGTGTATCATTTTTATAATAAAATCTATTTAAAATATTTAAATATAAAAAAATAATTTTCCTGGAATCATAAATTGCAATATAACATTTGAGCATCCTTTCAACTGTGAAACAAATTAATCTTAGAGTAATAAATAATATGCCAGACTTGGAGCTAGCAAGGTATGGGTTCAAATGCTCCCTCTATTATTTATTAACATTTATGTGCTGTGTGAGAATGAGCAAGGCATAGGCCTCTGAGCTTTACTTGACTCATTCGTCAAATGGATATAACACATTATAGATGTGGATATAATGGATATAATGTGGAAAAAATGGATATAATACATTTATAGGTTTGTGATTCTACTATTTACATAGAGCTCTGTGGCTGATAATGTTGTACACCCATGACATTTAAAATACTCCTATGATGTTACTGCTACATGCATTATGATCCTCATTTTTATTTTTTTTATTTTTTTTTATAGTTGACTTTTTTTATTACTACATATACATTTACTTGTCTTCTGGCTTGTTGAAGCAGTAAATTAGACAGTACTTGCCACAATAATGTCTGTCAAAATGGCTAGCCATAAAGACTCCAGCATCACATTTATCAGAAGGGCACTCTCATTGAAGGTGGCTAATCTTGCCATTCTCATCAACCTTATAGTACTGCAGAACAGCAAGCTTAACCTTCTTTCTCTTGTGCTTGTTCTTTTTTGAGAGTGGTGTAAGACTTCTTCTCTTCTTGGCACCACCACGAAGTCTCAGAACAAGATAAAGGGTTGACTCCTTCTTAATGTTATAGTCAGACAAAGTACACCCACCTTCCAGTTACTTGCCCGCAAAAATCAATCTTTGTTGATCAGGGGGAATACCTTCCTTATCGTATATCTTGGCCTTGACATTTTCAATAGTATCGGATGGCTCGACCTCAAGGGTGATGGTCTTCCCTGTCAAAGTCTTCACGAAAATCTGCATCGTGGCACTGGGTCCACCCGCTGATGGTGGATCCGAAAAAAAGATGATCCTCATTTTATAAAGGAAAGAGGTTCATAAAAATGAAGGGACTTGATCATGTGAACATATTGAGGAAACCTCAGAAGTAGGATTCAAGCCCAGTTCTTTCCTGAAGTTTAATTATCCTGTTCATTCAAATTTATCAAATAAATTCTGCATATGTATAAATATATGACCACAAATAACTTCAGAAGTTGAAAATGAAGGCAGTCTCATTTATTTTCTCAGATACACATGGCTTGTAGGCCATTACTGATTTGATATCTGGATCAACAGGCAGAGCATTTCTGCTAGTCCTAATTGATTTCATATCAAACAATTCTAACTGGATTTAAAAATCTTGAATCTTTTCAGATTACTGACCCTAACAACCAAAGATATGAAGTTCCCCACCAGTATGTCACAGAATTTACTGGACCAGCAGCAACGGATACAAATTATAACATAGAAGTGACTGACAGTCCATTTTCCATCAAAGTAATTCGAAAAAGCAACAACCGAGTTTTGTAAGTGACTTCTTTTGATATCTATATGCCTCCTTACAAGATTCTGGCCCTCCTGCTCTTATTACAGAGATCAGGAATAGAAAGGACTTGATTCAAACATTTTTGTAGTAGTTTTAAAGTTTGCTTCTCTCTCTCTCTTTAAGTGGGGTAGTTCCATGTGTGTTTGCTTCCTTAATAATATTCACATCATGTTATTAGTACAGAATGTGGGGGCACTATACCGTACTATCAGATTTTATAAGCACAAAGAACACAAGTTCCCGAATGTTCTATATCCTGTTGATGAGTATGTATTGGACCAAACACTGACCTTGGGAGTAAAGGAGTTTTGATTTCAAGTCTGATCTCTTACCATGGACAAATTCCCGTAACCCTTTAGAGGCACAGCTCTCTTATCTGTAAAATAGAGACCTGTGCTATCTTATTCATAGAAGTATTGTAAAATTTGAATATGATAACATGGAAATCACTGTGCAAAATTTAAAGCACCATTTAAATGTCAGTTATTATTAATCAATCTTTGCCTGTCAAGTTATGGAGATAAGAACATAATAAAAGCAAGCAACTCCCAAAACTAATAGCTAACCTTTATATTGTATATAGATTTACAAAAAACTCTATGTATGCATGTATATGGAAACACATACACACATGGACACGTACATATAAGCAATATATAATATATGAATATCAAGAGATTATGTAAGATAGACAGACAGATAGTCTCTTTTGATCTTTACAACTACCCTAAATTAGTTGCTGTAATTATCCCCACTTTACCGATGAGTAAATTGAGTCTCAGTTATTTAAAGGGGCTGGCCTAGGATCATACAGTTCATGAGTGGCTGAGGCAGGATCAGAGAGAATTCAGATTAGGTCTCTGACTCCAGGTCCAGTTCTCTAGCCTTTATGGGCAGGCTACTGTCTACAACCATCAGTATAAATATTAACTAATTTAAATTCAATTAAAAAAACTAAACTTACTCTTTATTTTTGTAATTTTCAATACTCCAAATCACTTTGCTGGAGATATTAATTGAAAGCTTGATAAAGTAAAGAAATGCCAGGTGATCAACAATTAAAACTTAATGATTCCGGATATGATTTATTGAAGGGGTAGTTTATTCTATGTTCACAAAGTAACTGTGATTGTTTCTTGGCCCCTTACTAGACCGTAACTCTCTGGAGGACAGGGGGTTTGAAAAAAAATCTAAGCAGCATATTCCTTGGCATCTTACACAGTGCTGTGCATAGAGAAGGTGCTTGGTCAATGTGGATGGAGTAAATGAATGGCTGAATTTGGATGTATAAGTTCCAATAAGTGATTATTAGCTAAAGATTTTTGTCTGTAACTGAAAATATTTTATCATCTCATAGAGCTTTTTAAAAATTTCATTTTAATTATATTTATAAATTTGTATTTATTTAAATTTCTATTATATAATTATATTTTATTTATATTTATTTTAACAACTCATAGAGCAAGCTAACTCTTGTATATATTTTCACATAGGGATAGGGTCTGAACCCATGATTTCAATGATATAGGGAACTCCCAAATGAAGAAATTTCCCCTCCCAATACATATTGGTATCTTCCCTCCATTTTATAGTCTTAAAGGGCAACAAGCAACAATTATCAAGCTCTTATCATTAAGTGCTAAGAGTCATTGTGATAGGTTGTGGTTGTTGTTATTGTTTGTCCTTCATTCTCAAAGAGGACCAATGACATTAGGAAGGTGATGCCACGACTTGCAGGTCAATTGGATTTAAGTGAGGCAGGCTGTACAAAGTCACCCGCCTCACCCTTTCCTCTAGAGCCATCTGGATCCAGTGTAAAATATAGGCCAGAATGACTGGAGATGGCCCTGGCTTAAGTGGGAGGCCTTGACCTTTTTCACCACTGTGATAAAAGTCATCTAGTGAACAGTGAAGCCTAGGGTCACATAGCTAATATGTCAGATGAAAGACTTGAACCCACTCTTTCTAGATGAGGCCAACTGTCTCTCTCCTTTATTATTCTCTCTTTATTTATACCTGCTTCATGACTACGTACAAACACAAACACAACATGGCAGCCAAGTGGCAGAGGGAATAGAGTGTTGGATCTGGAGTGAGGAAAAACTGAGTTCAAATCCAAACCCTTACTAGTTGTGTGACCCTGGGCAAGTCACTTAATCTCTCTCTGCTTCAGTTTCCTCATCTATAAAATGGGGACAATAATAACACCTACCTCACAGGGTTGTTGTGAGGATTAAATAAGAAGATGATTGTAAAGTGCTTTGAAAACCTAATTTAAATTGCTATCTATATATTTAAACCATCATATTTTTCAGGTTTGACACGAGCGTTGGGCCTCTGGTTTACTCAGACCAATACTTACAAATCTCAACCAAACTACCTAGCAACTATTTCTATGGCTTTGGGGAACATATACACAAACGGTTCCGTCATGATACATACTGGAAAACCTGGCCCATCTTTACCCGGGATGAACTGCCTGGTGATGTAAGAAATCATTTACTGTGTCTTTCTATAAATAGCTAAGTGAATGTTAGAGAAGATTAGACATCTGTGGGTTTCCGAGCTTTATCAGCTGTTGTAAATTCCCGATGAAATTTCTTAATAGCCAATAATATCTAGCATAATCATTTAGACATGATGAGCACATTTGCTACGAAATCACAGGATGGCAATCCTTCTTAAGAGATGGCTTGTTTTCCACGATTATGAGTTCTGTTGAAGTTTGATGCTTCATAGTAATAGTAGCCGGCTCTAAGCTGATTGTGCTCGAAAGCTAGATGATATATCGCAGAGCCACGGAGCAGTAGCCAGTCTTACAGAGCTAGAAAATGTCAATGTATGCATCGGTGGTGGACAATGTATGAGAGGCTCATCATCAGAATGGTGGGTAGCCTGACCCTTGCACTGGTAGTTACGTCAGTGTTATGCAAATCCTTTCTAGCATGCTCAGGTCAATCTAAGTGTAATGGTCTACTGATATGGCCTTCAGCACTCTAGACTTGTTTCCATGGTATGATGAGGCAACTAAAATAGGCATTTTTGTGGGCATAAAGCTCTACTAAAGTGTAATGGTTAGAGAGCTTGCTGGGTTTTGGGTTTTAATGGTGCTTTCCAACATATCCACAGCCTTTTGTCTGTGGCTGGTGACAACTCTATGGAAATTGTTTTGGGTACAATTAGGGTCTAAATCCTAGAGTTTTTGGAATGAGACATAAGACTGCAAGTCTTGCAGGTTCTTACTATGAAAATCAAAAGAAGATTAGAAAAGGTTTTACATGTTTCTTTAGCATGTGTACTTTTTACTTTCAATGGATACTAAAATTCAGTGAATAAGTAGTTTGCTTTTCTTCTAGAACAACCATAACTTATATGGCCACCACACATTCTTCACATGCATCGAAGATAATACAGGACTATCTTTTGGAGTTTTCCTAATGAACAGCAATGCAATGGGTAAGGATGCTTGATGTGAACACGTGCACTATAAGACCTCTGATCTTACCAAGGTGGAAGTTCCTTCCAGTGATGCAGACTGAAACTTTGTTATACCTGCTCTCACTGATTACCCTTGTCCCTGTTTTCCCATATTTTTAGCATCATATGGAATCTATCCAGCATGCAACTGTACTCTCCTTAAGTCCCCTTAGCATTGTTGAGGGTGTTAACAGAACCTGCCATACCCTATACGTATCCCTCATTTTCTTGAAATGTGTCCGTGCTTTACGTCATTTCTTTTTCAGTAATTCTTGCTTGTAATATTACTGCACCTCCCCTTTGAGTGTTCCTCAATTCCTATCCTTTGGATACAAGAGTGCCTTGATTTCTAAACATACAACATCTGGAAGAATATTGGTACTTGAAAGATGGGTATTCATTTAAAAGAGAGACTTAGAGTAATTAAAATAATTATGCAATTTCTTAAAAGTAATTTATACACATACACATATACACATACACATGCTAGGTAGTGCAGTAGGTAGAGTGCCAGGCAATCAAGAAGACCTGAGTTCATATCTAGCCTCAGAAAATTACCAGTTATGTGACCCTGGGAAAGTCATTTAACTCTGTTCACCTCAGTTTCCTCGTCTGTAAAATGAGTTGGAGAAGGAAATTGTGAACTCTGTTAATATCTTTGTGAAGAAATGGGGTCACAGGGGGCAGAGCCAAGATGGCAGCTGGAAAGCAGGGACTTGCCTAAAGCTCTCTCCCAGGACCCTTAAAACACCTATAAAAATGGCTCTGAACAAATTCTAGAATGGAGAACCCATGAAATAGCAGAGGGAAGCAGGGCTCCAGCCCAGGACAGCCTGAATGGTTGCTGGGTAAAGTGTATCACAGTGAGCTGGGAGTGGGGGGGGGGAGCAGAGCCGAGTGTGGGCTGCACCCAGACCAACCAGACCAGGAGCTTGGCAGAACAGGCCCTAGCACCCTGAATCAGTGAGCTGTGGCAATTACCAGACTTCTCAACCCACAAACACCAAAGACAACAGAGAAGGTTAGTGGGAAAAACTGTGGAGACAGAGTGAAAGGAGTTCACAGTTTGGCCACCACCCCAGGGGCAGCTACAGAACTACAGCTGCAGTTGCTTCAAGCCCCAGGCCCACCTGGTGGGAGGAATTAAGTAGTGGATCCCAAGCAGGAGTGCAGAGCCTGCTCCCATCTGATTCGTGGTCCTGGTTGGCAGTTCTTGGTGGAAAAGGAGAGCTGGTGTGGCAGAGCTTGCTGTATAGAAATAGCTCTGAAAACAATGGTGCAGCCCCTCAAGCTTGGGACAAAGTACTCTATACTCTACAAGCAGTCATACACCGACAAAAAACTCAAGGGTCAAGTACAAGTAGTTGGCTGAGAACATGGCCAGGCAGTGAAAACAGACTCAGATTCAGACTCAGACTTTGGAATCTTTCTTTGGTGACAAAGAAGACCAAAACATACAACCAGAAGAAGTCAACAAAGTCAAAGAGCCTACATCAAAAGCCTCCAAGCAAACCATGAATTGGGCTCAGGCCATAGAAGAGCTCAAAAAGGATTTGGAAAAGTAAGTTAGACAAGTAGAGGAAAAATTGGGAAGAGAAATGAGAATGATGTGAGAAAACCAAGAAAAACAAGTCAATGACTTGCTAAAGGAGACCTAAAAAAATACTGAAGAAAATAACACCTTAAAAAATAGATCAACCCAAATGGCAAAAGAGCTTCAAAAAGCCAATAAAGAGAAGAATGCCTTGAAAGGCAGAATTAGACAAAGGGAAAAGGAGGTCCAAAAGACCACTGAAGAAAATACTACCTTAAAAATTAGATTGGAGCAAGTAGAAGCTAGTGACTTGATGAGAAATCAAGATATTATAAAACAGAACTAAAAGAATGAAAAAAAAAGGAAGACAATGTGAACTATCTCATTGGAAAAACCTTGACCTAGAAAATAGATCCAGGAGAGATAATTCAAAAATTATTGGACTACTTGAAAGCCATGATCAAAAAAAGAGCCTAGATATCATCTTTCAAGAAATTATCAAGGAGCACTGCCCTGATATTCTAGAGCCAGAGGGTAAAATAGAAATTGAAAGAATCCACAGATGGCCTCCTCAAAAATATCCCAAAAAGAAAACTCCCAGGAACATTGTCACCAAATTCCAGAGCTCCCAAATCAAGGAGAAAATACTGCAAGCAGCCAGAAAGAAACAATATGAGTATTGTGGAAACACAATCAGGATAATACAAGATCTAGCAGCTTCTACGTTAAGGGATGGAACGACTTGGAATATGACATTCTGGAGGTCAATGGAACTAGGATTAAAAACAAGAATCACCTACCCAGCAAAACTGAGTATAATACACTAAGGCAAAACGTGGATTTTCAATAAAATAGAAGACTTTCAAGCTTTCTAAGTGAAAAGACCATGGCTGAATACTAAATTTGACTTTCAAACACAAGAATCAAGAGAATCATGAAAAGGGAAACAAGAAAGAGAAATCACAAGGGATTTACTAAAATTGAACTGTTTTGTTTACATTCCTACATGGAAAGATGATATGTATAATTCATAAGACCTCAGCATTAGGGTAGCTGAAGGGAATATACATACAAGTATATATATGTGTGTATATATATATATATATACACACACACACACACACACACACAGAGGGCACAGGGGGAGTTGAATATGAAGGGATGATATCTGAAAAAATAAAATTAAACATTGAGAGAGGAATATATTGAGAGAGAGAGAAAGGGAGAGATAGAATGGGGTAAATTATCTTGCATAAAAGTGGCAAGAAAAAGCAGTTCTGTAGGAAGGGAAGAGGGGGCAGGTGAGCAGGCATGAGTGAATCTTGATCTCATCGGACTTGGCCTGTGGAGGAAATAACATACACACTCAAT